>JBAMHW010000012.1:4763562-4793451 GCA_037177495.1 Rhadinocentrus ornatus
TGTCTGTTCACCTGATGCTGATATTCATCAGATATTGTTCCTTCTGTGTTTAGAAGGAAGCAGCTTCACAGCTTTAATCGTTTAATCGCAACATGTCATGCGATTAATCACGATTATTTATTTTGAAAGTTGCCCAGCACTAATATATATATATATACATATATAAAAAGGGACCAGACTTTCAACATAAAATATAAAAGGAGAGGTCTTGAATCGCACAGAGCTGCTAGGCAGATCTTTCACTTTGTGCGTGAGCCAAGCGCCAATATTCATATGTTCCAAGTAAAAGAATCTAAAGGTAACCTGAAAGGAGACCAGGAGGAGGAATGTGGATTAACGATGGAGATCAATGTTTTATCAACGCGGCCAGAACATGATCCCGGCTTTTAAAAATAACCTTTATCTATTACCAGCAGTAGTCTTTGTGGAGACAGTGCTTTATAGAAATAAGTAATATTGTAAAATGTCTTCAGACATAACATGATATGTAGCCATTTCATGGCTCAAGCAGATACAACCAATATTTTAACTAAAACAATGACAATGAAGAAACCTTTGTGAAATGTATATTAGGTATATGAAGCCTTACTGTGACTTTTACCTTATTTACACTGCTGGCCTTGTGTTCTAGTTAAGTATCAGCTCTCAGAGTCATTCTCGTGGTAACAGGCAGCTAAAAACCAACCAGCACACACTGTGGAGAATGTAAAGCAACTTTCTGACCATAAAAATATGTGTTTGACTAATTTTAATGGTGCAGTGACATTTCATTTTATTGGACGTTTCGTTGCCCAGAAGCATCTGAAGGCTGAGACATAATACTTCACAACTTTTTCTTCCACAACATTGTGTTGCTTGTTTCACTTTGTGGCACAGTGTCACGCGCTAGCAAATGGATATTAACACACTGGCCATTTTAAATTCGCATCGTGGTCGATTCCGCAAAAAAAGCGCTCAGAGTACAGGTAGGATGAAGATGGAGGCCGAATTAACCATCATTAGGGGGTGATTGACTGAAAAAAATATGCTAAAGTTCAGTAGTGCTTCTTTAAGATATAGGAAAAAAGAATCCATCTGACACCTTCAGCAGATCCATCTATTTCATTGAAGCGTCATCACCATGGAAAGATGGCTGTCAAGAAGCAATTCTTAAGGAAGGGAAAGACTGAGTTATGCCAAATGACACAAGAACTGGAGTCAGAGGCAACAGGTCTGATGGAAAGAAGAATCCTCCCCAGAGTCCAGAGCTCAACATTATTGAAGCAGTGTAGGATCATCTGGACAGAGAACAGAACAAAAGGAAGCCAACATCCAAAGAAGAGCTTTGGAAAGTCCTTTAAGGAATCCTAGATAAGCATTTCTGAAGACTAAAGATGTGACAAGAAAGAAGATTTAGGATAGGTTGAAGAATTAAGGTGCTCATTTCAAATATTAACTTTCAAACTATTTTTTTTTCCTTATATACATCATTTCCATTCATGCTTGAACAACTTTCAATTCAGTTTTGCACTTATTTCTCATTTTCTGAGCAAAATATAGACATGAGACTTGTAGACAGTAATGTAATACAATCCAGCTGCATTGCACAAATGAAAAACCTACTTAAATGATAAACTTTGGCTCGATTTTGTCATTTTAGCTTCATTCACACCTAAAACTCCAAGCACTTTATTACATATAGACATGCACCATCACAAATGTTGCCTCCTTAACATTTTGATAAAGATTGTTTTTTATTTTTATGTGTGGGAATCAGTCAGGAATAACAGACCTTCTGGATTCCAGTTTGTGAACTTGCCACTACTCAGAAAGTCAGATTTTAAATACTGTGGCAAGGGGTTGGAAGTATCTAACTTTTGCATGCAAAAAATGAGTGACAACGAGAGCTGAAGAGGCTAGTGAATAGAACTTTAAACCATTTGCTGCTGTGACCCTGACAGATTTACTTCTGCTACAGCAGGGAGAAAACAGAACTCAGTACTGATACCTTTAATCTTGCGCTAGAGAACAACTCTTCCCTTTTTTACCAACATGCAACCAACATGAGGGCCATCTCCCACACAGGCCAAGCGGAGATCACCCACGCTTCACCCCCCCACACTGCTGCTGCTGTTGCAGAGGAAGTATCTGCCTCATAAGCATTTAGCTGCCAGGCCGCCTGCCTGCTGCAGTAAAGACTTCCAGACAGCAGCCTGGCTATAATTAAGAGACAGTAAAACACACACCTATGCAAGGGCTAGGGCTACCACTTGAGATCAAAGAGCACTGGCCGTCAACGACAAGCTTTTTCATCAGAAACAACTGGTTTGGTGAGTGTTTGATCTTGACTTCTGCATCCTTTACATTCAGGCAAGAGTTTCAAACTTTTCCTCCCAGTTGTTACTACGTTGAAAGAAAGAGGAAAAGCAGCAAATGGCACCTTGTTGCGGTGACAGTAAATTGATAAAAGAAATTGTAACAAAATGCGTTGATGAGCTGCTCACCGTGCACTAAAAAAAAAAAAAAAAGCAAACTAAAGACACCTTCAAGTGCCAACATTAATCCCAATCCCTTATTCCACATCAAGCAGAGATAAAGGAGCGATTCCACTTCAAAGCATCAATAGCAGGTTCCAGCCAAGTTTCAATCTCCCTGCTTCATCTTAGACTTTTACTTATTTGATCTTTCAAAAACTGTGAGGACAGGAATGTTTACCACTGTGTTGCATCACCTCTTCTGTTACAACCGTTTTGGAGAAGTGAGGTAAAAAGATACTCAGCTTTTGTAAGTGAAAGTTTACCCAGTTCAGTCATCGGTTTAAGAATTTTTTTGTCATATGTTAACACATCAGGCAAAGTTGGCAGGTTTCGACGGCATTAAGGTCAGTTAATTATTCTTTTATGACAGTCATGCTGCTGTAAAAGGTCCAGATTGTAGTTTGATTGTAGTAGAATTTTTTGGATGATATAAGCAAAGCCTTGTGGGAGATATAGCTGTGCTAGCTATTTCTGCTATACTAATATTCCCCACAAATTTTGATTGCCTGTCAAAACAATATGCAAATATAATATAAATGACCTAAACTCCTATTGATAAGATCTAAATTTGGATTCGCTGAAAAATCTTTCTTTTTATCTCTATACAATCACTTGTGAGCAAAACTGGAGCTTTTATTGTATCTCAATAAGCCTGGATGATCCTCCCCAGGATTAAATTTGACTGTATCTGCACATGAAAAAGGGTTTATTGGCCAAATCTGATTTTTCTTTTTAAAGCCTTATCCCCAATGACACTCCAGTATCATCATTAGGTTTGAGAAATAATCAAGTCTGAGATGCTTCAAGATGTGGAAGACAAAAGGAAAGCATGCTTTCCATTTCCTGTTGGTTCTTTTAACAATGCTGGGAAATAGAATAAAACATTTTGGAAGTGCATTCATGACAGACCATTGTCAATAGTTTGCTTTTGAAGTGAGGGAAAAAAGTCTATACTTTTTTTTTTTTTTTTTTAAACGTTACTTTAAATATGCATCTACAGTCAGTTTAAAATTGCATCGAATTGAATCTTAGTATTAGAGATCCCCCCCCCCCCCCCCTCCCCCTTATCAAGCATCCCCACTGACAATAGTTTTTCAGCAGTGAAAACATGCAGCGACTTCCAGAACACAACTGGGTCTGTTTTTAGTGGAGCACTGCCTGAGGGCCTGAAAAATCACAACCATCCATCACTTGTTTCCAGCTTTTTCCCTCAGAGAGATTCATCTGGATGTTATAGTCTTTTAATAAAGAATATCTCAGACGATACCCAGATTATCTGTAATTTTAAACTAAGAATTAATCATGTTAAACTGCTTAACTCTTTGTCCACAGAGTATTGCATAGAGTGGCGAATTCCTCCCCATCTGTACATCTGGAAAACTGGGGGGGGGGCCTTTTTATTACCCAGTCGCGTCACGGACCAGCAGAAAATTGACCTAATTACAACCTAATGCTCAACTTACATAACTTTTTCAGTCTTTTGCTGGTGCCGTTCAGACTTGTTTAAAATATACAGCTAGCATCAAATTTAAGATGACTGTAAATTCTTTAAAAAACCTAAAAAAAAAAACTTTCAAATGTCTTGCAACCAAAAGTTTTTAACAACAAGGCCAAAGCAAACAGTATGCTGGTTTATATAACAGGATATTTTGGGGTTCATGACTACAGTATAATTCTTAATCAGCTAAATGCATACATCACAAAGACCCAGAAATATATTTATTGCCGTCTTTCCTGCCACAACAGTATTTACAAAGCAAAACTCTCACATCCTACATGAACTCCCTCGTGCCTAAATCATTTGCAAGCTTCAACTGTAAACGTCTCAGAGAACAAACACTTGGAGAGACTGAATACTGGAGTGATAAACGGCTTCCTCGGGATCTAATCAACAGGAAGCGGCTAAGTCCTGCAGTGCACAGGGCCAACATAAAAGGTCACACTGACATTATCTTTTTTATCGTAATTATTTTTAGAGAATACACATTCATGATTTCACACAGAAATTAGTTATTAATACTAGAAAGGAGGAAACTATTTATGACTCAAATCCCAATCGCCACATAGTTAAGCCTAAGTTATGACCCATTATGAAAACATTTTTAAGCATTTCTGGAAGATTTTTTTCCAATTGTTGCTGAAAAAAAACTTAAAATGTCTTAAAACAGGATGGAAACAGGAAGACGGTGGCGATTTCTGTTAGTAGATATCCATGAACCATACGGATGTATAACAGGTAATAATGTATATTTTTACTACTCCTGTAATGGTTCTCGAACTCCAGACAAATTATTGGCTACAAGAAGGATGTTAAACCTAAAGACTAAATTTCAGAGGCTTTTTATTTTTAACTTGGTTAGGTTACTATGGTGACTGACGCTAAAAAAAAACAACTATCTGCTCCAGAGCGTTTTTGATCTATGTTTACCAATTTCTGACAAGGTATAGTCTGAGAGAATTACTGCCATCTAGTGGTAAAGACAGGCATTGAAATTATTTCAATTGTCAAGCGCAATTCTGAATGGACAGTGGCTATCAGGCACCAAAATACTTCCAGACTGAGTTGATCCAGCATCCTCAGGTGCAGCAATGACTGCGCTACAGGTAACTACTTTTCCTGCCTTTGAAGGTGCTACTTATCCCAAACGGTGCTCTAGCACCTATCAAACAAAGCTGGCACTGCAGTTTAAAGCTCAGGTGGTTTGTACTGTAGTAAAAACGGTGGAACATATACACAGCTGCTATGTTTGTGGCCCGACAGCCAGTAAATATAAATGGTTTATTCTAAGAATAAAAACACGTTATTTTTGTACACTGATTAGATGCCAAGAGAAAGACCGTTTTTAAAGCATTTATTTTTTTCTGTCAATGACCTTTGATTTTTTTTTTATACACATTGTACTTTAAAAAAGCTCAACAAATTGCAATGATTAAATGTTGGCATTTACATGGAAATTAAAAAGAGACTCATCATGGGGAAAAGATCTTTTTTTTATGAGCATGAGAGCACATGAGGAAAAGGAAAGCCAGGATTAAAGAAAGATCTGAACCACTTTCAGACTACACACCACTAACAAGAGGTTCAGGGGTTTTTTCAAAGAGAGAAAGCCTCTCCTTCTGCCCTGGTGTAATGCCCTGGTTCCTGGGTTGGTGGGTTGGGCATCGGGGTTAGTGCTGGTCCACATTGGGTGGATGTCCAGGTGGACCTGGGGTCCTGCGCTCTGTCCGGAGGGCCGGTGTCTGGTGGGGTCAGCGGTGGCCGTCCCTGGCTTTCTGGGGCCTGTGCTCCATGGCCACGGGTGCTCTGGCTGGGGCCTTCCTTTGCTGGCCTCGGGGCAGATACATGGTCATCCTGGCGGTGGGCTGGCTGGCCGGGGAGGGGGTTGGGCTACTGGGTCCCGGGGCCCCCTGGACTGGCTCTGATCTTTGTGGTAGCCAGGTTGTATTTGCACAATCACTTATGAATAGTCATTTCTGTTATTTACTAACCTGCATGCTGAGACGGACACTGTCGTGTGGTGGGTTTATTCAACTACAGGTATGGCCTTGTTTTTCTTTGTGTTGCCAATGTTTTTGTGATTAATGATTTTTCTACAGCTTGTTTGTCATTTTACAGGTGCTTCTGATGATTGTCAGTTTGATTTGTTGATAAAGTTGCAGGTGTTTGTTTTGCCTTACAGGTGTAGCAGCTGGTTGTCTGTTTTTTTCCTGCTAAGATCGAACAGCTGATATTGTTACCTTATATCTGGTGTATTCTTTTTTTTTCTTCTTTTTTTCGTATCCACCCTCTCTTTCATTTACATTCTGTTGTTTAACACCCCCCTCCCCACACACACCTTCTTGCCAGGTCGAACATAAATATGTATAATCAGCAATAGGCAAATTGAATAATAAAGAATAATATCTAAATGATCAAGATGGGCCTTATATTCAACACAGCAGCCAGACCATCATTCTGCTCCTCATGCTGGACAGGACAAGGTTAAAGAAAGAAAGAAAGAAAGAAAGAAAAAAAGAAAGAAAGAAAGAGAGAGAGAGAGAGAGAGAGAGAGAGAGAGAGAGAGAGAGAAAGAAAGAAAGCCTGGCTATGATAAATTTGCTTTGTAGTCCAAACATCAGGACAATGTTTCATTTATATTTTTTTACAGCTATGCCTGCTTTATGAATGAGACATTATATTGCCGTCCATGACTAGACTTAATTACAAACATGGCAGATTTTAGGTAAGAATTTCAGAAATTAAGTCAATGTTCAGAATTGCTTTCAGTGTGAGCTTCATTGGCTAAGGTCCCTGAACACGGCAATGAGCTGAAGAATTGAATATCTCAGCAGCTGCCCTGAAGCTACACACTACATGAGTCAGAACTCTGATTCTATTTTGCACCCAGGTCGTCATTTGGTATACAGATTTATGTGCTTCACAGCAGGCCTGTGGGCCAGATGCCAGCAGGTTAACATCATTAAACCTTAAAAATACTTCCAATATATTAGTAAAATAGCTTGAGCGCATTAGGGTGCTGCATTTCATCCAGTGCCAAAACTTTGATATCTTCCACCTCCATTAAAAAATGGAAATGTGATGTGAACAGTGGCACTCAACTGCAGATGAATATCTAAAACCACAGCCTGCTTCTGTAATTCATTAATTACATTTGACAGGTGCCAAAGATCCTTTTTTTTTTTTTATTACTATTAAATTCTAATGAAAATGAACAATGACCAGAGGCTTTATTAGGTCCACCTTGCTTGTAGCAGGTTGAACCCATTTTTGTCCTTCAGAACTGCCTTAATTCGTGTCATGAAGTCAACAAAGTGTTGAAAACATTCCTCAGAGATATTTGGTTCATAATAACATGACAGCATCACACAGTAACTGCACTGAGCTATATGATATGATCTACAAAACATAAACCACCTTATAACCACTGCTGTGAAAACTAAACAACCTTATTCATTCATTATCTTTACCGCTTATTCTATTACAGGTCACGGGGTAAGCAGGAGCATATCCCAGCATTGCATCAGGTGAGAGGCAGGGTACACCCTGGACAGGTCACCAGTCCATCGCAGGGCCGACATGTTTAGGGACAAACAACCATTCACGCCCACACTCGGTTCTAGGGAGAATTTAGAGTTACCAAATAAGCTAACGTGCTTGTCTTTGAACAGTGGGAGGAACCCGGAGAGAACCCACACATACACAGGGAGAACATGCAAACTCCACACAGAGAGGCCACTAGCCCCCCACATTCGAACCTCCCCCAGCCAAGGCTAGAACCAGCGACCTTCTTGCTGTGAGGCTGCGGTGCTAACCACCACACCACCGTGCAGCCTACCAACTAATTAACTGTACTGTAGAAATATGCATCATAAGGATAAAAATTCATTTTAAAGATTTGGCATCAGTACTGAGGAATGGGCAGCACCATCTTATCACAGACTTTCTTGTATTTCTTTGTAGTTATTGTTCCATACAAAGGCTGTAAACAACTCACTGCAAAATCTGAAAAAATACTCAAAGCAGAAACAGATGGCAGAAGTATCGAATAAAACTAATTGATAGGATTATCCAAACAACCAACACCCAGAAACTGAAGAGATCTAACATCACATAACCTCATTGTGTCAAAGCTGTCTGATGTCTGCAGACCATCCAGCCCTCCCATACACACATCTGCATGTGAGAATCTATGTATTTGCGCTAATTAGTACAAGTTGTAATATACAGAAAAATAAAGAGAAGCCTCACAGGAAACCCTCGAGCTATCCTCTGAGACTCAGTCCACAGTGACACACACACAAGAAACTGCAGACTTTGCATTCACCTCAATAACTTCAGTTAAGGTCCCCGAGGCTCTCTTATCCATCATCACTATTTCCCTGTGTCTCGTTTCTAAGTAATCCTGGGGGGACGGCTTTCACAAGTTCTCCACTAACTTGCAGCGGTAAAGGTTGCAGCTGATAACACAGCCAAGCTCCAGAAAACGTGTACAACGTCTGCACAGTGTCATGATCCCCTTAAGTTTATCAGCTCAGCTTCATTTATGTAGCACCTTTTAGGAATTTGAAGCGCAAAGTTCTTTACAGAACAACAAAAAGTCAAAATACATAAGTATAAAAAGTTGTAAAATGTCTCCACAGGAGAGGAACCTTACAACTGAAGGATCTACTTCTCATTCTGGTCTTGGAAATTCTGGAAATGACAAGCAAGCCATTGCTCCGAGAGCAAAGGGTAATGATAAGTTAATATAATGAGATATTCAAGGTAGTATGGGATATTTAGGGCTTTGAATGCAACAAGAAGAATCTTGAATCTATTCTAAATTGGACAGACAACCCATGTAGAGATGCTAAAGCAGGAGAAATTAGTCATAGCTTCTCATGGCAGTGCCAGTCACCACCGTTCCTGAGGCAACTGTAAAACTTTTTTAAAAGAGTTGTTCAGAGTGATAGTGTCATTACAGTCCTCAAAGCCTAGAAGCGTCAAGGGTTTCAGCATCGCTTTGGGACTTGACAATTCTGATTTTGTCAATATTCCACAAATAAAAAAGGGCGGATTTAGTAACCTGTTTATCTTTAAATCCAAAGATAAATCCTGATGTTATAAAAAAATAAAAATAAATAGACCCTAAGATTTCTCACAATAGAACCACAAGACATTTGAAGTGAACGTGAAGACAGTGAATCTCTGAGTTTTTCTGCTACATAACCAATTACCTCACTTTGTCAAATTCAAAAGTAAAATAATTAAATATCATTTGGGCCTTGATGTCTGAGACAATGTTGTAACTTAAATAGCTGACTGATTTCCAAAGGTTTCCCTAATAAATAGAACAGGTTGTCATCAGCATAGCAGTGTAAATATAGGTCACACGACTGATGATATTGTCCAAAGAATATTAAGGAGGGAGAACAAAATTGCTTGTTTACATGTATTATCACATCTGCCTTGTTAATTCTCTCTAACAGAGGGTGGTGGCCAATATAGCTCCACAGAAAGTGTGTAGAAATGTGTTATTTGGCTGGATTTATTTTTTCCATACATTTGCAATGTTTTTGGCTGTTGCAATGGTTCAAAATCATGTAACTCCCTGAGGTAACCTCAGGGTTTCTTTTGAAGTCATAAGCAAGGCCAAGCTTACGAAACTTTCACTAGGATTAAAAGGAGCCAAGTCAAAGCATGACAGAGTTTGAGGTGATCACTTAAATGTCTGTAAATCACTTTACTTTAGCTGGTTAGGTTCCATCTTTGCTAGCTTCCGCTGTTTTGTTGGTTAATTAAAGCTAATAAGGTGAAAAAACCTGTAGCTGCTTTCTTGCTTTACTTGTCAACATTGTGGTTGCCAAGCAACAAGCCAACAATACATGAGTTGAGCTCATTTTAGATTGCACTAATAGTTATGGTACATTCACCAAGATGTCTTGGCCATTTTTATTTATACACTGGGCTGGATCCAAGAACCTTAGCCATGATGGAGTGAAACAGCCAGTTGTGGTTTGTTTTATGCCAAACGCATGTGGCTGCAACGCTAAATGCAAGTTTACACAAGCAGAAGATATAGGACTTGTCATAAAGGGGTGAAGAGAGATCTATATATATTTGAGATATCAGGATCTGATGGGTTTTTCTTCAAATCAATGGTTAAATCTTAATCAAATAACACATGAAGACCTACGCTGTGACATGGTTCAACTTTTTTAAAAAGGTATCTCACATTTAAACTGAAAATTCTTGGATAATATCTCCCATCTTTCTTACACATTAAACATTTTGGTGTGTTTGACCACTGCTTTTGTTAACCAGGCTGCAAATGTAATTAAACGCAAGCAAGTGGTCCTACTTCAGAAAAAGAACAAACTCTGGTAGGTGCAGAGGACACATTGCATGCACATGTGCAACAATTGAAATTAAGTCACATATGTAAAATTAAAACTAAAACTTTACTCTTGATCTTGATGCAAGGTTTAAATCTTTGTAGCAAAATGTTGTAATAAGATCTGATAAAAACAACATACCATCAGAAGCAACAAGGAGCCAGTTTGTAACTTAAATTAGTTCTTTTCAGTGCTATAGCTTAGTTCAAACAATCTATTGGCTTGTTTGTTGGCAACATGTGATCTCAAAAACACTTTATAATGAATTGGATTTCAACTGGATCCATTTAAACTGCAGTTGAACTTGTGTTGAATTTACTTTCTCTCTAAAGTGCCTTGATATGAGATTTGTTGTTAACCAACCCTGTATCAATAAATTGAACTGAATAAGCCATTAAGCTGCGTCTCACAATGAGGTGAAAAATGTATTCTCAATAACTATTCTGCTAACACCACCATTTTACTTTTTATTGCCACCATTGGATGTTTTGATGCAGCCAGTTTAAAGGAAATAAGAGTCATGGAAGCGCAATAGGAATTCATTGTGGGAGTAACACACCTTTTTCCCCCTTATAAATAAACTAAAGATAAGCTATATCTATCTGCATCACATACTGAGCCTGTTAGCAGCATATACACATGGCTGCTTCAGTCTCTCTCGCTGGGGAATTGTGTACATTTGTTCAACAATAAAAAGATAAAATAACAACTATGTCCTTCAAATTCTCCATCAGCTAGTGAATAGTTACAATGCATCCTTTGTGGGGCTTTTCAAACTCTGCAGTATTTCAGCTTTCACTGAAAGAATTTGGTTAACTGATTCTTGCCCTAAATGTAGAGATGCTTCAGTGGTTGACTCCAAGAGATCTTGGCCCAGATCATTCCGCAGTTATCGTTGGAGTGTTTTATGAGGGGTGACAGGGAGGATAGGACTGCAGGCTATTGTTAGGCACAAAAGAAAGTCGTGTTTTATGCTGGGAAGAGATGTGGAGGAAAATCTGTGTTTGGGGGTGCAATAGAAGACCACTCACCCGTGACACCTAAGGAGCATCTCCAAGAACAATGTGCTATCAAAATGCCGAGTGCTGACGTAAAGAAAGGCTCACCAGACATCTAAAATCCCTTAGAGTCAGTTGATAAGGTCACGGCACTTCTGTAATAAAAAGGATAAGCTTTCAGGGGCTGGGGAAGTAAATGGCTTTATGGGTGAGGAAGACTTACCAGTCCATCACAGTTGTTAATGGCAACCGAGGCCCCAGGGACATCTGTGATGTCACCAATAAACGTGCAGTCTGTCTTTAGCAGCTCACGGCGAAGTATCCTCTCTGTCCCGTTGGTGGGCTGCGTCTGGTTGGCGCCCTCGCTTGAATAACTAGCAGTGCTGTCGCTCATGTTTCCGAATCCCTGCACCTCATCGTGCCACTCCACCATCGCACCCCGCGCCACCAGCCTGTTGTTGGGGCGCAGACGGAGGTGGAACTCCTTCCCGAAGGCAGTGATGTTGAAAAACAGTTTCTGCTCAGACTCTGAGGAGAAAACCTCCCTCTTGACGCGCTGCTTGTGAGTGGCCGAGAGCAGGTGCGACAAGTAGTGCCCTTGGGAGTCAGTGCTGAAAGGTGTGACCAGACCGTATTCCTTCAGCCTGTTCCTCAGCTGGTCTGGAAAACACAAGGACACAGTGGTAGTTTTTACTTAAAGGAAGCAAGAACAGAGCAATAGGGCAGATTAGCATATCAACACAGTTTATGCTATGGATACGTTTATATTTCATATAATGTACGGACAAAATCAGCATGTTCAAGTAAATTTGGAGAAGATAACAAGAGTATGCAGTCCTAAATGTCCTTAAAAGGAACTAAATTCTGCCCCCAGGTATTACAAACCACCAAACTGTGTTGTAGGAAAATGCAAATATAAAACAGATTATCATAAGTAGTGACACCTAATTAGATGTAAGGATCCATCACAATTATGCAGATTGTGAATCTCATTAAAGTTGATTGCTATTCATCTTTGTAGTGCTTTTAGATTTGACTGCACAAATACACAGGAGGGCTTTTTCCACAGTCCAGGGTTGCATGTTGGCTCGTGTTGTTGCACTGTTCCTGCCTGCAACATGTAATCTGACACCAGCACAAAAGTCTGCACGTGTTATTCCACACAGGCTGGTCAGTCATCAGTATATTGTCACCATGGCATTTTATTAACCCTCTGATTTGTGGTCATATGAAGTGTACAGGGAAATCTGCGGGCATTCAAAGGAAAATTCCATCCAGGCTGGGTTTGCTTTTCCAACTGAGTGCAATGGCAACTACATCCAAAGATTTCTGGTTGGAAAAAATGTCACATGAATATTGAAACCTTGTAATTTATCTTGTAGGTTTTGACTAGAAGACATTCAAACAGGTGTCAATGGTAAGACACAAATTACACGTCTCAGGAAAGGGCATGCCTCACAAATCACAGTGTGCTCACTCAGGACATGTTACGTAAAAGAAAAACATCCATTTCACCCACTTTTCAAGAAAACTTGCAGGTACTGGGCAGCACACAGACGATGATGATACTGAGTAAAAATGCAGTGCTAAACCATGAAATATGGAAGCAGCTTCATCAGGATGACTGACAGGTTGCTTCACATAAAGAAGCAGTCGTGATTGGCCAACCAAAGCAAACTGCAGGCCATTACATCATGTCAACCTCACTCTGTCACATCAATGACAGAGTTGGCCTCTTGATATTTCTACCTGAAAAGCTTGTGCAACATGACTAGAACTGATGAAATTCTCTACAGTATAACACCCGTTTCCCCAGATTTGCTACCAGCAATACGGCTGGTGCATAAAAAAAAACTAAAGAGGGTGAAAAAGTTGCAGCACTATGAAGCCAAGAATTAAAGGAGTTCACTTGTGTGTATTTGAAGCTTCTAATGCTTAATACCTAGGAGGCCCAGGTCTAATCCTAAAAACCATTTTTCCTACTGACAGGAAGAAAAAAGGGGTGATTTCTGAACACTGTGCTACTTTGCACTGCAGTAGTCTTTCATAGCAGCTGCATTTTAAATTAGGGCACCTCTGAACTTAAATGTATTTTTTTTCTTCCAAAAACAATTTAATATCCTTAAAAAAAAGCGCCCATTTAAAGCATGCAAATTTAACATTTATACTCATCCAGCCCTTAATGAGCCAGGTAATATCTGCAGTTTTTAAATACTGATCATTTTACAGGAGATAATAGATTAGACAATACTGTTTATGTGGCTATAGAGTTTTCTTTGACTAAAACACAACTTGGCAGTTCGACATCTCCCCCAGTCGCTACCCGCCCCTTCCCCATCGCTTGCCCATCACTGCTCACTCCTGCAGCAGCAGCATGGAGATAGATACAGACCGGAGGTGCCGCTGTCCTCCAGATTTTCAATGTTTCCCTGCTCCAACACACCTCAAATTAAATGGATCCAACAGCCCGTGAACACAGGAGTTCTGCACAATGACTCGTTCATTTGAGAAACATTGATAACCTGCAGGATTGTGGCCGTCAGGGACGGGGGGGTTTAAGCACGACTGATCTGCTCCACCACCAACAGCAGCACCAAAATGTTCAGCATGAAGAATTAAGCTGTGGACTGAAACCCGGACTGAAGCCGCTCCAAAACAAGCCACTCACTAAACTTTATTTACACATGCAGCCTTACAAAAGTAAGAAATGATGCGTTATTACTATTAAAGCAGGAGTCTGTCATGTCACTGAGGACAGTCTCCTCATCTCAACTGCAGAACAGGACCGTAATGAACTAGTGATGGAAACTCTTTTTGAGGATTTGGTTCTCCTATAGGAGCCGACTTCTATCACTCTTAATTCAGAGTCGTGCAAAGCTTCTATTTTAACCTAATTTATTAATTATGAATAGTTTGTATGTTGGTAAGCAGATTATTTTGTGTTTGCATTCTTTGTGGAGAAAATACAGCTACTGTTGAATAATTTAATAAAACCTTCAGTGCTTCCCTTACGCTGGCTCAGCCGTGGCGGGCCGCCACACCTTCAAAATGCCCAGAATTAAATAGTTTCACATGCACATCAAAATTTCTTCATAGAACCTGCGTTGCTGCTTTGGAAACTCTGCTGTCCGACATCTGCTCTGCGTGTGAACACAGCATGCAGAGTGCAGCAGGGAGAGAGGTGGAGCCTAATTTAACTTCATTAGTGAAGCCCACAGGCAAGGTAAACTATTAGAGCATCCAACAAGCTTAATACGTGTGGAGTCCGGAGAAAGGAAAGGTAGCTGCTGATAAGTTGCTTTATTTACAAGTGGAAAATATGTTCCAATAAAGATATTGATGATGAACAGCAGATACAATGCTATAACGTTAAAAAATTGGTCATAACTCCACTGAAGGCTAATTAAGTTGGTTAGCTTAAACAATGTGGGCTATCATCTACACACCAAAATGGATTAACCACTGGTTACAATTTCAGATGTGGCCCAAGAGGATCACAGCTGGATGCCCCGGACCCACTGAGTCTGAATAACTTTGTAGATAAATCAGCAGATGTTTAATGAAATATCATAAATCGTCATTTAACCAAAAATATTACAGAACATGATTTGTGATCCTTATTGTCTAGCTCTAAGTCCTAATAAGTCCCACTTTGCTGCTGTGGAATGAGCAGACGGCTACATTATGTGGCCAGTTTTCAGGTTTGCAACCGAACCTCGGGTTTAACTCGGGTGTCTGAGGCACATGGTCATGATACACCTAAAGATACTCTACTGGGGGTTATGTTTGAGATGCTTCTTAAGAGCACTTTCTACAGATTAAACAGCTTCATTAGAAATTAAGAATGAACCCTAAAAGATCTGGTGAACCTTACTGAAATCTTGAGATTTCTCTTGGCTTTTCGTGACGAGCAGCAGAGGGAACTCCTTATCTCATACAGTGCCTGACTGAAGCCTTGAGTTTGCATATGACATTTTTAATCTAAGCCTGCATACAGCTTTAAATCGTGATTTCATGCATGTTTTTTTACTCACTCCCATGAATTGCAGCTTTAGCATACATGGTAAACCATAAGAATGCATTACAGAGCAGGTCTGAGTACGGCTGGGCGATTAATCGAATTTTAATCACAATTATGATGAAATGGTCTGATTATTTGCTCCATCACAGTTTACTCTTGTGCTGTTTTCAGTTGCAAATCGAACGCCACTGGCATTGCAGCGCAACGCTCTGCTGCAGACTCCTCCCACAGTCCCAGCTGCTTTGGTTTAATTCAACTCCAGATGCAAACACCTCAAGTTATGGGCTGGACACACGGGAGGCGGCGTCGCTCCTTCTCTATTTGTTTTCTATGTAACTTACGCGATCAGGCGAAAATAGCTGCCCTCCTCCAGCCAAGCTACAGGCAACATTCGTGCATGTGAAATGTTGCACTTGTTCACGTAGACGTGCACACGGGGGGCATACACAACTCAAGAAAGTACAAAAGTGTAACATTTTTGTATTGTATGTTTATAATGTATGTATATAATGAGTGCCATGAGGGTGAGGTAAAGGACGTGGCTACAGTCCAATGTTTCACCACCGCTACGGACCTGTGGTCCTGCGGGTGTATCCAGACATCTCCCTCAACAAATTTCTCATCTACCTGCTGTACAAAAGGCGCAGAATGTTAAAAAAAACAAACAAAAAGTAAATAAAAAAAAGCTTGTGTGTGGAGCACACACACATTGCATTTCACACACATTTAAAAAGAACTTTTCTGTAAATTCTTCTGGTGCTGCCTTCAGCATAAATTGGAAAAAAAGCAACAAGCACTTTGACTTTTGCCAACTTAAACTCAAACTGTTATTATTTCTGAAGCTCTGTCCTATGATGCTCCTGTCCTCAGACAATCTCTTTTCAGCTTCGTCATGTCACTCACCAGAGCATAAGGTTGCACAAATACGTTCTGCAGAGCTGGTGCACAGAAAGAATAGAAAATGAGTGTTATCCCTCACTACAAGTACAAGCACTCACTTCATTTCCTTAGCCTTCGTCCAAGACTTCATCTTCAGTGAAATCCTTAGTAAATAACACAGTGGCATATTAACTGCCTCCCTACACCAATACCAACAAGCTGGGGCTTAAAAATAAGAGTTGGTTATAAAAAAAGAGAGAAATTTCTTACTCGAGTCTACAATTCAGGAGGAATTTTTCAGCCATGTTGCATAACTAATCCATCCCATCATGAAAACACTACAGCCGTCACCTTACACAGGCAGGTTAATGCATCGCTTGATGAGCTGAACCACGAGAAACTTTTGTTTTAACAGCCACATGAAAAATAGAGCTGTAAACCATGTTTGTTCAGAGCAATAACCGTGGAAAAAAAGAGAAGAGAAGACACTTTTAGCTGCACTTTCTGCGGAATGGTTCAAGTTCAAGTATTATCTGAGTGCCAGACCATCCAGAAAAGCGAAGGTAATCATAGCTGTGACGGCTGTGTGCAGGTGAGGAAGCAACAAGCACTTTAGCTTGAAGCGGACTGGTTTGTTGTTTTCTGTCCCTGATGCACCAAGCTGCCCTCAGAAAGCCAACACGATCTCATCTCACAGACCTACACCTACTCAGCTTCATCACAAAACCTGATAGCCACATCAGTTCAATGGTCCATTAAAAAAATGTCTTTTTTTATTTATTTATCTTCTTGTAAATAAAAAAAACAAAACATTAAAATCCAAAAAATGATTCATTTCAGTGAAAATGGGAGGATAGCAGTCCAGTTCGTGTGAGAATGAGAAAGTACTTAGAAGTTAATGTAGAAGTTAAAAAAAAGTGAACCTGAGCAGTTGTACAGATATTTTAATGGGAGGAGTTACACAGGTAAACACGTCAGGAAGCCATCAGCTGGTTGTCATACTCAACACCTTCATCAATGGTAGTCAGGAGAGTCGAAGGATAGACCCAAATTCACCTTATGCTGGGCTTCCACCAAAGGATTGTCACAGTTGCAGACTAAAAGTCCTAAAAGAAGTCTTTAGTAAATCTAGGAGTCTTACTGGAGTCACAGCGCACTCCCGTCATCTCGATCGTTAAGTTTAAGCTGGTAATCTGCGTGTTTCATGTCAATCTTTCCCTAGTCTTGGGTCTGCGACATTATCAAATGTGTTTAATATTATCGCAAGTCGCAGTGACTAAACACGGTCAACAACCAATAGATGAGCTCTGAGAAAAGCAGAAACAGGAATCCTGACAGTCAGAACAATGACAAAAAAAGACAAAAAAGAAAAAAAAACTAAGACAAACTGGTGATGAAACGTTGAAGGTGGGCCGTCCAGAAAGAGGAGAGGATGCTTATTAAGAAGTAAATGTCTGCTGTGGATCATTCATGTGTTACAGTATAATGATCTAACAAATGAGAATAGAAACTCATTCATCCCTCCAGATTCTGATGAGTCGGTGTAACACCTGGCGGAGATGCAAAGCCACACTTAATTATGATGCAATTCCCTGGAGGTAAACTCTCCCCTTGTTTGCTTTGCTGTGGGCAGATCAGCCCTGTTCCATATCAACTGTCCAATATATCACAGAAAATGCTGAAAGAATCTAGTTGTGGTCTTGTAAATAGTGAGTCAGTCTTTGTCGAATCTCAGTCTGAGACTTAAAACTAAACATTTGTCTTTAGATGTTAGCTGGTGTGAGGTCTGAGTCTTGTGCAAATCTTTTTAAAGTCTTCTGATGTAATTCTAGCATTAGAAACACCACGAGGATCCAAAAAAGAAAAGAAACCTAAGATAGTGTCTGATAGGAAGAGTGAGTACTTCACTATGAAACCCTCTTTATCTTCATGGAAAATACATTCATGATTCATTTCAAACAAAGGCAGAGTCATAGAGAACACATTAGCAGAGGTCTCTTTGAAGGGGATAAAACTTTTGACCACAAAACAACTAAAGTAAGTCTCAGTGAACTGGACATTGGTGTATGAGGGGGTGGCTCAAGACTTTGACAATACTGTGCAAGAGTAGGAGAAAAGGGTAAAGAAAATCAAACCTATTACCTCTTTAAAAAAGGCCTCATCTAGTCAAGAAATGCTTTTTTTTTCTTATAATTGGGTAGAAAAGACCTTCAGCTGGACATTCTTCCTATGTCCTACACAAATTTAACCAAACGGAAAAGAGAACAATCTCTTATAGCTTTAATAAAATCTCTTATTTCCCTGTGAGAAAACAATGCAAACCAGCAGGAAAAACATCATCTGATTTTATAAATCAAAGCAAAAAAAAAGATAACTAAATAAGAAAAGCCTGCTTATATAGGTATGTTTAACTTGGGGAGTCCACTGTCTTCAGCTAAGGTGAAAAGTTAAGAGGAAACCACATCAGATGGGTGAAGTAGCTGCTTACAAGGCTGATAATAGCCACGTTGAGCCAACAGTGGCAGCCAAAAGCTCTAAAACCACAGCCAACTGTGGTCTTCCTGCGAGGGCCCTGGAGGTGTTCGAAGATAACTGCCAGCATAAAGGGATCCTACGTGGACACTGCTGCAGCTCACTTGTTTCTTAACCTCAGAATGGATAACAGATGTGCAGGATTTAGAGGTTGAATTCTCTTTCCTGTATAACAAAGCCCTTCAAGCAGTTGTAATATAAGTGTGTGTGTGTGTGTGCTGGAGGGCTCTGTGTGAGGGTGGTAGGGGAGGGGAGTATATTACAGAACTCCTCACATACTCCCCTCCCACTTTAATCTTCGTGCACTAAGTTGTCCCCATGAATTTCGTGTGGAGGAGAAAACGCTCCAGCCTTCACGCAACTGCTATGTAATCATTAACCAGATGAACACAAATTAAGCAGGACTTACCCTCTCTGACTACTTCATCAGCCTGCAGGAGAGAAAAGCAGAGGGAAAGCCTGTTAAATGCGGTCAGGACAAGAGGAAATAATGATCTGAAAGTCTGAGATGTCCAGCAGACGCAACTCCACCGCCCTGCAAACACTTTGTTGTAAAAAAGTTGTAAAACTCCCAGCGAGCAACAAAGATAAATAAATGCTTTTATTTCAGGCTGTATGTACGCAGCGTAAAACGATTTGTAGAGAGACGCAACTTTTCCGCTTTAACAGTCTCACTCAGTTAATATTAACGCAAAAAAATCCATACACACACTTACCTTGTCAGCTGAAGTCAATGCAAATCCTACAAGTAGTAAAGCTAGTGACAGGACAGCCATCACGAGTCTTAAGATGATAAAGACCTTTATCCCAACGTAAAAATGAAATAAAACTAACAAAAAAGTACGCAAGAGTAACTCGGCTCATTCAAAACGCCAACTGAATGTTGAAGTCTGGTTTTTAAGTTAAAAAATATAAAGAAGGCATAAAGTTGGTTAAGGTTTAATTAGGAGTGAGGGAAGCGGCACGTTGCTGGTCAGGGTTTCTCTGTTGACTTGAGTTTCCAGAAAGTTTGGGAAGTTTTAGAAGGACACCCCTCCGCCGCTGGCTGGACAGAGCTGCAATGTGAAGCTCTTGCAGACCTGGCACTTGGCTCCCCTGGCTAATAAACGGCAAGACCAGCCCTGCGTGACGTCACTCTGCCCTCTCCACGAGCCCTAACGCATGGAGGGACAGAGAAGGAGGAAGATGAGTGTGCCCAAACAAAGGGCGCACTCATCACGGGACAGAGCAGCAGGATGGACAACCGATTATTAGTTAAATAATAAATCATGACGTGGTGACGATTACAGCCGCGGTGCTGACGTCACCACGTCAACAAATTGAGCACGTGTTGCATTGGGAGTTTTGTTTGTTTGTTTGTGTATTCAGCTTGAGGAGTGGTTGAAAGGAGCTTAAATGAGGAAACTATTTAATCTGTTATCAGTTAGATTACACAGTCTTCTTTTCCAGTGTATATTAATGGTGGAAAAGTAAGAAAGCTGCTGAAGGTCCAACACTTTGAGTCTGATTTTTATTAACTTTGTTTGTTAGTCTTATAACTTATTTATTTCCTCATATGATTTTCTAATACCATTTAGATTTTTTTGTTATTATTTATTCCTTTCCTGCACTAAGAAAAAAAGGGAAAGTTTACTTGCATTTTTTTTATTGGGACAGTAATAAATAGAAGAATCCCTGTTTTGTAACAGATGGTTGAGATGACAGTTCTTATGGTAACAACAGCAAAAGGGTCCAAATCTGAAACAGAAAAGGGATTACAAACATTTACTGTTGCCATCGCACACACAAACAGATGTCTCAGGTTCATTTCCATTCATTTCAAATAAAAAAAATTATTAATATAGTCAGTAAAAGAAATGTGCTTTACCAAACAGTAGCGAAGGCAGTTAAAGGGTTAACAGCTTAACATGTTTACCTGCTTCAAGTTTCTCTATAATTATTTAGCAGAACATTTTCAATTTACCTTTCTTGCTGCTATGATAACGGTCAACCAGATTGTTGTATTATATTGTATTTTTAACGAGGTTTTTTTCCTCCATTTTTATTTTCTATATGTGGGAGTGGAGGTACATAGTGTTTTTCTTTCACATTGTAGCACAATTATTTTTATAATTTCTATTGTTATTGTTGTCACTATCAATAATATTTATCCTCTGCTGTGCATCAATAAAACCTATTACCTCAGTAATAAACAAAAGACAAGCCGTCCTTCTTCACTTACACTTCTCTCCTTTTTAGTACTTATGTCTCTCCTGTGTATTATATTGTTAATATGATGTTAAAATGATTTTTTTCCCTTCTCTTTTTCCTAACTTTGACTTTCTTCTATTATTTATTTATTTTTTTTATCCTGTATCGCTATTTATATCTGGAAATTTGTCTCGAATTGTTGAACGCCCCCCTTCAGGGCCAGTTTCCAGATGGCCTAGGAGGATGGCCGGGAGGCCGAGAGGCAAAACAGGGCATTGAAGGTCAGCTTGGAGGTCGCGATGGCAGGAACTGGAACTCTGGTGGATGACCGGAAGGTGGGGATGACAGCAGACAGGAGACCAGCTCTGGAGACCAACATGGAGGGCGAGCAAAGTTGGGCCGGATCCCTGGAGGACAAGCAGACACGTTAGCATGATAGCTGGAGGGTGACCGGGAGGTCGCACCAACAGGAGCCTTGTCTCTGGAGGGCGACCAGGAAGCCAAGCAGACAGGAGCTGGATCTCAGGAGGGTGGCCGGGAGGCCGTGCAAACAGGAGCTGGATCTCTGGGGGGTGCTCTGCAGCATCCACCTCATGGCGAGCCCAGGGGCCAGAGGCAGAAGAGGAGCGATATCCTAGGCAGTGGAGCAGCAGCAATCTCCTCGGTGGTGTCGACCACAGGCGGCGGAGGAGAATCTCGACCAGAGACCCCCTTGGAGACAAGAGACACAGGCTGAAGAAGAGCGTCTCGATCCGAGACCCTTCAGAAACAGAAACTACCAGAGGCCAGTGCCAGCTCCCAGGTACCTTGGGAGCAGCATTGGACGCTGCAAAGTCGGGCAAGACCATGGCAGTGGCGTCAGATACTGCAGAGAGGGAGCAGAGCGGGGAGCTGGAAGCGACACTGGGGACGTGAGCCCGGGAGCTGGAGGAGACACTGGGGACGTGACTGAAATGCTGGGGTATATATTGTAGGGTGAGTGAATGGGAAACAGGTGTGACTGGTTAGGGATCCGGGGAGTGATTGGCTGTAGTGCAGGACGGGAGTGAAAGTGGCAGAGTGAGATGATGTTTGGATGATCAGGGGAGTGATTACTGGGAAATGAGTGGGCAGAATGTGACAGGGACTGGTGCAGGTGTAACAATAAAAAATCCCTAATATCTTCTAAATTCTGTTACATTTTCTGTTACATTTTCTGTAACGTTTAGAATCAGCTTTTATCTCTTTGCTTTGCTTCTGCCATCACAGCTAAAAGACATCAAGAGGCTCCTTTCAGTTCAGTCTAAATGCAAATGTTCTGCTCAAATCAGCTAAAATGTAGCTGAGGCAGTTTTCTCTAACATTTTACAAAATCTAGACAGTTTTTTTATTTATTCAGTCATCTTACTTTAAAAGGCTGGAAGAATTTTGGCCACAGACATCCACCGTCTATTCAAAACTTTCTCTTCTATGCTCATCTTCACCACTGTATGTCAGTAAATATTACACACTGTACCTTAAGATCAGTTTTTACAGTTACGTATTTTACTAAACTGGCACGAATGTAGTTTATGATTTTGTCGTCTAATGTTTGTTCAATGATTGAGAAGTTATCAAAATAAAACAAAAACATGTAACTACTAAATTTAAAATTACAAGCACCATTTTTATCTAGAGAAAATGTCCAAAATCCACACCAACCTGTAAAATTCTGTTCTAAAGTTCATGTCTTCAGTCTGACATCAGCTGTAATCTTTATGTAAAAACTAACAAGAAAAAAACAGAACAACAAGAAGCTCATTTCATGAGTCTCAATGTGAGTTCAGTAAAATCTCCAAAAGGATAGTTCCCTTTTCTTTTTCAGTGTTTAATCAACCGACCGTGGACTCAGAAAACGCAGTCTCAGCAGTATTTAGTGACACATCTGGATCCACAGATACGTTTTAATCCTTGTGGTCAGTTGTGATCAAACCAACCCAAATTTCCTGAACCATAACTGAACTGCAGGCACAAGGATCAATGACACAAAGCAGCTAAACAGGACCTCCCCAACCTTTTCATGTACAAAGCAGGAAAATTAAACACAATTTTTTTTCTATTTTGCAGGGGCTGTGATCTTTTCCTCTGGCTTCCTCGTTGTATTTCCTGCATCATGCTTGTAAATTCTACATTTTTCTGGATCAAAGTTTGTCATCATGTACACATGCTGCTTTCACGTGATTAAAAGCAGCAGAAATGTTTGAAACATATTGGAATGAAAAATGAATCAACTCACAGGTGGAAAACCAGTGATTTATCATCGTGTTTATCATATAACACAAGTTTTTCTTGTAAGAAGCAGCACTTAAACAGGCCCATATATTACCACATCTATCATTACGGCCCCTGCATGTGATCGTTAGCAAGAACTGGATCTGTCATCTGCAGCTCATCTTGTCTGGAAGTTAATCATCATTATTTAACTTAAGATGGAGGAGGTTTCTAACACAAGACAAATTACAATAAATTCACAGAAACAGCTCTGTTGTCATATCAGAACTAATTTATTCTCAGGAGAGAGCAGGAACAGGGAAGATGAGGTAATAAACCAAAACAACAAATAGATGTACCTGATTTTCTGCTTCTCTTCTCCTGATTTCTCTATGAAATGCAACAAATTTTGTTGCATTTTTTTAAAAATACATTTATCAAAGAATGATTTAATTAGTTCTTTATTACCCTGTAAGATTCATTTATTGTGTCATGGATGGCTGGAAATGTTAAATGTCTTACCAATAAATGTGAAAAATATTTAAATACAAAGACAAGTCATTTAAACTCAATAAAAAAGAAGTCTTTATGATGTAAGAAGCTAATTTTGTAAAGCAGAGGTCAAACACTGACCCCAACGCTGGGCATCCTGGGCAGAATGATTCTAACGGCAACTCTTCCTCATCTGGACGCATAGTGGGACAGGAGGACAGGGTACAGAGCTGCTCCTACAACTGCTAACGATGAAATTTAAGGCTCAGAATAAGAAGAAATCTCTTTCATTTGGTGGAGGTTTGTGTTCTCATGCTGCTGACAGCTGTATGTGAACATTTAACGGAGCTCCTGTCTCAGTTTGAGTGAAAAGCTCCAGACGATGAGAGCTGGGTTAGGAAGTGTTTAAACTGTAGTCAGACTCCTTACTGACTGCACACCACCTTTCTCTCCCCATCTGGAGATCCGGTATGTCAGGAATTTAGATTTACAAATGGAAATTTGTTGTGTTTGATTATAAGAAATGTCTCCACTGACTGTATTTAGTTAATTTCAGTTTTCATTCGTGTATCACAAATTCACAACAAAGTCATCTGAAGGCCTGTTCATAGACACAGTCCAATTCACATCAGTTTATTCTAATCCATTTATTACCCATGATATAAGCCAGATTAGTCCAGTTTATAATAACTGTACTCATATAAATTCCTTCATTAAAAAAAAACTACCTTAGAAAAGCAACATGTTGCATCAAAATTTATTTTCAATTCAGTCCCACATCCTCAGCATGCACAGGGTGACAGTGGAGAGGAAAAACAAATTTTAACAGGAATAAAAACCTCCAGCAGGGCCAGAACCAGGAGGCGCCTGTTCTTCTATTAGCTGAGGTTCAAACCTTGTTGCTGGGAGGAAGTTGTTAATATTTGTTTTGTTCTGACAAGCAAAAAATCTTCATCTAATTTAATCTTTATCTGTTTATTTACGATAAGATAGCAGAATAATTTTAATTTAGCCGTTTAATGGCGTATGTATCATGTGATACATACAGTTTCTGAGACTGCATCATTTTATGGTAAAAACGTTGCTCAAAACCCCGTTGTACACAAACCAATACTTGCTTTCTGCCCCCTAGTGGATAGTTTTACAAAAATTTTGGGCATGTGTCACAGTAATTGTTTTTTTTTAATCATTTTTTAAAAAAATTGTTAAAGGCCCAAATAAAGAATTTTCTCCCGTTTTTTCTTGGGTCGGGCTTTGAAAGGCTAAATGTCTGATTGAGGAATAAATTCCGATTCTGATTTGTGTTTTGTGATTGATATGAATGGAAGTGATCGGGTTAAATCAGCATGTGATATCGTCTCATATCAAACGCTGGAAACTGAATTAAACTGAATCATAATCAAATTGAGGCAGAATTTGTGAAACATTGAGTCTTTATCTAGTGAATCTTTATACCATATTGTATCAAACATGTGATTTACACCCAAACTTTTAGTAACTCACCAAGTTTCAGAACAAGCAGCAGCGTTAAGCGTTTTAACTTGATCATGTTTTAATACTGTTAATTCCCCACACTGGAAACTTATTTCTTATATTTTATCTATTTTATTTGGGCTTTTTTCTTTCTTTTTTTCTTTCTATAATTCCTTTAAAAGTTTGCATTTTAAATGCACTTGTTATTGTTTTCTGCACCCTGCTGTAATGCTTTTAGTGTTTTATGTAAAGCACTTTGAATTGTCTTGTACATGAAATGTGCTTTACAAATAAATTTGCCTTGTCCAAAAAACTATGAAATCTACTTGAAATTAGTTTTTAGATTAGAAATATCATATTATGTTGAAATAGCTGGTTGAGACGGAGCCATAAAGTTTTTTAGATCCTATAAAATCACTAGATTTCCAGCTCACAAGTTCTTTTCTGTTGTGTTGGAACAAAATGTTAGGATGTCCGCAAGAGAATAAAATTATTAAAAATTTTTTTTTTTTTTAAATCAGCATGTTTTAGTTTCTATGTCAACCGATCTGGAGTCAAACATTTGCAGGATCTCTGGAACTTAATCTCAAAATGTTTGTTTCTTTTTCTTTCTCCCAGAACAAGTCTGCAGTTTGTCTTGTCCTCTAATAAAACCTCTTTATGGTTTCCAATAAAAGACAGATTCAGTTGTGATTTACTAAGTTTGGTTTTTACAGCAGTTGGGGTTTTGTTATGACTGTTTTCAGTGGGCACAACACAAAAGGAAATCATCATACCGCTGCACGCAAAAGCAATCAGGCTGACTTTGGATCATTTTTCTGTCAAGTCAGAATAGAGTCAGACAAAAAAAAAAAAAGTCAGGCAAACAAAACAACTCAAGACTAGGTTGTGTATTTTTATCCATTAAATTCTTTTGGTCTGGGATGTGGTGAAATGTCTGGATTTCATTTGTACATGCTTTCTTTGAATGTAGAATTTAACTTTCATATTTGTGAATGATGCGATGAAACATCCTAACCTCAAATGTATGTCTGAACCCGTAACCGTCGTCATGTATTGCCACCTAAAGATTCATAAATTACAGCCATACCGTTCTGGTTTTAGGTCAGATTTCCTGACAGTGAAGTCAAATTATTTGCAAATTTACATTTAGAATAGCTGTTTTTTATCCATGGAACTACGTGCAGACACAGAGTTTCACAGAAAGAAGCAGCCCTCCTCGTCTTTCCTCCTGAAAACCCCGACTCCTCGATACTCTAACACACCCAAATCATCTTTTACCTCTATATTTGTGAAATGTTTCTGTACGTATTGTATTTATCTTAGCATTATTAATCTTTTCCTTCTTTGTATTCCACTGTTTCACATTCATTTGTAATTTTCAAATTCAATATTTGCTAAGTTGTCTTTTACCATTTTATGTTGAATGATTTTTGAAGTGATGTAACTTCCTGTTATTTTTTAAACATCTGGGCTGTGACCGAATGTGCACCCTACTTCCTTCATAGCGCTCTATACAGGGGTCACACCATTTTGTAGGGGTGTCCATATGTCCAAAGAGAAAAAAGTAGTACACTAAAATTACCCACAATGCATCTTGAAAAGTAGTGAGCATCGATGGCCACTAGACTGTTTAACATAGACCACAATGCATTGCAGGCAGAAGCTCAACATGGCGCAAGGAGGTGAAAAATGACCTATGAATGTAAGTATTTTATTAATCATATTCAATTTTCAATATATAAAAATTTTTACACACAACTTTGGATTGGATTTGGAAGGACATCTTGGCGCATGTTGTGGTTGCTGACGGCTGGGAGGAAAAAATAGGCAGCTTTGTGTCCGAATCACTCATGGTGCACTATGAGCGTGCTATATAGTGAAGCCCTATGTGGTGAACAAGGGGTTAGGAAGTAAAGTGGACATTCGGACACAGCCCTGGTCTTTGTTGAACATAGCATAATCCATTTTATAATTCATTTTAGGATTCATAGGTCAAGTTTACCTTCATTAGCCGGTTAACTCACGTTAGATCCGATTTGGCTCAGTTAGGTCTTAGCTACAGGCAGCTCGGAGTTTGATAGACGTCAATCATCCACCCCCATGCGCACAGCCCCCCTCTCAGCTCCGCCGCTTTGCCAATTTTTGTATTTTCCGGGAGTGGCACCAGGCGTGACGCTGCCAAGATGCCGATGGTAGGAACCTCCCAACGAGCTTCACTTTTGCTCTTCAGAAACCTACAGGTGACATCGCGGAGGCTCCATCCATCTTTTCTATGTATGGGAGCTGTAAAGTGTGTATGAGTGTTTTGTTTATGTGTATGAATCTTTTATATAATAGAGCCCAAAATCACACAATGCTTAGGGGTTTTAAGCCACAGATAATGGGGCCTATAGGATTAGATTAAACACACGCAAAACCAGGCTTTGCTTTTTGGCCTGGTATTCCCAAAACCCGCTAGATTTCCATTAATGGCCACATTTTACCATATTTTATCAAATGTCTGAACACAAAGAGCTACTTTTGTTTGCATGCAGCCCCATGTTCATTTCATTACTGTAAGCACACCAAAACAAGGGGGTTATAACAAATTTGTTTCCATGTCTGAAGTTTTCCCCTCTACAGTTTGTGGAGAATTAACAGTCAGATAGATGGAGCCCCGAGACTCTGGCCGCATCACACATGGAAGACACATGATCATATATCACAGCTTTTATTGGTCACAACGAAAGGGCTGTTAGAGGTCTGTGTAAAGACATTCTGTTCATTTTCCTCCCTTTCTTGCTCTATTTTCCCCATTATTTTCCTCTTGGCTACTCTCTCCTCGTCTTTACCCTCATGACACGGAGCTGCCTTCTCATTCTGCTGCAGGCCAGATAAGAAAGTATAAAAATAACAGGGTTGTTGTTTGCTTGTGTTTGTGTGTGTGTGTGTGTGTATGTGTGTATGTGTGTGTATGTGTGATTAAGTCTGCTTTATGGGCTCCAAGGACACACCTCATCTGGACAGTAGGTGAGCTGCCTGCAGATAAGGAAACTTGATTAACTGGCACATCTGCACACCTCGTGGCCTCACCACTGTGGAAGGCAAAAAGACATATGTAGAGAAACTAGGTGACAAGGTTGGACAGAGGCAAGATCAAGGGAGAAGGTCTAGACTAGCATGAGAGAAATAAAGGAGGAAAAATGAGGGCGGCTGGGAGATGAGCAAAAGTTTTCTGTTTTTCTTAAAGGAGTCAAGGTTTCCCTGGTTTGTTGGTTAATCAACATCCTGTTCATCCTTGACCCGCTGCAGACACAACCGCTCTAACTTCCTTCATCTGGCCTCACAGGCCAACATCTGGTCTTTCTCGGAGCCACAGATCTCGAAAAAATAAGTTGCTGTTACAACTGGCAGTGAACCACAAGGCAAATTAAATGCAGGCCTGTGAGGCAAAATTGGATTTTGAAGCAGATATTTTGTTTAAATATTCTACTCTAGAGGTTACTGGGAAATATTTTATTGTTCCATTTTCTACCATTTTTGGGAAGAAGTTTTTTTTAGGATAATTCTCAGGAAAACAGATGTTTTCAGCTATACAGCTGGTTTACTTACTTTCCGGTTTACTTACTTTCAATCATTAAAGAAAAGCCTTTGAGTTTCTCTGTGTGGGACAACTATAATTGTGTCATCACATTTTTTATGGGTGTAAAACAAGCAACAGGATCTCTGCATGTTCTGCTTATAAAGCTGTTCTTTATTTTTGACCCACAGTAGCATTAAATGATCTATATCAGCAAGAAGAGAACAAGATAAATTCTTGTGATATACAGTTGGGGTTCAGCCTGTTTGCTGTTAAATTCCCATCTCAGAATCTGGATTTGATTTACCTTTATTTTCCACACTGTTCAAAAGTGGCTCCGTTTGTGGACTTAATTTGTAATTTATCCTGATAATTTCTTGTAGAATTGAGAATATTGCTTAAATGGCACCCTAACTGCAAAATAAACCCTAATCATGATAGTACCACCACCATATGATGGTGGTTTGACATATGGGATGAGGTTCCAAAGCTGAAATGCAGTGTTTTCTATAGTTCTAATTAAGGATCGGCATTTGAAACAAATATATAAAATTTCCGGAAATTATTCTGCTTAAAGGCAAAATAATTAGGTAAAAATTATTTAAAATGTTCTCGTTTGCTGCGAGAGATAAAAGGAAGCTTCGCTATAAACAATTTGTCTCTACATCAACAATGTCTTTGTCAAGTTTTTGTCCTTTCAAAACAGTTACGTGATGGAACAACTTCAGTGCACTGTGTGTAGCTCTTACCTACTTCCTGGTTCCTAACCAATCATATGCGACTGATGTGGCAAACAACAGTGCAGCGTTTGGTATTTTATGTCGGGCAAAGGAGCCTGCAGTAATGATGCTTTGGCCAAGTGAATAGTGTGTTTGTCCTAATAATCTTGTCAAATTAATATTAAATTAATTTATTAATTAAGACTAAGGGAAAACAGCCGCTGCGTGTTATAACAATTTTGACATTTCTGTCTTTAACTTCGAACTCTTTTAACCCAGTGTGTTCAAACAGCTATGCAAACTAGCTTCAAATGTCTGCTAATGTCACTGTCATGATCTCACGGGGTTATTTCTGGGTTTTTGTCATGTTTAGTTTCTGTTTAGTTCATGGGTTAGGTTTTTT
>JBAMHW010000012.1:4808547-4823390 GCA_037177495.1 Rhadinocentrus ornatus
TTAATATGTCATCTGAAAAACTACCATCCAGAAGCTCAAACAATGGTGGGAAGCTAACGCCCCTAATGTTTGCATCAGTTTTATTTTGTACAGAATCTGATAATCTCAAACCTTTTGAAACAAGATATATATATCGAGATCTGTAAATATCGGTATCGGCCAAAATTTTCATATCGGTCCATCCCTAATACAATTATATACAAATAAAATTAAAGTTAAAGCAGAGTTACATGATGCATGGAAAAATGCATTACATTTCATGCATGGAAAAATGCAGTGAACAATATAGACTTACTTTTAGCTTTTGAAAGAGGAAAATAATAGAATATTAGCAGCTGGCTAATCGATCTAATTGAGCAGGTGAGTACTGACATATTAAGTTGCTCCTTCGCTGCATGTGATTAATAACAAAAGGATAATACTTCGTATAAATCCTAGAGCCACTTGGTTAGGGGTTGAAAATTGAATAACTGAATAGGGGGAAAACAAAGTAAGAACAAAAACCAGTTTGCGTTTAAAAAACAGTATTTACACGAGCTAGATGTCCCTCACAAATCATTATTGTATCATACTGTATCAGTCCTTTGGCTGAGGAATGAAAATTCATTATGGTGGTTTTATATATATATATATATTTTCAAAGACAAATTTAATAAACAGTTTCTTTACCATTAGTCCTTAAAATGCATTTATTTGTGCATTGACAGTTGTTTTTAGATTATTTCTCCAAATGTTGGACTTTATAATGCTCTGCAGGATATACAAGCAGCCTCAGGCATCTGCATATGTTTTTTTTTTATAGTCACTAATGAGGAGGACTAACACAGGTGGTTGAAATTAAACTAAACCAATGTAGCACAAGGCCAACAGAAACATATCTTTGTAAATTTGAGTGTTTTTGGTTTATTCATAAATCATGCTGTGCGTAACAGCTTCCAAGAATCTGTTGAAAACACACAATTAATGATGGAAAATCCAACTCGGAGGGTCTGGATATGAGAAGGCTGGTGTTGGATAAGGTCAAGACCTTTGTGTCTCTGGAGCTGAGGCAAGAGGGTTGAAGGGTTTCTGGGGCAGGCATCTGTTGGTTATTGCCAAAGTGTTGAGTTGTCGCCAGGCAATTACCCGGATGATGGCACGGCCTGGCTAGTTGGAAAAATGACAAGTTCTGTAGTCTGTTGGACAACAGAAGCATTGCATCAAAGTTTTGAATAATCGTTCCTGTGCAGCAGCTGCCAGAGCCTCAGAGTTTAGTTTTCCATGTTCTTCCTTTATGCCCCTCTCCCAGATTCACTATAGACAGGAAAAATAGGAAAGCAAAATTCATAGTGTAATGCACCAAATTTATGGTCTTTGAAAGGGTTTGCTAACTGTGTCAGAAGCACAACAGGGAGAGAAGACGAAAAACAATCCCATGGTAATCCGCCATAAAAAGAGTTCAGCTTTATTCTTGCTCTGAGAGTCGTGACATACCTCACCGTGCTGCTTTTCACATTTCCCACAGATGTACGTCCCGAGGTTTTACCATTTTACTGCCACTTGGGGGCAGTATCAGTAACATGTGGGACAATCTAAGCTGTGGGCTGCTCTTGGTTGTCTCAGTGTGGTAGCTGGTGCTTTAGCATTGCTCTGTCAAGAAAAACAGACTAAAGCTGAGAAGAGGGGTGTTTTGTCAGAATGGCTAAGCAGTCCAAGGGGCAGGTCAACATTGCGGAGGTGTGGGTTTGAACCCCACTTCTATAAAATTCTGCTAACATGTGAAAGGTCCCTGGTTTGAAACATGCCCTTATTGTGACTTATGTCAACACTTGTTAAATTTTAAGGACAGTCAAATCTCTTCCTGCAATGTTGATGGTCAAAAACAGCAGGACTGTCAGACTTCCACCAGTTAAAGATGCATAGCAACATTTTTACCTAGCTGGAGACATGACAGGAAATACTGACTGACTCCAAAATGCCATGCTTTACCGTAATCAAACTGAGACGAAACAAAAGTATGGTTTATGGCCTATTTTCATAATTTATGCATTCACACGCCTCCATGTAAATGTAGCCGATAACTGCCAGACCATTCAACAAGTTGGTCAGTGATGTTGTTACTGAAATGCAGTAAACATGGTGGACGCAAGAGCATACATTGACTATTTCACGGCAATGGACTCATGGCTGCTTCCTATTCAAGCTTCTGTCTTTCGACTTCCCTTTCATGTCCACAGATGGGCAATAGTCCAGGTCTTTGGTGTCATCAGATCAGATGGTCAAAAGTGTGCACCGGTGCCCTGGCAGTGCTTTTCAGTTTGAACAGCATAACACGACAGGCTTGCCGGTGTTTCTTCACGGGAACGTGTCAGAGAATATTTGTTTGAGTGCTTTCTTTCCTTAATAATTAGAAGAGTAAAATTCACAACTGTACAGCATCTCACTAATTTTTCAGGTAAAAAAAGAACACAACTTAGTTTGTTTAAGGCTTAGCTTTCTGCCCTCCGAAAGAAGTTATGCACAACCGCAAGTGATGCATGCATAAATTAAGAAAAAGTTGTTTTGTCTCAAAGCACTCTCTCCAACAGATAGGTTCAACCATTGTCAAAAGCCTTAAAAAAAAAAAAAAAAAAAAAGTTGGACCTCCAATTTGATGGTTTAAAATCACTTTCTAGCTTACAACCCAAATTTGTTACTATAGTTTTACATGCAGTGCCAAGAGGCCATTATGCAGACAGGGGGACCTCACAAGAGCTTTTGTCTCCAAACAGTATTATTTTTGTCTTTAGGTTAGGGCCATATAAGCTTTAATGTCATCAAGACAACTGAGAAAGCCTTCTTTTGCTTTAACAATACATAAATCTAACTGTCATCAGCATAACAGTGGAAGGAGATACCAGGCTTTCTAAAAATGGAACCCAAAGTAAATTAGCAATGTGGGGAAAAACATATCAGGGGCCCTAAAATTGAGCCCTGTAGGACCCCACATATCATGAAAGTGGAACCAGTAAAGTTTATATAAATAGTTATATCTGCCAGGTAGAGACTAAACCATTCCAGAATGGTACCACAAATTAAAAAAAAATTGTAAACCCAGACTACTTCCAGGATTTTGTGCTCATTCAGAAAAGACTTCAACTGAGCATTAACAAACTTTTGCTAAATTTTGACAGAAAAAGCAGCTTGGAGATATACGTATAAAATAGTCAACACAGATTTATTGTTACCAGGTTTCTTAATAAAGGTTTAAAAGCACACTGGAAGAGAGGCTGCTGTTAACCAATTGCCTCATGCTAGGAAAACCTCTTTAAATTTAAAGTATCACAAGGGAAAGTGGAAAGTTTGTAATAGCTGACCACCTCTAAAAGTAACAAAAGTAAGTCACAGGTGAAAACTAACCATGCATAATGAAAATGTATAGGCTCGGGGACAAAATACAGCCTGCAGGATGAATTTGGTGAATGTAAAAATGACATAAAAGGGAAAAAAATTGGATTTAGAATTGTGCTTTTAGTTTTGTGATCTGGCCAACTTGAGATCATACTGCACTGTGTGTGGCCTCTACTCTAAAATAAGTTTCACACCCCTGCTGTAAGCAGAAAATGGGGCATGTAGCAGCTGAAATGTAGGATTTTAAACTTAGACAATAGACCAGCTCAAATCTGATGTTAGAACTGTTCTATTCCAGGTAAAAACAGTGAGTTATCTGCAAACATATGCCATTCTAATAATTGTCATCACAAAGTTTTTCAGTTTGCTGTGTAGTTCTTTGTGACAAAAAAATTAACAAAAAACTTTTTTCTGCAAAAGCGATTGAACTAAAAACACCTTAGTTGTCATCAGGTTAATTTTGTTGGCAGCTACTGGTGGAAAATAACTGGAAGAAATAATTTTTTTGCATCAATTAACCCATTTAAGATGTCGTTGTCCAGTTCCATTAGTGTGTAAAGTCCTGTCAGATGAAATTTCCTCACTGTTTATGATTGCTCTGTGCATGCCTCAGACATAACTCCTGCTGTCAATCAATGGTCTTTTATTTTCTTTGCTGTGTCACACATGATCCTGGAACAATGATGAATTATGACAATAATGAATTGTGCACTTTCATACCCTGTCATCCTCTGCTTTCATTAGACTCACTTTAACAGGCGAAGGCTACTGGAAACAGCCATAAACTGTAGCCAGATTGTAAAAGGAGCAAATTAGAGATAAACCCCATGGAGTTAGAACTAGGTCGCGTTGTGCTGTGATTGTTTTACACATCACCTTGTAAACAAGAGATGAAAAAGACTACCACCAGAGCATTAATCAGCTTCATGAGCTGCTGTGCTTTGCATTTTCTCTCCCACTACATGCTGACGAGTAGATAAACTAAGATTGTGATGTGTTAAAAGGTCTTTGCGGGCCTGTGTTTGATGAGATTGGGAGAATATTTTGTATTTTCTGTTGCCATCCAAAAGTTAAAGAAAAACATCCTACTCAAAAGATAGGTTTTTCTGTTTTGCCCAACTTCCTTGTTGCTTGAGTAAATTTATAGTTTGATGTCATTGTAAAAATCTCAGAATTGATTTCGTCACAATTTTCCCAAACCTTGGGAAAAGTTTTGTAAGTAAACAGGGTAAGGCTTGAGTTTGCATTTGATCAGTCACTTCGTACACATTCAGTCAACATGATAAAAAACATTGTTACTCTTTGCATATTGATTGGTTGATACTTAAATTACTTACTTTATACTTCTTTTAAACCAGAAAGAAATTAGAAAAAAAGGTACTGCAGCATTCTAAAGAAATAATAACAATTAATGTGCACTTAAATTTTTGGTTTGGAGGGTGTCAGCTGCTGGCAGGAATGATTTCCTTTGTCTTTCTATTTTGCAGTGAACTTAAAGAAGCTTCTCCCTAAACCTTCTGGTTTTATTTACTGTATTGTGTACATCAGTGTTTATCAATCCAGGTCAGACATGTCAGACATCTGGGGCCTCATTTATAAAGCTGGCGTAGGTACAAAAACCGACGTACGCCAATTATAGTCAACTTTTGGGAAATATAAAAACCAAACTTGGCAGGAGAATGTTCCTACTTCCTTGCAACTCTGACCCTCGCATATGCACAAAATCTGGAGAAACGGGGAACTGCGACACCAACGATACAGAAAAACATCAAGGAAATGATGTGAAATATGAGACATCAAAAATGACCTTTCACACCACATGTTATATATAAAAGCTATATGCGAAAACAAATAATGAGGCACATTTAATATTAATACTCCTAAGAGTGCATGCTCATATGAAAAACAAACAAACAAAAAAAAACAGGATTTACAAGAGAAACGGAGATGATATTAATAAGAACCTCAACCACTAAAATATGTTCTACATAACAAAACTGAACAAAAACAAAACAGCAACAACAACAAAATCAGTTTGTGAACAGGTAATAGTGTGAAATAGCTTCTTTTTTTACAGGGTGAATTGTTCATGTGTAAAAAAGATCTATCAGGTTATAAAAAATTATTTAAAAAAAAAGGTTATATACTGGGTAATAGACCAAGAAATGTGTTTCGGTTAGCCATCTATTCTGTACAGAAGAAAACAAACAACAACAGCCCTCAATGACATGAAAATCTAAGCACCATGACCTCATGAAGATCAATTGCTTTGTGTTTGCATCCTCATATAAAGCTTCTCCCTTGTGTGACCTTGGTCAACGTTATTTATACCATCAAGGAAACTTCCCACGCATTTAACCTTTAAAAAAATCAGCAACCTCTGGCAGGCCTACCCATTTCCCACCCCAAATGGCATAACTAAAAGCAAGGAATTTTTTTTTACATATAACCACCAAGGGAGGTGTATGTAGACCAGTGTTAGTGCGTACATAATAATGTCCAAGACACAAGGACACTGTTCATTCTTTACCTTGGAAACATAACGAATGCAGAACAGGATTTATACCAAAAAATGCTAATCTGAGTAAAGGCCACAATATTAATATAAAATAATTATATATAATGACAGAAACCACAAGCAAGGTGGTGGAGCAGCGTTAGTAAAAGGGCAGGAGAGAATGCCAGGAGTTCGTGTTTTATATTAAAATCTTTTGTTTTCTTTTTATAGAGTTTCAGTGACGTTAAAGTGTTATAATCATTTTAATTTTCATTAAATATAAAAAGCAAATAGTAACTTTAATCTTAAGATCATTTATCTGCTGCTGCCTAAAAAAATCGTACACAAGTCTACAATCTGAGCCCAGGGATATTAGTCTTCAGAGAAGAATTTACATAACCTCCCCATATTACAACCAATACCCAGTTGGTTTTGGTTGTGATATGACCTTTCCTGCAGCCCCACCATCAGGTCAAACTTGATGTTTTCAACATGGCTGACCACATATCTGGTGGGGCCTGGAACCATTATGATAATATTAAAAGCACTAACTACACTGCTGTTCAAGTGGGGAAAGGGACCATATCTTTCCATTTTTGGAAGGGGTCCTGTCTGCTGGTGGTCGAGTAACAACAGGAGGGTCAATTAAAAACCAGGGTCCTCCTCAACACAAATCTCTGTCTCACATTCTCCTCTGTGTCAATTTCCCTGTCAAAGAGCTGTTCAAAAGCATCATTCACATAAACCTTGTCCCAGATGACATTTTCAAGAGCGAGATTGAGAGAGAGAGCGCAGATTTCAGTATACACAGAGCACAATGAGGAATTGGAGTTTTGTATGAATTACTAATGTCCTTGTGGGAATACCCCGCCTGCCACAGCGCGGGAAGTGTCATTTAGTAGGTGTGATGTGCGATACCACTCATTTTCTTGCCGATCCGATACCAAGTAAACTACAATCCAGTATCGGTGATATCGATCCGATACCGATACTTTGTGCAGAAACTTAATGTGTTTGGAAAATTCCTTTTAAAGTAGCTACGCTGAAGTGGTGGTTACATTTTTATAGAGACCTTTTGACTCACGACAGTAAAATGCATAAATAAATATATAAATACCACAATAATTGTATATGTTTGTCAACACCTACATATAAAAATTTTTAGTTAACCATCAGTCTAAACAAATGTTTATTGATGTTATTGTTTCTCTTTCTATATGTTTTTCATCTGTATTTTTATATTTAAAAACCCTACAATGACTGTTTTACTGAATATTTAATGAAACCCAGCCTCCGCAGTATCCTCACCCCCCTAAATCTAGGCCTGCTGAACTCATACAGACATTTATTGCAGCATTAATACTGTATATAACAAAACAGAATGCAATCATCTTTATAACAAGGGGAACTGCTATTGTTTCAACATAAACACAATCATAAACCTAGCAGACAGATGAAAATCACTTTCCCAAAATGTAGCATCAGTGGTCCACAGCTCCATATTTTCTCCCTCTGACTAGTGGTTAGTACCTGCCTGCAGCATCAACGGACTCCAAGAGTGACGTGTCTCGCCCTTTCAGCACCTGTCCCGTTAATTTTCTCCTTTTCCTCATCATAATTTAATTATATACTGTGTTATGGCTGACTTTCGGATGTTTAAGGTTTCTGGTGCTGCTACAACACCTCTCTGTCTTCCCACACACATCTTACATCGCATCGCTGCTGTTAAGTTTCACACGTGATGCTACGGCCTGAGTGAGGGATCGACAGATGCTGCGCCCCTATGCTGGACCATTTCACATATGACTTTAGTAGGCAGCAGAAAAGATCGTTCCTGCCAACCGGGTATAATTTAGAGAAGAGTCTGATATTATAGTTACTTTCCACTGTATTTCATTCATGATAGACTGCATACTACCCCAAATTACTAAAATATCGATATTCTAACATGAAAATTGATTCTAAAAAGGTGGTATAAAAATAAAAAACATAAAAAGCTGATATCAGTAGTATAAATATTTTTGTATTGATCCGCACATCATTAGTAGTAGGTCACACATACACATGCAGACACACAAGTTCTCATGAAAATATAGTTTCCCCTCTCCCATTACCTCCAAAGTATCAACTCTGCACTCGCAGATGTGGGGATGTTTGGCCACATGTGGGTCTCACACACAGACAACTTTCACACAGCCAAAGAGGCAAAGCAAGGCAAATTTATTTGTATGGCACATTTCATGTACAACACAATACAAAGTACTTTACATAAAACATTTAAAGCATTAAAGCAAGTTGCAAGAAGCAAGTACAATAAAAACAAACTTTAAAAGATAAATAAAAACATGAAAAAATAGATTATATACCTAAAATAAAATAGATAAAAAAGCACAAAATAAAATAACAGTATGGGGAATTTTTAACTAAATGAAAAAGTTTTTAACCCTGATATAAAACTGCTGAGAGTTTTAGCAGACCTGCAGTTTTCTGGGAGTTTGTTCCACATGTGAGGAGCATAGAAGCTGAACGCTGCCTCTCCATGTTTAGTTCTGACTCAGAACAGAAAGTAGACCTGACCCTGATGACCTGAAGGATTGAGTTGATTCATAAAGAAAAACACCAAAGCCTTCAATATGTGCTCAGCACACACAAAAAAACCAATTGTACCCTTCAAATTAGGAAAAATTAGGAAATGCGATTAAAACAATAAAACAAAAGTCGGCTATTATTGTTTTAATGATAAACTTTAAATGGGGTCAAATTGACCCCAGGGACAATAGGAGGGAGATTATTGTTGTTGTTTTTTTTAATGGGGAAACCTCAGGCTGCTTATTTAGACATCACACTGACACACTCATCTGGTTTCAGGTTAATGGAAAGCACTTTATCTGTGATATAAACTTCTATCCACATGCTTCTGTACAGGGTTGGTTTCACAAACTTTCATTTTTATTTTTTTCAAAAGCATCACGTGGCATTGCTCTGAATTATATAAAGGATTTAATGATTCCTTGTGTGTCTGGCTCTGCCTCACATCAGTCGAGTGGCTCTGCTGGATACTTTTACTTCTCAGTAGGTTAGCAAAGCGCTGCATTTCCCAGTTATTGAAATCAAACAAGCAACATGCTTAGTGTCCTCTAAACAGTGTTCTTAACAGTGTTGATAAATATATTTAATATTTTGCATCAATTTCTCTTCCCACTGAGTTTTTTATCCAGTTATTTGTATTTGTTTGCATTTGTTAAGTCTGCTGTTTTTCCTTGTATTCTTCTATAAAGATATATGTGTACTCTAACTGGCCAAAGGAAGCTTGCATTTTTTTTTTTTAAACTGATGGGCTACTTTACTCAGTGTAAATGTAACTAATTATTGAGTGAAAAAATATTCAGTCTATCATATTTAAACAATAAAATACTAATAAAAAAATATGATTAAGGCAACAGTTGTTGGGTTAATGATTCACAGGCTCTGCTTTAAGCAATGCATAACTTTTGAACTGCTCGGATGTGTAAGCATTTACTGTGCCAGACTGCTAGCTGAAGCCAATACACTGAACAAAAAGGTGGATTACAGAAGGGAGACTGGTTTTAGCTTTATGGTATAGCTCCAATACCAAGAAACAAATAAAGGGCGAGTATCGTCAATACCTATACAGATACTTTTTAAAAAGGCAAAACTTATGTTTTGTCTAAATCCAGACAAAACCAAAGTCCTAATCACAGCTCCAGATAACAGTGAAGATTAAATAAAGCAGAATCTTGAGCCCTTGTCATCAGTGGTTTGCTCAAACCTGAGAAACTACAGGTTCAATTTATTAAATTACTGTTATTTATCTCTCATATAAAATCACTGACAAAAATCATGATTCGTCCACCAGTTCAGTATCAGCAGTCTATAAAAAACCCCTCTGCTACTACTGCATGTAGCTTCTTTAATCAGAAACAGGGACGGAGCGTTAACAGCACACAACAAACAACATATCTCAATATATATATATATATTGATATGTCATAACAAGATTATCCAATTGTTATCTTGAGACAAAACGTCTGTTTTCAAGCATGGCTGCTCTCAGCTTCCATTAATTACCAGCATCAAAATGTGAAGTCCTTAAGAAATGGGGAGGGGGGGATTCCAGTAACATCCAATTCCTAAAGACAACTTAGAAATTACAAGAAGGCTTCTGTAAGAGAGGTCAGATGCTTAGAGAATAAAGCTGCTCAGGCTAAATATTGACTTTAAAGCCCGTTAGAGCTGTTTTGGTCTTAAATAGTGTATTTTTATCTACATATTAAGAGTGGCTCAAGGCTTGGCTCTGCAGGTAGTCACAGGTAACAGTACTTCCGGTAAAAAGAAAGAAAACTACAAAATAAATAAAAAATTGGGCAAAATATAGTAAAACAGCAGCAGCTGCATTTGCAGACACTGTTACACAAGATTAATAATAATTGTAAAGCTTCTTAAGAGGCTGATATGTTAAATAGATATCAGTGGGTTGATTAATGATACTCGTGCATATGATTTTATAGACACAGTAAAGATCCAATGATTTGCCCATGGGAGACCTTTGTATGATCTTTTCAATCTCCTGCAATCACATTGTGTTACTTGTGACTCATCAGGTTATTTCAACAGTTCTTTCTGGAAAACTAAGAGAAAAACTGAGAACTGTGAAGAAAATTCAGCCAGTCTGCTACACGTCCTCAGTAGATAAACTCATGGCTGCATCCTAAATGCATCTCCATGGTAATATTCTCACTGGCTACTTTTACGACTCAACTAACAATAACATCTTTTATGAGAGAGAAGTGATGTGCACTGCTCCCAATTTCCTAATAGTATTAATACCACATATACAGGCTGGATGTATGGTTTTCACATCCTTTTGCATAATGAATAAAAATTCAAATTATTGACAGACCTTTTTCCTGTGAACCGTGCATGTATTCCAACTCCAAATATTCAGGTTTAATGAGTTATTTGTGCGCATGAAAATGCACTGACATGGGAGACTACGTCGCTGTCAACAAAACACCTCCAGTGAATAGAAAATCTAGAAAAAAAATATAAAGGAAAGAAGGTCACATGTTGCAGCACAGTGAGGAAAAAGTGTAAATCTTCCCTTAGTGTTGACCAGAACTCCTGCAAATGAGCAACGGAAGACATCAGTCTATTAAATCTGTTTACGAGCTTGGAGTAACTGGATTATTTGAGAATTACAGGCAGAGAGATGAGTCAAAAGTTTGGCAAAAAATATTAATTCTCTTCTGATTTTACTCAGGAGAAATGATAGAAACCATAGGCAGCTGAATTTATACCAGGACAGAGGGACTGAGCCAAGTATAGCTCCAGTTCCCAAACACCATAAAAATCAATAAGCTTGATGTAGGTCTGCTGTGAGTGTACGTACTGGACATCACAGGGAGCAGAGATGACAGCCAAACGGGAGATCTGACAGGCTGCTGTGAGGATCTCCAAATGGCTCTGAATAAAGAGAGACATGCGGATGAAGCCTAAACGAGCCCTGGCTGGGTCACCAGAATAAGAGGCACATGCTTGTGCCTTGTCTGATGTTCAAAGATCTAAAGCCTTAGTGATCCCTGATAACTCTCGGGTCTACAAAAGGATGTATGCAAATGAAATTTTTCACATTTTTTTCTTTTTTCTTGTCACACGAGCTTCAAGGAGCCGTCCCCACGGAGCCAAATGCCAGCAAAACCACAAAAGTATTTTAGCAAACCACCGTTTCATCCCCACGAAACCAGGAATTAGCCTCCATGAAACCAATCATGTCTGAAACCAGGTAACAAGGTGGATAGGTTTGAGTACTCCATCATCTGTGGTATTGTAAGGACAGTGTAACTGCACCACTAGAGGATATGACGTCAAAGTGACGAACACATGTTGATTCCCAATCCACACTTCCTAAAGTTTTTTTTTTTTCTTTGCAGTCCAGTGTTACTTGAAGAAGAAGCTCGACTTCTTCATCAGTCCAAAAAAAATGTTTTTCTTTTGCTTCGCAGTGAATCCTTGGCCATCTTCTCTTCCAATATGAACTTCCTGCCACACGCAGGGAGCCTTTATCTGCGCATGCGTTGTTCTGTTGTAGCTTTGGAGTGTTACTCTTTAGCACCCCCCACAGCCTTATAGTATGTACTACAGCGGTTTCATGGGGATGCCCAGTCGTACATGCATGATTATAGATCCAAAAATAATGTCTTTACTCCAGGAGAGGGTTTTAAAAATGTTTAATTTGGGATGCTAGGCAGTGGCACAAACCAGGAAAAAAACACATGTAAGACAGGTAGGGTCTATGGTTTAGAAAATAATGCTGTATAAACGCTGCTTTATGATCAAGAACATAAAGAAGTAAATTACATGACCTGTTCACTTGGACTTGGACATCTAAGGGTTTAACCAGGCAAAGGTGGCCCTATGAGAAAGGCTTCTCTTCACTCTATCATAAAAAAAACAACAGAAGGGTGGATGGAGAGTCAAATCTGAGACTGAAGCTAACATCTATTGATCAGGTTATCAGGACTGTTTCTGTTTACAGAAGTAGGAGCATCCTTCTCATCAGGATCATAGGTAACAGTTTCACCACTTACTAACTAGCTGGTCAACTTTAATAAGAGTTTTATATGACCAGATAATTTTTAAATGAATTAGTTTGTGTAATAATGTTCTTTCTTGTAATAGTCTGCTGTTTATGCGAGAGAACAGAGACATCATCCATCAGGGGTCTTGTGATATTTTTTACTGTGCCACACATGGTGAAAAGTGACAAGTGTTACTCAATGTTGCATACTAAGTGTAAAAAAAATTCCACACAATTTACCCCCAAAAAAGTAAAGTGCAGCAAATTATTCATACAAGTACTTTTCTTTTTCTTTCCAAAACATCACTCGAGAAAATGACGAAATACATTTAACTAATTACTACCCACCTCTAGTTAACGGGTGTTATCGACCCTGAGGGCGAGCATGCTTTGTTGTCTCTGATGGGCTGGTGAAATGTCCAGGGGTGGTGGTTGCCTCATGGCAGCTGGGAGAGGTTCCAGCTCTCATTCAACCCTAAACTAGATAAAGCAAATATAGAGCAAGTATGACTGCATTAGGCACAGTTAGAAAACCTGATGGTCCTGTTGTGAGTTGTCTTAATTTGACTGGTTAAAAGCTTCAGTGTATTTCAGAGCAGGGCTGACAGAAGACTCTGCAACATCACATATCCTTAACTTTGTTTTATGCTCTTTTATTTCTCTCGTGTCATGTCTGATACAGAGCTCAGGGGAATGTGAAACTCATAATTGTCTGAATAATGATGTAGTTTAGTAACTGAATGCATTTGTGAATTTACAGAAACATCAGTCGACCCACTGATGTTGCCTTGGTTGCACAGCTGACAGAAGGCTGTGGGACAAACTTTAGGCCAAACATTAGTTTGTATAAAGAGCAGGTTACTGAGATCCAATCACAGGTTGTCATTCAGAATGCATGCAGGGACAGACGGTAACACAAAGAGTAAACACACATACTCAGAGCTGCTCATTTATCATTGGATTACCAAGGACCTGTGATAATACTAAATGTGATCAAGGTTTAAAGCATTTAGTAGGGGATCCTGACACAAAGGCTGTAAGTAATGAGCTGGATTTGCAGATGAGCTGGACACACAATCGGATCATTTCAGAGTAAGAGTGAAAATAGTGTTTACCTAATATTTGCTCTGAGAAAGAAATTAAATTTGCCACTAAACCCAGAACAGCTCTGAGTCATGATATCTTGAGAAGATCCCCTGTCACAAGACCCTGAAACAGCACCGCAGGAGCTGCAATTGGATCTGATCGATCTGCAGTCCGACTCTGCATCAAAGGAGAAATTCAAGTCTCTTAAACTGAATGACTTTTATGCTTCACTTAACGAAGCCACGTTTCGAATCCTCCAGAGGACGGCACAGAAGATGATGGTGTTGTTTGGCTCGCCCTACGTGTGTGAGCAGACGTTCAGCGTCATCACAGATCCAAGTTAACTGACCAACACCTCAGATCTATCCACAGAATTTCCACAACAAAGCTAACTCCAGACTTTGATGCACTGGCATAAAGGGAGGCCAACAACACTTCCCACTGAAATTGTTAAGTTTTTCTACTGTGTTATGAAAAAAATGCATTTGGAAAGTTTGAAAGTGCGTCTTTTGATTAAGTGTGCATTTACGCACAGCAGCAGAACAGAAATGATTGAGTATTTTTTGTGGGTAATATGTTTTGAATGTTGAAAGTGATATTATTCAACTTTTTTCAATAAATGTTGATTTCTTTAACTTTGCACCTTCAATTGAAACGTATTAAAAACAGATGCAATCTCCAGGTTTGATAGATCACAGTGTGTGTGCTATTTTTATCTATTTACATTTTCTCCTCCTAGTTTTGTGCCAAATAGTGTATAAACGCTGCATCTTGCATGTTCATTGAGACAAACGTACTACCTGGATAAAGGCTACATTGCAAAATTGAAAGACGCAGTTCTCAGTGCACACTGTTAGTAAATCGGGTTGTATATTTATTTGCGTGTACTTGCCCTGCTATGATGTTTGCACACTACATGCAACGTTTTAGTATATCTGGGCCAAACACTCTCCAAAGGCTCCTGGCCCGGCCCCTCTGTCAAATTTTAGAATCCATTGTGGCCCACAAGTCAAAAGTTTGCCCACCCCTGGTGCAGCATGTCCGAGGGTTCAGCCACTCACACTGCAGCCGATGGGTTAACTTGCTCACATTATATTACAATAATGAACCTCAGTCTTTTTATTTGAGGTCATGGAACTGTTAGATACACCTTATGGTGCCCCTGGACACATCATCAGTGATGTAACCTGGGATCACAGGGGGTTTCGGGTCTTTAAACAATCAGACCCCCTCCTCCAGGTGACCCAGCCAGGGCTGATCAGGCCCCAGCTTGTGTCCAGGTAGCGCTACCCT
>JBAMHW010000012.1:4869988-4895472 GCA_037177495.1 Rhadinocentrus ornatus
CATGTTTTTTAATTGCATTACAGGAAATAAAGAACTTTATCACAATATTCTAATTTTCTGAGACAGTCCTGTACATGCATTAGAACGAATACACACAAATAAAACATAATGTGGACTAACCTTGTACAAGGTTCTCATAAAGGGTTTGTACGAGCCTTATAGTGTCCTTCTCGTTCTCAGTTTCCACCTCTAAGCTATTCAACAAGTCACAGAACACTATGCTTCTTTTCATACCCAAACATAAAAATTGGGTTCAAACCATCTTGAACTTGTGAATCTAAACAAATTAAATTCTATATCAAAATGGATGAAGTGAAAAGGACCTAGTGGTGTTTGTTGCTGAAATGTTCTAAATTCCAAATGTGTGTTTTGACCATGCAAACCTTTTGGCTTAAACATGTTTAAAATTTAGGTCACATTTATAGATTTTCAAACACAATCTAGACGAGATTAAAAGTAACAAAATTTCGTTGGATCTAGTGGTCACACCGATTGTCCAATTATCTAACAAAATTTAGATAATTAAGAACATCAGACGCAAGACTTTGGGAGGCAAATGGGGGAAAAAAAAGTTTTTTTGGGACAAATTTAACATCTTCAGTTCTGTGTGACTGTTAAACATAAATGGTTAATTTTTGTTTTGACTTTTAGTATGAAGAAAGAAATTACACTTGAAATGCAACTTAAATATCTAGACAAGTCAAGCTTAGTACATCTGACTTTCTGATATGTAGTCACATAAAAATGAAAGTGACTGTTAGTGGTGCGCGATACTGGAAGATTTGGTATGAATCCAATACCAAGTAGTAAATAAAATAATAGTGATGGGTATCAGTATTAATATTACCTTATTGTTGTTAGCACGTCTATTATTAGGTTTCATGATAAAAACATTGTATAAGGAGATACCGATTGTAAACACTGAATATTGTTATTACCACTACTGCTTCTATTAGATCATCTAGTGCCTGGTAGGGATAATGTTATAATATCTGAATATTGTTGTAATTTACTGGGGTGGGATTATTTAAGCTTGCGCTTCCACCCACTCCTTTTGAGTTTTTCTATTTGGTCATGTATGTTTCAAAATATTTTAAAACATTTAAAACATACAAACAAAATAAATTTTGTTTGTATGTTTTTATATTTGTTATCATGTTCAAATAAACATTAATCTGTGTTCATTTTTTTAAAACATATTGAACAATGCCATATTACAAATCAAAATTTGGTATCTCGAAAGAGAAGCTGATTTTGGGCACAAACCCACTTCATCCTCCGGATTAGAGATGACTTTTGCAGTTTTCAAGCCTTACATTTAGAGGATGGCCTTAGGATGATTTGATCTATTACACAATTAACCACATCAGGCGTTCTGGTCCATGCTTGTTACCTTAGGAAGGAGCAAAGTGTGACTGTTCCCCGACGTGATGGAGAGGCACGAAGACAAACAGCCGGCCAGGTGGCTTCTTTGATAAAATGCAGCAGCACAGACTGCATAGAGGAGAGCAACTGAAAGTTTGTGTTATCTCATTGGTATCGACCGGTGGTATTAATATTGTTGAATTTTTGGATCAATCCGGCAACCACTAAATTTCTTGCTGAAGTCGTCTCCTATTTTTCACTTGCGACTAAATCAAATTGAAAGTTTTTTTGTGGCAGAATTACTGGTTGAATCAGTGTATTGAACTTAATGTGATGAAACTTGTGATTTACACATCTAAAATGACTAGTGTAATGTGCAGGTGTTGAACATCAGCCCCTCTGGACCGGCTTCATTCTATGGAATTTTTTTTAAAGGGATGATGAAACTTGTTGGGACAGCGAAAAATAGTTGCTGCTTTAACCTTTTCCCAACCTTTACTAAAAAACAACCATCTGCAGTGTAGAGCGAAGAAACACGAGTGGCTTCAGGGAGGCCGGACCTTAAAGAAAAGCAAACTTCGTGTACATTTGTGTGTGAGAAAACAAAAACTGAGACTAAATATGACAAAATGTGGAAAATTAAAAATAAATTAATTAATTAAATTAAACCAAATTGAGCAAAAATGTCTGGAAGCAATACTTGAAAAACTATTAAGAGTTCTTCTCACGAGTCTTCAAACAATTAACAAATAACAGCAGAAAAACTAATAGAATCCAAGACTGAGGGTTTCCTAATTAAAATTGCATGTGCATTTAATCAATAAGCAATGACGTGAACAAACCCAACAAGCAGCAGAAGACCAAATAATAAATAAACCATTTCTGTGCTGAAAATCAGTGATATTTATTTGCCCCGGGCTATGAAATACAACCACAAAGACACTGTGCAAAGAAAGCAAGATTAAATCAGACTTATGGAGAGTCGGCAAGCACGTTACACAAACAAAATAGATATATCTGCATGTGCACAGGGTCCTGTAAGAGTTCATGCTACAGATAACACAAAAATCAATAAAAGGAAACTAATTCACAAAGAACACAAACACCTCAATCTCAATGAATAAATCAACACACTGGTAAAACATTCAGTTCAATTTAATTTCATTAAAAGCAGATTTTAATCTCCTAATACTGTTTACTTTGTAATATTTATCAACCATCTTCAGAAGTCTTTAAAACCAGCTACAAATTGTTAGCACCAGTGCAGCGTCTGCTCAGGCGCCGCATTTCCTGCTACGATTGATGCTGGTTTTACGCAACAGATGTTTCCCCGTCAGTGGGCTGTGTGAGGAGAGAGAGGGCTCAGGGCCAGTTCCTCAGTTAAAATAAACCACTTGTTTTCTAAATGAGAAAATCATTTCAACAAATATACAAACACAGCTTTAAAAAAAACTATATATTAGAAGAAAGAATACACGAAAACGATGTGCCATCTGAGTGATTTACGATTATATTTTCATTAAAAGATTCATTTAGAATTTATGGCCGTCAATCAAACAGCAACTTATTCACTAACTATAGATATTTCCCGTGTCTGGTCTGTTACCGTTTAATATTTCATAAAATTGTCTATTTAACTCAACTTCATGGCCATTGCTAGTTACTGATGAAGCTTTGTCAAAATTCACCAGCTACTTATTAAAATGCATTCAATTTCCATGTAGCTTTAGCATCCGACACGCTACACCTAAAATACAGGAGCCTGGGAATTTTTATGAATTTATGAGCAGATTGTTGTTTTATTACAGAAAATTAATCAGAATATTCAGTCAAAATGACATAAAAGAAGGTCAGTTAGTGTTAAGGAAATGTCGACTTTAAGAGTCTTATTTACAGTTGAAAGCGAGTGATTAACAGTAGGTTCCACTCTGGTATCCATTCAGTCCACTTCATGGACGTAACATTACAAAAAGCAAATGTTAACCAAATAAAATCGGACTTTTAAAAGTCAGGTTATGTTAACATTAATCTTACATTATGTTATGTTAGTCTAATACCAAATGTTGGGCTAACGGGCCTAGATAATGTGGTATGAAGTTGAATAAATCCGTATTTATTTGTGGCTTGGACACATAAGTAACAAAAGAAGCCGGTAAGGGAAAACCCATCAGAGAAGGTGTATATCAAATTAATAAAATCTCTAAAGTGTGCAAAATGTAGAGGGGTAAAACCGCCCAATTTAAACAGTCTACACAGCATAAATTTACCACAAAACTGTCAGTTTTTCCGATTTGAAATGTAAAAGTTGAACTGGAGACCAGTGCTGACAAGCCACTGATCACAGTCAGCGGAGAAACACGACCTGGTTAGTATGAAATGTGCTTCTGCTGTGAGCTGCGGTCGTCATCACCCTGAACTCGTCACAGAAAATGTAACAATAATAACAGGATGTGTAATTAGTCCCTATAAACCACTAATAATGTATGTGCCTCATAGTAGTTTAATTGTACACATACATCTTAAAACCAAGACGTAAATGCTACCTTGGGTCTTTCTTAGATTTTAGATTGTTTTTTCAGCAAACCCAGTAAATTCCCTCCAACAACTCACTGGGTTCTTCTCTTTCGCTAGATACAACAGCGCTCCTAGACCGGTGCCGAGTTGTTCCGTTTAACGGATAAATCTTTACCAGTAAAGACGATATCTTCAGGTACAGAAGGTCTAAAACTCAGCAGAAGGAAGGAAACGTAATCAAATGACATTAAAACGCAACGTTTAAATCTAAACTGGTGCAGAAGTTGGGTAAATGCTAATTCATTCCAGCTGTTAATGGAAATCACTGAAAATTTAGCAAAATAATTGTGATAATATTAAATTTCGTGAACCGGACGATTACGTAAAAAATGTGACAGGCTTACTGTCAGCTAACTGGTGTAACAAGATTGTCTAATTACAACTATACGGTTATATTATTATTTTTAATATTTATATCTGTAAAAAAATTGTTACAACATAGAAACAGTTTTTATATTTTAGATTTAGTTACGCCATCTTTTGGGTGGCCAGTTGCTGCATATGGAAGGGGGTAAACATTACAGTTTTTTTCTACTTTTAGTTTAAACATTCATACTTTTGGCACAGCACAAGGTTAAACATTGAAGCAAAAGAGAAAAGAAAAGAAAAACTTGACTTTTTTAACCAGTGACTCCAAATTAACATGAATGTCTGCTTAGTTTTTGTTTATATATTAAAAAAAAATTAAAAATGCATTAAGAGTTTTTAAAAGTGCAAGCAAGCAAATACTAAAGAAATAAAAAAGCATGTATTGAATGACAAATGTATTTTTAAAAAGGTTTTGTTTGTTTTTCATTTTAAGCACAGAATTAAAAATATACTACAAAACTGTCTTAAAAACAGGAATATAAGCTGATTGATATTGCTGTATGTTATTGATTTGTTAGCAATATGTTTCGAAGCTGGTGAGAGAAGATGATGCACTACTGACTAACAAAGAAGCCAAAAAAAAAAAAAAAAAAAAAAAAAGTACAGAAAATGAACCAGAACAGCAGCGATGGAAGATACGGTCCTCGTCCTCAGTCGTCATCACTTTTGCTCTTGTCCGACTGATCCTGTAGGACGAGAGATGAAAAACATCAACATGGAGATTTAGATGCAGAGGAGGAGGTGTGTGATTAAGGTTTATTTTGTGTAAAATGGACTAACAAAGGATCTTGCAGGTCTTCAAAAAACCAAGTATATCAATATATCTTTGGATATCTCTGGAAAAAGGCTAAAGAGGAGTGTAGAGGAGTCCTGGAGAGCAGGAGAAGACACCCCACAAGGTCAGACAGAGTTAGCTGAACAGTCCCAGCATTTATATCCAGTTCCGAGGCTTCTGGCCACTCTGAAGGTTAATGTAAACAGTTCAGCAAAGTGGCCTTCACACATCTTGCAGTTCAGCAACACTCATGCGCCACCGCGGTGAGCATGGACCACAGGATGGCCGCTCACACTGACAATTACGAGGAAGGATTTCTCATCACTGCAAGTTAATATTAAAAAAGGTCTTATTAAGGCTTCAAATGAGACTAAAATACATTTTTTCTTCGTAAGCCTGATTTATTGCAGTTGTATATTAAAACAACAGAGGGTTATGTTCAGCAGTTACAGGGGCAAAAGGAACATTAGCTGAAGTAATAAATTCTCTTTAAAAGTTAATATTGAATTAAAACGCCATGTTTTCCCCTGACAAGCGTTTACAACAGCCGGAACCAGTTAAAGTGGTTGGTATTAGAGCACCTCAGGTCATGTTACAGGAATGTTTCACAGTTCAAAATTAACTACAAACACCTGTGTTGGCTATCGTTGTCATAAAGATGTCGCAATACCGATAAATACCAATTAATTACTTAAAAAACAAAACAAAATCTAACTAGAAACTCATTTAATGACAGCAACACCTCTAAAAACTTGGAAGAGGGGCAACAAAAGGCTGGAAAAGTATAAATGGCACAAATAAAAAACAACTGGAGGAGCGTTTGACAACTAAATAAATTAATTAGCAACAGGTGAGTAACATGACTGAGTATAAAAGGCATTTTAAAGAGGTAACGATGGGTTGAGGTTCACCAATATTGTTAAAATGAGAAAGAAAAGAGCCGTTTCAACATCTAATATGTTCTTTATCTTTTAATGTTAAAAATCTCCCAAATCTCCAGTTTAAAACCAACAAAATGACAAATACCAACTGGGGTGAATACTTCATGAGCAAACTGTAAAGCGCAAATTTATATATACAATTATTTTCTTGAATTTCTTCTTCACATACATTGGATATCCTCTTTATGACTAAACCTGGTTAAATGCCGGTGAGTCTGACTTCATTTTTAAATTGTCCGAGGACCACTGGGCAGGGTGGAGGAACGGCAGTGGTTTTTAAGGACACTCTACATTGTAAAATTCTAAATTCACCTGTTATTAAATCGTTTAAGCTCTGCCTGTGTTAACGGGGTCAATTAGATCCTGTGCTAATTGTTGTTGTGTACCGGCCGCCCAAGTCTGACAGAAATTACTTAAATGGCCTGTCGGACTTCTTAGCTGGAGTTAAAGGCAAAAAAAGAAGCATTGCCACCTAGTGTCTTAAATCAGAACTGCAGTCGAAAGAGAAAAACACGTAAAATCCAGTTTTTATCAATTACGGCTTATATCAAAGATTAAACCAGTTTTAGCTTTTTAACATCTTAAATACGTGATTCATGCTTTCATCACGTCAGGATTGGACTACTGTAGTGCTCTGTATGCTGGGCTCAACCAAACCTCCCTGACTGCTCCGACCCTTGCCGTCTATCCCAGAGAGTGAAACAAGGTCAATGTGACAACAGTATAAAAAATAATGATAAAAGTTACATATGTGGTTAAAAAACAAGAGACATCTTCCAGCTGCTTGTATTACAGGGTTTTAGTCACTGTGGGGAATATACTTTTACATAATATTTCATGTTGTTTTCTTGCAGCCTTGTGCAAAAAAAAAAAATAAATAAAAAGAAGAAAGGAGGAAGAATTTCTACTATCAGTCTCTATTCAGTACCACTAAGTCGCAAGGTACTAAAAGTTTTTCTTCTCGTTCTTATCAACAAAGGAAAAACCTGAAGTGTCCTTGTGGTAAACGTATTCCAACTCTTTGCTCTGAAATTTCAGCTCAGGAGTCTTGCAAAGATTTGATTGGAATCAATGTTTTTCTGTTTTAATGTGTGATTCTTACTTTAAAACCATTTTGTTGTTAGAAGCTGAAAACATGCTTCTCTTAACTGCACCACCTCTGCAGCGATGAGCAAGAACTCCGTACAGCAAACCTAGACATGTCATGTCCCTACACTGCTCGCTAACACTTCAAACTCAGAATAATCATTAGGCCACATTTTTAAAGCTGAGACTCTTGGGGAAGGTTCCACACACTCACCAGCCACTTTATCAGGTACACCTGTTCAAGTCTGTTGTTTTTTATATAGCGCCAAGTCACAAAAAAACTTTACGTTACTTGTGTAACCCCGGTTCTCTGAGTAGCATGAATAAGTGTCTCACTATGAGAACGCTCTGGGCGTGACCTCATCAGAAGCTCCTATTGCACTACTCCAGCCAGGATTGGGATGGGTTAAGCGCATGTGAGGTCTCCATGTCCCATGGGTTAAGCAGTCCGTCAGAGATTTTACCATTTCTGCAGTCAGCTTTATTCTGGCCTGAACTGAGTTCAGAGACAGACCTGAATAAAGATAAAGGAAATGTACTGAGATGGGAGAAGAACACTCTTTCCCCATATTTATCCTGAAGCCCAGATCCACCATATGGTCTGATAACCGCTTCGTGTGATCTGCCGCCTCCTGGCGAGAGGATGCTGCGATCAGCCAGTCGTCTATGAACATGGCAACCCCCTCTCCTGAGAGGCGCCACCACGGCTTCAGTGCATTTTACAAACACCCTCGGACTCAAGGAGAGGCCGAACGAGAGCACAAGATATTCGTAGCATTTCCCCTGAGATGCAAACCTGAGGTACTTCCTGTGCGGCGGATATATGGGGTTGTGAAAATATGCGTCCTTTAGGTCGATTGATGTGAACCAACCGCTCAGGCGAAGGAAACGCATCAGAGGAGTGTGCGTCAGCATCCTTAATTTGTACTTCCTGAGATGATTTTTTTTAGACCTGCAGGTCCATAATTGCACGGGGAATTCCACGGATCGCCCCTTTCTGCAACAAAGAGAGATATTCCTCCTGAAGGAAGCGAGCCGCTTGCCCCTCGGCTTGTGATTGGATCACTTTCCAAAAAACTGGGGGGGATACGGCAAATTGTAGCCTGTATCCTCTGCTTATTGTGCTCAGAATCAGCCTTTCCAGCGCTCCACTTTCAGTGATAGGGGGCTGACAGGCCAGTCCGCGATTTGTGGAGTCAGATCGCCCTCTTGTGGCGCTGACCTGCCAGTCAAGGCATTCTGTACTGCCCATGCACAGGGACATTGATCCAACGCAGAATCGTTTATATTGGGAAGAGGTCTCACTCTGCTCGGAAAATGCAAGACTAGTTCCCGTTGTATTGATGATTTCTTTATGTTTTGCAACATATCCAAAACATCCTGTCGTCCCAGTTCCAACCTTTGCACAGGAACTGCCTGAGCAAAGGTTTAGTGGTGTGGCGAAGGCCACACTTTTCCATTCCTTTGCAGTCGAGTACAGAGCTCCCACTCACTGGGTGTTTCTCCCGCTAGGGTTTGTTCGGCCCGGAGATGGAAAATTCCCCCAGAAGCTCTGGGAAAAACGGTTAAAGCTGCTTCCCCGTTCTCTTAGCTTTTGGCAGCTTCTTCACATCATAACGGGACCGGCTGGCCTCAGCTTGAACTTCAGGCCACTGAATGTTGAGCTTTGCTGTGGCATGTTTGCACACGTCATGCAGGTCCAATTCCAGAGCGGGTGAAAATAAGGTTCCCTCGCCGACGCTTTGGGGCTTTGCAGCCAGACCAGACGGTCTCAATGGCAGATAGTCATCCTCATCTTCATCAGAGATGAGAAGTTCCAACCTTTTGTCCAAGACTTCGTCCTCTCCTGGGAGTAATTCAGTAAGGGTAATTCAGCAAACTGGCCGTGAGGCCGTGGTCGGCTGAAACCAGTGGGAACGGGTGAGCAGCATCAAGAATTTCGCCCCAGCTTGTTCCAGGTTCTGCATCTGGGACCAGAGTGACCATCTGGTGCACAAGTTCTTGGCTAACAGCCGCAGAAACCATTGTGGGGTCTCTGCCAGACATGTTTGCTTGACAAGCTAGACGGCGACGAAGCAACTTGAGGGAGAACCGGCTACAGTGGGAGCACACCTCCGGGGACTCAAGCAGAACTTGGGTGTGTTTTAGACCAAGACACATGACACACTGCTGGTAAGTATCCCAGATAGAAATTTTATTTCCACAGAGGCAGGCTCGCACCTGTGGTTTCTCCTTTGCTTCAGTGGGTACTTGGGTGGTATCCATCCTCTTAGCAGGGAGGCCCCTCACACCGCTGTTTTGCAACAGGTTAGTGAGGGGATTTTTCTCTTTGAAAAACTGTGCAAGCCTGGAACAAAGTTTCCGGCGACCGAGTTTGCACTCGTGTTTGTGGACAGTTAAGCTAGGTCCCGAGGGAGACAGTTGAGTCGAGAGAGATTTTTTAAACCTCTGCTCGTAGCGAGAAGAGGTTTTTGAATGACCTGCTTGTCCATTGCCAGCCTCTTACATAGAGGAAGGGTCTCCGCCCTTCCTGGCACTGACAGACAATCTCCAGTCAATCCTGGCTGGAGCAGTGCAATAGGAGCTTCCGATGTGGTCACGCCCAGAGCGTTCCCATAGTGAGACACGAAACAAATGCTATGAAAAAGAAAAGTCTTTAAGGTTCCCTTTCCTCTAAAACACGTTAATACTTTGACTTTTCACAGAAAAACTCCCAAAAAGACCCCCAGAGTCCCACCACAGATGGACTGGGACAATTTTTAAACATTTTTGTACGTTTAGTCTGATTCTTTATACCTGCTAATTTATTATGTTTTTATTCTATTATTGGAATTTTATACTGTAAAACTTTCTTATCTTTTTCTTATATCTATCCTGCTTTTATATATTTAATATTAATTATAATCCTCTATGTGCTAGTGTACTTAAAGGCCTAACAAACAACCACAGAACTGTTGAACATAAAAACTTTAAAGTTAGATGTTGTGAAATTTGATGGAGGGGTGAGGCATTTAAATGACGCCTCTGAAGCAAAGATATCTTATTTTGTAAAACGTTCATTGACTTATCTCTCTGTACAAATACTTTGGGGGGCAGGGCACTAAAGCATGAGAGGTCAAGAATATTTGCTGGCATGGGAAACGGTTTTAGTTGGAGAAAATGTGTTAGTACATTGAGCTGGCACACTGAGCTGATTAAGGTAACCATGGAGATTCCTTTAGTTTTCAGATTCCATCAGCAAATAGATTGTTTTCGTTACCCTGACAACTTGAACTCATTTTGCTGTCAATATGAAGCGTAAAAAACTATTTCATCAAGTTATTTGCTCATCTTTCTGGATCAATTCCCCTAAATGAGATTCTTTGATATCAGACTACCTAGCCCTGTTAGGACTGAATGAGCATTTTGATAACATCGCCCATCGTTTCTAAAACTTGTCCTTAGTGCTTTTTGGTATTTTTTGAGATATTATAGGCTTCACAATTACTTCTTCCTCTGCAGACAATTTCAAAGCAATAACGTCCAGCTCTTGGCATTTCAGCTGTGACAGAGCTGCTGATTGGACAACAGGATCAAAAATAAGAATGATTGCAGTGACCATGGCTGACATGTACAGTGTGATATTTCTTCAGACATCGTTAAAAGCGAAAGATAAAAGCTGCTGCTTCAGGAAAAGTCTTTATTTTTTAGTTTTTCTGAAAAAAATAATGTTTTGCAGAACATTTCTGGCTTAGTCGAGACCTTTAAATACATTAACTCCAACAATCTATCCCATTTACCACTATGGGTGGGACTTACAGTACGTTCAAACTGTGCCACAAGCTGTGGTACTCCTGCGGCACCAGCAAATAGAGCAGAGCTGGGTTTTTTCCCCTCCTCCAGTCCTAAAACCCTTGCAAAACAGCTATGTTGTCATGGCTTGTCACATCTTTGGCCCAATTCCATTTCTCTTTGCTACCACTACCCCTTACCCCTTAAAAACAGAGCTGGAAGTAGCAGGGCTGAAAGTCTACCCTATGAATTGGGCCACCCCTTCAACAATCACATACTTGCTGGCTTTTAAGTAAGTAGATGGCGACAAGCTGTTCCTAAAATTATTGAGAAATCATGCCGTCTACAGCTGTGTTGATCTCTATTGCGGGCTATTGTCTTTTTCAAAGGTTGTCTGCAGCTAAACGGAGGAATGTGAGAAAAATTGATCTATGAGCAGTGAGTTAACTGTGCTACTGCCACGTGACACTGTCTTTTCCACATATGCCGGAACAACGTCCCAAAAGTAATGCAACCAATTGGGAATCCTCCGAAGCCTCCCTATTAGTCGACATTGCTTTTGATGCATATTTTAGCATGAGGAATTGGAGGTTTAATGTGAGAGCGTGAGAAGCCACTCAAATTTGTGAGTCTCACGGCCGATGCGTGAGAGTTGGCAGCCCTGTAAACAAATGTAGCATACCGGCTCGCCTCCCACGGGTTAGTTCACCACGGTCTCGTGCTGCAACATGTTGCTGTCAAGTATGAAACGAGAGAGATCAGTCCGCAAGCAACAAGAGTGTTCAGTCCAGATACTCCATAGTGAAACCTGTTGTCATACACAGTCTATGGTTAAGTAAGATAAAAAAATAAATAAAAAAAAAGGAATGAAAATTATGGCGGCCGGCAAACTTGTCGCACTCATTTTTTCCTACCGTGCAATTAACTGACTTATTGCTTATTGCGACGGGCCTATGAGAACGTCATGTAGAGCAATTATGTGCAATTAAAATTCATTGTGTGTGCGGGTGTACTCTCTCTTTCTCTATTGATTTTTTTGTTTGTTTGTTTTGTTGCCCTGCACCTCAAGAAAGCCTGATGTGAACACTTGCTTTCTCATATAGAACGGGAAATTTTTTATACCCCTCCATTTAAAGTGTGCCTCTGAAAAACCTTCGTTTGAAGGGGTATGTAGCCCTACCACCTACCCCTCTGTCCTAAAAGAAATTGGGACACCCTACCCCTACACATGAACGCGCAAAACGGAGTGGTAGGGCTAAGTGGTAGGGCCAAGGAGTGAAGTGGGATTCAGCCTTTCTCTACTTGAAATGATGCTGGACTCAGATGATTATGTCAGTAATAAATTATTGATGAGAAAAAATGCACATCCTCCCCAAAATATATCTATCTGAGAGGAAACTGTTAAGCTGAATGCAGTTTAACAAGATGATGATGACTTGTTTGGATAAAACCTTCAATGTGCTAGTGGCAGGAGAAAGCTGGTGAGTACGTAGACCTACGTTATCATCCTGGTCCTCGTCACTGTCGTCATCGCTGACCACCGGTTTGGCTTTACCCCGGCTCTGCCTCTTCTTGCCTTTGTCGTGGCTGCGTGCTTCCCTGCCCAATTTGATCTTCACCCGTACAAACTTGGCTGAATGAAACAAGCAGGAAACAGGAGCACTGTTGTTAATCGTCCCACATACGTCTTTGATGATATATGATAAATCATTAATTAGATAAAAAAAATTTCAGAATGATTTCAGAAAAACAAAGATTAAGAACGCATTTACACTGGTGCCGTTTGGTCCACTTTAAGAGAACCCTGGTCCATTTCAAAGGACAGTACAGGTTGTTTGGAGTAGTGTGAACAACATTTGCAGACCAAGGATGCCAACTCTGATCTGACTGAAAATTGAGGATCTCGGTCCACTTGCAGGTCAACTCTGTTGCAGTTGGCTTAAGCCCCATTTCCACCAAGGGTCCAGCTCAGGACGGGGCGATTTGGTGCCGTTTAGCAGGTAAACCTTGATCTCTGTTGCATTTCCTCAGCCAACTGTACTGTTACCAGGTAGGTGCTGGATAGGCTGGATAGCAATCGATGCGTTAGCTACCTAACAGAGGCAAAACCCCTTCCTGGAAATTTAACAAGAAGAACGTGACAGAAACAACAGCAACTGGTGGACATCCAGCAGTTAGTGTTGTTTCTTCTTGGCTTTAAACAACAAAATATCCACAGTACAATTAAACATGGCAGGGTTTCTGCTTTGTTGTTAGCACAGAGTTGCAAGGGGAGTGTTGGTTCTTTCGCTCAATCAGTGATTTGCAGTAAGATTGGGACCCCAAATTAGGACAGATGGGATTGGATATTATGGCACCCAAACCAATTTTTTGCCAGTGGAAAAGCAAAAAACCAAATGCATACTGGGCCCTGCCATATCAACCTGGACTCAATGGTGGAAACGGGACATTATAAAATGAAAGTAAACGGAGCATCCAGTGAACCAAAGAGGAACGCAACATTGTAGATGGCTCACTGCCTCTCCTGCTGTCATACTGGACAAATTCTTGAGAAAACTGTATTAAATTTAAACCCTAAAGAAACAAAAAAGACGGCATAAAACCGTTTTTGCTCCATTATTCACGAGCCAGATAAAAGGGGAAGGATTTTCGTTTACTGTCCCGGCCAAGGAATTAGTCAGGTATTCTTCTTCAGCCTTCCTTGTGAGTGGTCGTTTGGGGAATACTGTCCCAAGCAAGCAATTGCTGTAACTGCACGTTTTCAAGGTGTTTGGTCTGCTAGCTTTTACCAAACCCTATACCAAAGGAAGGTGCAATGTGCTGCCCCCCAAATGGTGGTTGGTGCCACTTTTGCCAGTCGGCCCCAAGGCTGCTGTGGCCTCTCATGTAGCTTAGCATCAACAAGTGTGAAAGAAAAATTGATTCAATGTAAAGCACTTTGGGTCTAAATCTAATCCACTTTAAGTCTTTCCTCAGATTATAAATTATTTACCAGGTCCTTTTTGTTAGTTTTTTATATTCTTAGTCTTGTTCACTGTTTTTATGCAGAACATCCAGTTTTATTGTTCTAGATAAAATGCAGATTCTGATTTTGATTCTGAGATGTTCCCAACAAGAAGAGAACATCTCCTTGGTAACCAACAAAATAGAGGAGAAGCTGTTCTGGCTGTGTTTGCTTATCCAGAGCTTTACTCTTATGACAGGCAGAAATGATCAGAAGAAAGAAGGAAAAGCCCATTAGTTAGTGCAGATAGTTCAGCGAGCGCTGTCCTTTTATCACCATGCATGTCTGCGAGCCTTTTGCCTGCCCTGTTGTCAACCCTTGCATGATTGGGAGGGCTTCTGACTGCCCTGCCAGCCTTTTCTAAAATGCTATTATGGACAGACAAAAAGAATATATATAAAAAAATATAACCAAGCCCGAGGTTAGTGACAATTTCCCCCCAGTTCCATTAACCAGATGCTCCACTTGCAATAAATCGTTTCCCCTCCAATGTGCAGGGAAATTTTTACTTTCCGCTCCCTTCCGTCTACAGTTTATTTTTTGCCTGTTACAGTTTGAAAACAACAAAGTCCACAGTACTCCGAGTTGGATGGAAATGAACAATAATAAAAAAAAAAAAAAACCAGAGCAGCACTGACTGGGCTTCCAGTGTAGATTTTTAACGAGATGACACAAGGTTGAAAGTGTGTGTATCTTACCCTCAGCCTCTGAATCATAGTCATCATCATCTTCATCATCATCACTGTCATCTTCACTCTCTTCATCCTTGGCAATCTTCTGTCTGGCACTCTTGAACACAGACTGAAGAACAATGGAGTCCTCGTATATCTTTGAGGAAATAATAAAAGATTGTTAGTTACACTGGGAGTGGGAGGGCAGGAATAATGAAACACACAGAATAAATAAACAAATTAAAATGTCACTGCATGCAGGCAAAGGGTCAAAGACATAAATAATGCATGTAGCAAATACAATTAATGTGCAGGATTTGCATTTCAAAAAAGATGGCTTAACTACCGAACTTGAGAAACCTGCAGACTTCTGTTCGAACACATAAGTGAGTGTAAATAAAGCATGTGGGATTAATTAAAGACGGAAAATGAGAGAAAGCAAAGCTCCAAAGCAGTTTCTAACCTGGGAGCCCTCCAGATTGAACGTCTGTGCATTTTGACAAAGCAGCATCACGTCCTTCTCCAGGTCTCCCACATTCCTGTATTTATGGTTTCTCACACGTTCCTGAAAAATACAAACAGTGCCCTTGAGCAACAGCCTGAATCATGCTCCTTGAAATCACAATGTGTACTTTTTTGAGTGAATTGGGTATTCTGTTCATTTTATTTTAAGTAGGGCTCTGGAGTACTGCAGTAGTCCGAGCGCTCCCAGTTTGTAGCTCTGTGTTAGCGTTGTAAGAGCAAATTTTCACCATTTAAAACAACCCACAAAACTTACATCAGCTCAAGCAAACTCTACAACCCTTGTACAAAGGTTTTGCACCATCAGCACAATAATGAAGTTGCAATGATGATTAAATATGGTACTAATGTAAGACAATGTAATGTAACTAGAACAATGTAATGGACCTAAGATGTTGTTTAAAACCTGTAAAAATCTAAAAATAAGGCATTTGGTTGGACTACAATGAGTTTATGATGTTTAAGTAAGGATTTGCTCTTATTTCGGTGCAAACTAAGTTTGCGACTTCGCTCATTTGTCTGGTTCTCCAAACGGAATTCTGATTGCCATCTGATCCAGGTTTAGATGCTGCCCATACAAGACCCAACTTAAAAACAAAATGTCCAGTGTGTACATATTTAGTTGCTGGTGTGGGACACAATGGCGTAAAGAAAACCAGAGCCGCGAAATGATGCCCTGGACTGGACAGAAAACAAGTCGTGAAGTGTAGTTTCTCAGCCTTGTAACGCTGCATGACTACGGCAGCTCTGTGAATGTACACAAGTCAGAAACAGAGTTTTAAGTTTAGAAAGTTGTGTTGTATTACTTAGTAGTACCTGCTGATTAGAGTGCAACGAGTTAAAACTTAAATTACTGCTGAAAAATACAGTGGAAAGGACGGTAAAAGGTTCAACAAATGTTGGTTTCATCATAAGTTTTTATAGCCATAGATCAGAAAGCATGTTAAACTTCACTTTAGCTTCCTTTGCTTTGGATTTCTTATAAAAAGATATTAACTGTTCCATAGTGAATATTCTTCATCAAATTGTTCATTATTATCATAATCTTATCCCTTACATTAATTTCTGGGTCATCATGGTTAACAAACCTTGATCTTCTTGAAATCCACTGGTTTTCTTATCAGCTCGTAATATTCAGGGAGTTCCTTTCTGGATGGAAGCTGGACAAAGACTTCGCTCAGTTGTCTTCCAGACCTGCAAATACAATAATTGTACATTTATCCAGGTTTTAAATAATGCAATTACACTTTATTCTATCTAGTTGCAGAAAATAGATTTAAACACTCTTTTAAATGACTGGTGTGCAGCATGTAGCAGGAAAAACTGCATATTCCAGCCAGATGAATTCCCCCAACCACACTTCCCATGAAAAGTCAGCATTTTGTTTGTTCCTTTTGGGCTACTGTGGTAAAATTCCAGATCATCATGGAAGAGGGGAAGGTGGGTGTTCTGCAGTCTTTTTGGATATAAGTAATAAAAACACAATGTTTATAATTTTCAGACAATTCTGGACTAATGATAATGCTACCAATGTATTTTCTGAAGCTACAATACAACTGTTCAGGAAGTATTTTTGTATAAACATTAGTCTCAAGTCTTTGACCTCATATATCATGCATCTTTATCCCAATACAAAACAACTGTGCATCGGGATAAAGCCAAACATTTAGGACATTGGCAAGCCCTAATTCAATTTATGGTATTATAAATGTTGAAATAAAGGTTGCTACTGTTTACGCTGCAGCAATATTAATCAGTTATTATACTGTAATTTAGTACAGAACAGGTCAGCGATACATTGATGATGATAAACAAAAATTTCAAATGTTATTCATCGATTAAATTTCAATACATCCATGATTATATTTATACATTACACATGCTCAGCGTCCTCTCTAATTCAAAGTTTTCTTCAGATAATACATAAAATATAGCTGCAAATATGAGCCCAGACAACCCACATTGAATGAACATTTATCATTTTGCTCCAAAGCAAATATTGACAGGACTCTCTCCAACTGCATTTCGCCCCGGCTCATTTCCACACAGAGCTGAGAAAATGGGAAAAGAGATTGTCTGTGTTTCATTCCTTTTATATCAACCTTGTAAAGCAAGACTTTTGTCTGCTTTTGTGGAAAACATTACTTTATCTCACACGTTTTCTCTACCACCACTAATCCATCTACCTCATTACACATCTTGTGTCTTTCCAGCTCCACGTCAACAAAAACTCAGAGCAGTAAATATATAGTTTTACCAGGTTTCAACCATTTTTAAAAATAAAAATGAAAAAAGGTTGGCTTTATCTTTGAGAAATAAAATTGTAATGTGAAATATGGCAGCAAGAGTGACGATTCAGAAGAAGCAGAGAAGTGTGAAGATGAAGAATAATTAGTTCTACAACGCCACAACACGATATACCAGGCAGATATCAGAGCTCTTACACTATTACACTGATATTTGTGATGTCTCTCAGCATAGAGCCACCTCTGGGAACACAGCTAACTGGTGACTTCAGGCTAACACCCTGGATTTCCTGGAAACCATGAAGGCTTCATGCAAAGCTTGTGCCAGGAAGATGGAAAAACAACTAATATCAAAGCATTTATTTGTAGATCACAGTATGCTTGGCCATGAGATCTCCACACTGATTCACATTAACTGGTCTTGAGAAGGAAATTAAGCCTGGACTGTTGTCCGACTACACCGAGGAGATAAAAGTTTATTAAAGCTCAGTCGCATCTAAGCTAAAATCACATTTGTTTCATGCAGTCTGAAGATGCTGTTTGTTTTGTGAGGAAACAGTATTGTAAGCCAGTAACCCAAAGTTCTGGAGAGGGAATTTTAAAACCTTTTCCAGTTTGCTCAAGTGAGAGGAGTGCCAGAGGTATGATAGAGAGGATCAGGGAAGTACAATCAGGAACTGAAAGGGGGGAAAAGTTACTTCTGAAAGAGCAGATATCACTTTCCTGGAAAAGTTTCAGCACCTGCATATTTGAGCAACAGGAATACAAATGAACAACGTTCTTCCATGCATGAATACATGTCACTGGGATATATTTTTTATGCGAGTTTAAAAATGAGAAAATCCAGACAGAAGAAACCTCACATTTAATTTCACTTCAGTGCTAGGATAAGTACAAGTACATGACTTCATGTCTGTTCAGTGCTAGGCTGGTGAGCAAAGCGAACCTGGTCCTTTCCACTGGATAATCAAGACATGCCCTAATTGTGCTCCTACAGCATCACAAAGTATTTATTTTCTAGGTTTTAAAATATAACCAGGTTTCAAGATGGAATGGATAATGATCTTTTACATTTTTTTTTATAATAATTTAATGTAAGAAATCCAACAGTCTGTGACTATTATCTTGTTATGCAACAGTTTATTTTTCCAAACATCACCTGGTAGTAATATGTTCTGTTGCTAGGCTCTGGTATAAAGTGTGTAGCATTGAGGTACAATATAAATCACGCAGAACTGAAGACAATGGCCAGGAAAAAGTTCTGTGCAGAGAATCAAATGAGGTCCAGTCCAACCTCTGCCAGGTAGAGCTAGCATAACATAAACTATCATAACTACGTACTACGGGAGGACATTTTAGGTGATTTTTTTTTTAAGTCGACTAATTAGGCTAACTGAGATCGATTAGTAAATTAGGCCTAACGTCATCAATAATGAAAGGAAAGAAATTGTAAAACACATATAAAATGCAACAGTATCATGTGTGTCCTCCCCTGACACAAGTATGCTTTTTTCCCCATCAATTTTTGTGGGCTCTGGTACAGTAGTACAGTAGGTAGCCAGAAACAATGGTCAGAAAGGAGGGGGGCGACATCCAGCAAAGGGTCTTAGGCTGGCATCCAAACCTGGGTCATCAAGCTGTAGCCATCTATGGAGCAGATGCTCTATCAGGTGAGCTAAACACTGCCTTGTCACAACACCAAAACCAGCAACTTTTCGTTGTCTTTTCATCTTGTTGTTTTTGGTCCTGAAGCACAACATTTTGGAGATGGTTAAGTAACTGTGCTTGGCTATATGTGCAAACCCTGGCAGAAACAGCTGTTTACCTTTCCTGCTTCCATTTCTAGACCCTGGCTGGGAAGCAAGGGCATTCATTACTGAAGCTTGTAGCAAAAACTGGACATTCACAGCATAAACAGGCAGTTTCTTATAGCTAACTTTTTCTGCTCTGCTCTCACTCAGACATGCACATACTTACAGCGCCCTCTCTCTATGTCGCTTCACCACCCATCAACGGTATAATATAGTGCTGTAAACATTAGTTCTGTGTCTCCACATAGTGAAATAGAGCTCTTCTTCCAGTGCTTTAGAAATAGTCCACTATGTACACTGTTTCCACTACTTGATTAGACGTGCACATCCCTACTATGTGCAGTCATTTAAGAGTGAAGCATCTAAATGAAGGGCCATCCACAAAGCAGCAATCAAGGGCTGATCCTAAGCTTATAGTCCCATCGGTACAAGACTGAAGAAACGCTAATACTACCAAAGACAAGCTTAGTACACAGCAGATGTTTAAAACTGTCTCTCACCAAAGATTTATGGACAGAGCTAACAACAAAGCTTACAAAACAAATGCCCCCATCATGCCATTATGCACTCAACTGAATAAATGCACAGGGAAGAACAGCTCTGTGCATGACAGACATACTGGACAAACTCCTGCCAGGGGTAGGGGACATTAGAAACATGGGCTAATAACGTGATTTCAAACAGTAATTTGGCTAGAAATGCACATCTCTAGTCCATATGAACTTGTGCTATGAAGCACTCAGAAGTCACTTAATGTGCAGACTGATTTGCAGGAGTAGAACTTAGGAAAGGATTTGCCCTTCAGAGCAGAGAGGCTCCTTCTGGCAGGTTCCTCTAGTCTTCTGATGCATATATGAGGATAAAGTTGAGGTCACATGCTCGCCTCTTTTACTGCAGTAGAAAAAAAAACCCGAACACATGGAAAGCAGAGTTGTTTGGGTTATACGTGATGTGGTTAGTGTTTAATTTCAGGTAGAAAGCAATTAAAAGTGGTGTCTGATCTGCTCCTTTTAAAGTGACCCCTCTCTGCTACTGCATGCATCTCAAAATATAATAAAAAGATGCTGATTATTTAACAAGAACTGGAGAAATCACCAAATATCTGCTCACTCTTCTTGGTAAAAACGCTTAAGATGCATTACAGTAAGACTGGCAGCTGTAAATGACTACATCAATGGAAGCTTGTCAAATGTGAAAACTACTCATCATCAGTACTCAGCAGAGACATGTCACCAGCTTTAACAGTTCAGTCCTCCATTAATATCTGCTCATGACTGGTTCACTGCTGCTCTGTCAGAAACAAAATGCCCACCCAAACAGCCAAATGCACAATCAGGCTAATTAGGCTGTGCATTGGAAAGACATTGATTGACACTGCTGTGCTTAGATAAAAAAGCTTGAGTTGTTACACTGCTCTCACTCTTGTCCCTGCCATTACAGCTTCAGCACTAAAGCTTTCTTTCATAGGCAGTTAAATAAACTGTTAAAACTATAACAAAAGTCTGACTACTGCTCTGAAGTGAAGGTTCTCTTTTGACTCCTCTTTAATTTAGAACTATAGACTCTGTTCTTAGTCCCCTGCAGATAGACTATTAAACATTAAGTGAAAACTTCCTCCATTATTTAAATGACTTTTTAGTCTATGTCCCCCGTTCTGCATTCTTTGACAGGTTTGAGCTTGTGACTCTCCTCTATTAACAGGAGATTGTTGGTCAACTAAAACCTCCAGGTTCTCCTAATGATGCGATGCCTCCTCAGTTATTTGGATCTATTTTTCAGGAAGCACAACATTGACTTTAAATGTTATGTAGATGTCTTGATGATGTTAGGGCTTGGATGTATGTCACCTTTTTAGTGATAATAGGATGGAGGTGATGGTTTTTGGTAGTTCCATTGTGACCCCAAATATGGATACTGGCTCTTTGGTGCAATGTGTCATCAGTGGATAAAACAAGTGGACAGGCAGATTAAAGCAGCTGTCAAATCAAGTTTCTTTCCAACACAGCTGGTTATAATAATGAGAAGAAAAAAAAACATTACTCTTAAGGCTAAATTTTGGGATTAAATATATTTTCCATGCAACTGAATTACTGTAATGGACTTTACATCGGGGTTAGTGAATCCTGCCATTGCCAAAATGCTGTTGCACCCCTTCTAATTGGATTAATATGAGCACATTTCCCCTATTTTAGCCTCTCCTCACTAGTGGGATTCTGTTTAACTTCAAGGCCATCTTCGACTAAAATGTTAAAAGGGACAAATGAAAATAAAATGCAACCTGTCACATTGTTTGAAACCACCTAGCTCAGACATTATAGTGGATTTTTACAACAGTCCCCAACAGAGATCTTTATCTCCTTCCACCGTTTTAACGCTCCATTTGCTCTACCTCAAAGTAAATCTGAACTCTTTTGCTCTTGCCATCTCAGATGTTACAGAAAAGCCGCAGAGGTGTAATTCCCGTCTGAATCCGGCCACCGGAACCAGACGAGAAAGATTTAGATCAGTCTTACCCATCTCTGTAGTTAATCACTGTGTCGATGATGGTGTTCATTTGCTTGGTGAGTTTGGGGGGGTTGGGAGAAAACTTCTCCGCTGGCGGTCGCCCACGTCTCTTCTTAGCCTTTGTGCCTCCGTCGTCTCTGCTGGAGGAGTCTTTGTCTTGACGTCTTTTGCGTTTGCGCTTTTTTAGCCTGATCTCTTCCTCCATCTCCTCCAAGTTTCCATCCTCAATGGCCTGGAGGTTCAAGAAAGGGTTAAAGCTTCAGTCACTTCAACCTGCGCAGTGTGACGCAGAGCAGTAGTGTCATCAGGTAAAAAATATTTGTTTTATTTATGGCATGTAATTGTTCATTAGGAATCATATTTAAACATCAAAATAATTGCATCCACATGAGGGCTGCTGGTATTTTATTATATCCTCCGTACGACAGCTCATGCCATAGTTAAACAAAGAAGAAAAAAAAGGCTAAAATTCATGTTTAGTTTGCCACCCTAAAAAAATTAATTGCTTCATAAAAGCATGTTTCATGTATGTATTCAGCCTTGTCATGGTGTTTATTGAACAGCCAACATTTTTTCTTCTTTTAATGAGAGCTTGTTTAAACTTCAGCCAACAGTGGTTTCAACATACTGTCACCTTGGCCTCAAAGTGTCTTTGTTCTATTTTAGTTTCCCCTGAAACCTCTGAGCTGGTCAATAAAATGGATCTGCCAGGCTTAAGATGTCTCCCCGGGGGACTGTGTCACAGTCTATTTAGTGTGGGTGACTGAATGCCATCAACATTACACTAAGCAATGCTTTAGCTTCAAATTGCAGATGGTGGGTAATGACTGCACAAGGCCAAAAAATATTTGGAATTATAGAAATAAAATTATTAAACTTGGCAGCATAGAAGTAAACATCTGATGTCCTGATCTCAGTTAAATACGAGACAAAAATCTAAATGGCTGTATAGAAAATAAATAAGTAAAATTTAATGATGTGTTAATATTTTATGTTTTTTTCTGTACCAACATCTATTGGATAGAAAAAACCCACCTTGAAAAATTTCAATTTTTGGAGGGTAAACGTGGTTTAAACTACTGAGAGTAGATAAAATAGTCAGAATTACAACATTAACAATACATACATAAGTACATACCATTTCAGTGAGGGTTGTATACAGGATGTAGCAGATATGTTTACATTTTTATCAGAGCGGTTCAGCTCGACGTGACTCTACTGGATTAAAGTTGATGCAGTCCTTTATGACTCTTTCTTTACATAACATCCAGGACCAGCCAGAGCTCTCAGGTCATCAGGTTCAGGTCTACTTTCTGTTCCCAGAACCAGAACTAAGCACTGAGAGGCAGCATACGCTTTTTTTACTCACATGTGGAACAAACTCCCAGAAAATTGTTCTGCTTGCTGCTAATTTTTTATCAATTATGGATGGATGGATTTTAAATCATTTTATTTTAGCTTTTTCTGTTTATTTTAAAGATTGTTTTAATGTTTCTCCTGCACCTTGCTGCAATGCTTGTGTTTATGTCAAGCACTTGAAAACAAGTCATTTCTTTAAATATGGATTTCCTTATTGTGTTCTATAAATACATGCAGTATATTTAATGAAAGACTGTGAAACAAGCTTGTCTTCTGGTCTGTAGGAGAACACCAAACTCCTTTCCATCACCTATGTGGAGGAAGTGGATGATTAGATGTTCATACCTTAATGACGTTGCACTGAAATCCTTTGACAACCTTGCTGAACATTTCAAGCAAGCCAATAATCAATTTTGAAGATATTCTCAGTTGAAACACACCCTTGTTAATAGCTCAACACACACACACACACACGTACACACCCAGGGTGTAGATCTAATCAAGGAGATTTTACAAATTGGATTGGATACGAGATATCTAGGGCTTATAATATATGCCGTACTGCTCTTGTTTTCAGGGAATTACTGCGTTTAAATCTTTAATTGTAAGTTATTTAGTTTTAAAAAGTCTTTATTTTTTTCTTAAACATCACTTCATCCCTCACATTATGGAAGATCTGAGACTAATCCTGCTTTGTATCTGCTCCAGCAGGGAAACACCTGATAACTGAGACTCACCATCAGATAAAAGATATTAAGACTTTTACTGGTTGTAACTTTTGAACTCATCACTGTGATCTGTACGACAAAGTTGGTTGGTCAACTCTAAATATCTGAAGGGAAACACACTGGCTTATCTTGGTGTATTCAACTAATATTGGTCTGACCCCTTTATAAATGGGAACATAGTTACAAGGGACTGAAAGTCGGTATGCCCTGAACTCCTGTGACTTTTACAAACTGTCTGTCCCTCATGTGCGGACTTAGCTTGGGAAAAGACCGGGGGAATTGTGAGAGAGTAAGAGAATTGGGAAGTGCTTGGTTTATTCATTTTTTATTTGTTGCTCTGATCTCCTGATGTATATGTCTGTGTATTAAATTTAAATTTTATAGTTATATTTCCTGGTTCTTTATACTGACGTGTGCTGTGGGCCTCTTAGCCAGGTCACTGTTGTAAAAGAGATTATGATCTCAATAAATAAAAGTTATATATACAGATATAGCTACCTTTGCCCAAAAATGTATTTGAGCCCTGGACATCCCATAATTACTCTATGCTTATGAACAAATGGGGTTAAATGACCAACTCTGCTCTGGAAAATGTTTAAAAAAAAGGGACCTAAATACAACTTTTGAACGACTGTAAATAAATGAAGCACATATAGAATCAGCCTTTACCCTTAGCCACTGCTTTTCTGTCAGTGTGTCGCTGTAGTCCACGTCCCGACGACAGCGTGATCCTCGACCGAACATCTTCTCCTCTTCCTCCTCATAGGTGAGCCTTTCTACCTCAGCATCATCTTTTATGATCCAAGAGGGCAGCTCGTCCTCCTCCATCAGACGAGGCTTACGATTTGGGTTCCTGGCGTCCTCTCGCCGTCGGTCCATGTCCATGCGCTTGAGAAGAAAAGAGAGGAAAACCACAAATAGAAAATTGTGAGACAATCATGTGTGTCTCGGTAGATCCCATAAGATTTATATTCATAAAATGGAGATAGATGGAAATGCAGGGGGACTAAGTGCAGTTTGAGAAGTTTTTAAAAGAAAAAAAAAAGACCTTGAAACTCCGCTAATTTTAACTGGTAAAACAGCAATGGCCTGTAATGTACTTGTAACCATGGCAATGCTTCTATAAAGTCCCTGAAAGTAAACAACCTACAGTTGTTTTGGCTGTAGAGCAAGAAAAATCAGCTTTTACTGCTCTTTCAGCAGATCAGCATACAAAGACTTTTCATTAAAACCGTTTTCATCCAAAAGGTGAACAGAATTCAAATAAAACAAAAATCTTCTTACCATGAAGAGCTCGAACTCATCTTCATTGCGGGCTATCATCTGGTTAAGGGTTTCATCATCTGGTACCTCATCTTCCTCCTTAAATTTCAAAGAATGCAATCATGAACACAACATCCACATTTTAATATATAATACAATCCTTTTGTTCTTAACTGCAACCAAACAGAAGTTTCTCCTGCTTAGCTCAATAAAAAAATAATTCAATTCTTCTTTTTATGAAGTAACAAATAAACAGCTGAGACTGTATTACAAAATCCCGTCTCTGAGCCTTAAAACTTTCTCAATGCATGAAACAAGGGTTGGACTCCGCCAAGGGAGCCCTTTGTCACCGATTCTGTTCATAACTTTTATGCACAGAATGTCTAGGAGCCGCCGACGTGTTGAGGGGATCCGGTCTGGTGGCCTCAGGATTGGGTCTCTGCTCTTTGCAGATGATGTGGTTCTGTTGGCTTCATCGGGCCGCGATCTTCAGC
>JBAMHW010000012.1:4896476-4906921 GCA_037177495.1 Rhadinocentrus ornatus
ACCCCTCGAAGATTTCTAAGTGGGAGAACTTGCAAAATAGCAGGGTGTTCAAATACTTATTTTCCTCACTGTATACAAGATATATTAAATATAATTGTGTTATTTATCCATTTACTTCATAATATACCACCCTGCCCAAAAGAATCTTTAAATAGAATAAATGTGCACGTTTTGAGACTAAACATGCAGTTTTATAGCAGCGATTCTCTTTTTACAAACACAAATAAATAGCTCAAACACAGTATTTGGCTTCCCTCCTGACACCTCATTTTTTTTCAAACCAGGTACTTACATGTGAGAATCTTCAAAATTAAGAAAGATTAAGTGGTCTTTGGTGGATTATGTTCACAGCTGTGACAAGACACCAACATGCCCAAAAAGTGCTGCTGCCGCCAAGATAATGCCAAATTTAGATTTCTAGTATAGCATGAGTGTTACAATGGTTTAACTCGTTATTTCCACAGATTAATCTCTTCACATTAACATGTTGAATTTGACAGTCCTAGTTTTTTCACATTGGTATCGGGCTCTGTAGTATCGGAACACTTTTATGAATACCGAGTACGAGTAGATGCACGTGGTACTGGATTACATCAGCACAGGGAAAATGAGATATTCAACATAAAGTGTTGACATCCTTGTTTTAGGCTGTTAGAAACGCTTACTTGGAAAGAAACGTTCACATGAAAGGAAATTGCTGCTAAAGGCCTTGCACCTCAAAATTGTGTACTAGATTATTATAAACTTCAAGGGCAGAGATAAAACTGAGGTAAAGAAGGCTTCGGGACGTTTGAGTGTCTTTCAAGAGCCAGGATCGTCTCCTCCCAATGAGTCTGCTGCTTACCCACAAACCCCCTTCATAGATTCCTTGTAAGGTTCAGCAGCATAAAAAACAAAACCTTAAAACTGATCAGCTGTTAGACATGTACAGCAAAACTGACAACCAAACGTTATTCGATTTGTATGGATGGCCATCAGCCCAGATGTGGCTCAGAAGCTGCTACTTGGTTTGTCTGAGTAAACTGCAGCAGTTCTAAAGAAGAAGGGTCAGAACTGTAAAAACTATTTTCTGTATAAGTGAATTGTTTTAATGAATGTTTAGCAGCCAACAGAAACATAAGGAAATATTCCTTAAAAACCCTAATGCAACAGTTAGTAAAACACTAAATTTGAGTCACTACCAAGTGGCAACCTTCGGCGGTGAAATGGAAACCTATACGGCCCCCCTCATCCACTAGGGGCTGGCTCCAAAACAGAGTCAATCCCCATAGACTCCCATGTTGAAAAGACCAACTTGACAGCAGAAATAAATATGTTTAAAGCCTGGTACAAAAATCCATTTTAGGATTAATAGGTCAAGTTTACCTTCATGACAACTGTGAGGCGGGGTGAATTTCTCCGTTTGGATATAATTTAATCTTGAAATTCAGCATAATTAGGGGTGTGTCCTTTTGACTGACAGGTATCCAATATCCACGGCAAGAAGAGAATGTAGCACAAACGTGGTTTTTAGCCGGCTAACAGAGCGCCTTAGCTTTAGCTCACCTACCTTCGTTAGCCGGTTAGCTTACGTTAGATCCGAGTTGGCTCAGTTAGCTCTTAGCTACAGGCAGCTCGGAGTTTGACAGACATCAATCATCCACCCCCACGCTCATACTCAAAGTCCCCCACTCAGCTCCACCACTTTGCCCATTTTTGTATTTTCCAGGAGCGACAGCAGGCGTGATGCTGCCAAGATGCCGATGGTAGGAATGCCCAACAAGCTTCACTTTTGCCTTTCAGAAACCTACGGGTGACATCACGGAGGCTCCGTCCAGCTATGGTTAGTACCAAACTTTTGGCCAGCATTGTCCTCACAGGTTGTGAATAAGAAAAAAGAGGCTGATGGATGTACCTGGTGTGGGTTCCAGTCACTGTCAAAGATGACGACAGTGTCAGCGGCCTGCAGGTTGAGGCCGAGGCCACCGGCTCTGGTACTGAGGAGGAAAATGAAGTACTGAGATCCCTCCTCATTAAATTTCTTCAACAGTGCAGCTCGATCCTCAGACTTGGTGGTTCCTGAAACAACAAATCTTCTTATTGTTTACCATATAACACAAGCAATATTAAATCCTACATTATTCTCTGTCAAAATGAGCTCAGGTACATCAATAACAGGACTGAATCTTTATTATGTGACTTTCAAAATGCAAATAAGAGGAATTCAGTCAAATTCTGAATGACTTTGGTCCAATGTTCCTTCCTTCTTATAAAATTCAAACAATTCCAAACATTAAAGAAAAGAAAGGAGCTTCTTCCCTTAATAGCAGGGAAGTCAGGCATCAGCTCCAATAACATTTCATTTTTAACCATCTTACCATCGAGACGTAAATACTGAAAGTTGCGGTAGCCGAAGTAGTCCTCCATGATTGTCATGAGTGTGGTCATCTGGCAGAACAGCAGGACTCTGTGGCTGGTGGCCTGGAGCTTCGGCAGGATGCGATCAAGGAGCTCAAACTTCCCGGAGGCTCGATACAGATCAGGCCTAAGTGGAGATGAAGATGTTTAAAATTAACTGTAAATCTTCTCTGACAACTGGTAATAATTAAAGCCTCATTGGAATCTTAAACTGACAGGAATGAATCAGCCTGGAGGGGGAAATAACATCCAGACACTGTGTCTTCATTTAAGTAATAACAAGATTTATATTCAGCACTGACTGGCAGTTGTAGCCCTTTTTATATTATTTATGTGAAACTTTGTATCTACCATATGAAAAAACTCAATAAGAAAACAGAAGAAAATAGGTCTCCTCATTCAGTCCTGCATCTCTACTCTAATAGCTCCATTTGCTGAGCAGGAGGAAATGTACCCAAACAACTAATGTGAAACATGTTTTTGTGCAGGTTACTTCTCTTATTGGCATAGACCATTTAACTTCAGAAAGTATCCAGCATTATATTTTTTTGAGCTATGATACTTAAAGACACCATCTACAAACTGCATGTTTATTACTCATTAACAACATCGTGTTAAGTTATTTATAAAAGCAAAGAAGCAATGTTTAGGTTAACTAAGAAACCATTAAAGAATGCCCTCAATTGAGCTGCTGTAATGAGCTCATATTTCCTCTACATTAACATGGTGCTTCTAAGATCTGATCTTCTATGTGAGCTTCAATCACTGCTAACTAGACTTTGTAAGCTGTACATGTTTTTCAAGGGTTCATAAGTCACTGATGCTTTAGATCTGGTTTTAATGTGGAGGTCAGAGAGAGAGAGAGTATTTGTTATTAAGATGCAAGAAAGAGATGAATGTAGGAAAGGAAAGGAAGCCTGAGATGGTACTTTCTCTACATTCAATGCTTTAGATTTGGATGATATAAACTCACTGAGTGGTTATGGTTTGCCTTGGCTGGTTAACTGAACCCCTGTCCTTGTCCCAGTATACATGCATGGGATGGTCATGGAGTTACTGGCTGAACTATGTGTGACATTCTGCAGCTTCTAACTTTCTCTGCAGGAGGTCATTGTACTTTGTCTTTCTGCTGAATCCCCTGCTAACAGGTCTGTGTCAAGGCAGCTGCATTGGCTCAAAATGAGCCTCTCTTGAAGATAAAGCCAAATTCAGATTTTTTCATTCACCACTGGATACATTCACCTGTAAACTATTTGGCAGCTTATTACCTCTCACATTAGCAGCTAATGCTAAGATCGTGGGCTCGGCTATGTTCAACAGACACCAAGTAATAACAGGAAATGATGTCACCACGCACATATGTACTCCAAAATAAATCTGATAATGGATCCATTAGTGTAGATGATTATTCAGAAGTGCGTGTAGGTGTGTCAGATCAGACTTTAACAGTAATCAGATTTTGATGGTCATGTAAACAGGCTCAGTGTTTTATAAAAAAAAAAGTTATCTAAGAACATTGTTAATATCAATTACATCCATATCTGTAAATGAATCAATATCAAATTGGATTTAATCAAAATCTAACTGAATCAGGTCATTGTGAATCAAATCTAATTGATTCAGGAAATGAGTGTCAATACTCAGCCCTAGTTTTTAACCTTTTGAGCCCAGTGAATATTTTTTTTAACCACTGATCAAAGATGGTAAACCCATAAATAAATTAGTATATATATGCAACCACCAGGTCTATCTGAATACTTCTGGAGGCAAAGGGAACAATTAGATACATGTGTTACTGGTGAAGAATAAATGAAGATTGTACATAGCACAATTAAAAAAAATGTTCAGGCTTGCCTTAAAAACACTTTCAGGATTAATAGTAATCTCTTTGGAATGATGAAGCTGTAGCTCTAAATCTGTCAAATCATAGTAAAATATGTGCTCATTATCTATGCAAACGCTGACAAAGCAAAGCAGCACAGAACTGGAGAGGTTTTAGTGAAGATAATTCAGGAGAAGAATCTAAAATGGCCCTTTGGTACAGTTTGGCACCATCTGTTTTTACCATCCCCCCACTAGGGGACCTCAGGTTTTTAAAGCTGAATGGTAATTTTGTCAGATGATGCTGAGGTTATAAAATCAAGATGTATCAGGGCAAAGCAAAAGGTTGGGAATACTTTGATCAGCCCCGAAATGACTTTCAGTCTAGCTCTGACTTTTTTGCTGTTAGACAAACAGAAAAATATTTTAATGACAGCAGCTTTATTTGGCTGAATTAATGAACTTGTCCACTGTACTGTGTTCATAAGATGCTTAAATATTTTGAAACATGTGCAGAGCACCCAAGTCCATTCCAGTCTAGTAGAGTGTGTACATGCAAGAGTTTTCCTGAACCGCATTATCTGGTTGGGTTTGTCCAGATTTTTAGAACTTATTGGATAATACCCAACCAACTATATAAGTACAGTCCATTTACCATTTAATTTTGGTTGAATTAAAACATTTAAATGTTTTCCTCAGACAGACAAAACAATTTGCTTATTAGTAGCTCATGTAATGACTTCAGGGTTTTATTGCTCAATTTTAATGTTTTAAATGGACTGGCTTCACCTTATTCCACACCCCTGCAGTCTACTGCAAGTAGCCAACCGTTTTATCGGAGATCTTCCAAAATTCAAAGCTGATATAGTTTTTTTCTGTGGATGCTTCAAATTTGTGGAAAATCTACCCGTCCACTTATGCACCACCAAGACTGCAGACATTTATAAATCACTGTCAAAGTCTCACATCTTCACCTTGTTTTTATTGTTTGCTTCCATTTTTTGTTTTTATTGGTTTTATATTTAATCATCTTGATTTCAGTTGGTACTTTTTCTTGATTTTTAGTAAAGTAAAGATTTTTGGGCAAGTTTATAAATGTTTAATAGAAGTAAAAGTAACTTGACTAAAGATGCTCAGTGAGGTGAGGCGTGTTCGTGCACCTTACCCACTGATGATGCCGTTGGGATAGCCCAAGTGCTCCGCAAAAGATTCCTGAATGAGAAACCACAATAAATTGTCCAAAATATTTGGATATGTGGAATACTTCCAAGACTAGGTATTTTTGATGATAGTAATATATGAATAAGACTATCACGGATTAGCAGATGCTACACACCTCAATGTGCTGGAACATGTATGGATGGTTACAGATCTTCTTCAGCTGCATGATGGTGTTCATTAGAGTCTTAGCACCTCCTTTACCCTGGGGAAATTTGTTTAAGAGATTAAAGACATTAATAAAAATGTTTCTTTCAAAGGACACAGAAGATAGAAAACTCAAATATCAGCACGGTCTCAGACAAACAGCTCAGAGAGCCTGACACACAGATAAAACAAAGCAAATACACACAGTGAGACTCGGAGTCAGTGCTTTTTACCTTCTTGTCTTTCTCTGAGCCATCTGTAAGGAGGATGCCTTTCTGCATGTGGCGGTACAGAACTTTCTGTATTGCAGACATGTCACATTTTATGACATACTCCACCTGCAAGGATGACAAGAAAGAAATCTTCAGAGGAATCATTGTGTCTCTGTAGGAGAGGTGTTTTGTGTGCTGACAGCACATTTAATCAATTTAATCACAGTCCCTGCTCTGAGGTAAAAAAATAATATACATCACAAGAAAGAAAATACAAAGCAAGTGAAGAAGAAACTAACCTTGTGGTACGCAAGCCTTTCTAAACATTCTCTGAGGACTTAAATATATTCCATTTAAACCAGCCTTACAGAGTGGCGGTTATTTCGTATTCATGTGGGAAAAGTATCTTATTTTTACATAAATGTGGTGCACTGGCATGGTAACCCCATCACTGCTCTTAACACGTGCAGCTGAAATGTTGCTCATTTGAGCAGCAACAGGCTGACAGCTGCAGAAACTCTCTGAAGAATAAGAGGAGTATTCAAGGTCTGTAAAAAAGTCAGCTCACGCGAACCTCCAAGATGGGAATTTGTAGGAAAAACACACAGAGGTTAAAGATAGTTTTAATAGGAAAAAGTAAAAAATGACAAGGCCAAAGTCAATGTAAAGACCTAAATTGATGGTATGTGAATGTAAATTAGCTAGATGAGAGACATCCATGCATGTATTACACACCCAGAACTGATCTTGGTAAAACTATGATGGAAACTCTGCAACTGTAATCATTCCAAAGTAAAGAAAATCAGGCTTCATTCTCACCTTCTCTGGCAGCTGAGACTCTACTTCCTTCTTCAGTCTGCGAAGCAGGAAGGGCCGAAGCACCTTATGCAAACGCCGAATAATCAGGATGGTCTCCTCCTCATTGAGGTCAACCTGATCAAGTCAGAGGACATATGATGATGATGATGACAGTGATGGCACCTTCAAAGACTGGTGGGTTCTGGAGAAGGCTAAAATAACTGGAAAGCTTGTAGTAACGCTGCAGTATGAGGAAATTTTACAAGTCAAACTATTTCTGTGACTGTCTAAAAATCATTCAGAGCAATTTTAAGACCAAACTGTACTTACGTTGAAATATTTTCTAAGCTTCTGAATTTTTGAGATGGCCAGATGTTCCTCAGATTTCCACTGATTTAAGGCCAATTAAAGAAGACCTGGCGAACTTTGGCAGATTTTGTCAGCGATTCACCAGCTACCAACAGCTAAATCTTGCATCTTATCTGTACTCTGAGCTCTCTACAGTCAATGAAAGTCAGTCTGATGTTGAATTGTCTTATCTCTTGCTCTATCCATTTTTCTTCTTCTCTCTTCCTCTTGTCATCTTACTTTTTCTTTGAGGATTCAGAAACATTGCGAGTTGAAAAAGACCGTGTGCTGATATCCAGTTCCTGGCGTGTGAAGTGGTGCATAAAACTAAACTAAGCAGTAACTAAACTTCATTCATTGTTGGGAAGCTTGTAAAGATCTAAGTTATTAATTAATGCATTGCAGTGATTTTGGACTTCTCTTGTAAGCTTAGAGTGGTAAGTATCTAGCACAGTTTTAAACATGTTTTCACATAGCTTACTAGTGAGAAACCGCAAGTGTAGACAGAAACAATAGTGGTATTCCTGCAACACAGGAGCCAAAACCCCAGTGATGCAAGCTGAGCATTCTCTATAAAACCTTACAAAAAGGCCTACTGTGATGCATTAGCCTCAGGCTAGCAGCAGCAAACTGTTCTGCCTTTGTTGAGGAAACTAAACCTTCCCTAGATGTCAGAATTTGCAGGACTCAAGCAATCTACATACATTTGAAAGGATTACACTGATTTATTAAGTGAAAAGTAAAGTTGAAATGTCGCACCGGCACAGATCTGGCAACACATCAGCGTGTTCTAGCTCAGACTACTAGACTTAGGTTTGGTGGAGGGAAGGGTCAAGTTGACCACATACTGTTGTCACTATGTGTGCATGTGCTAAAGTTATACACAGTGAATGATTTCAATCTTTAATCAGATTATTCGATCATTAATTGGATTGATTTTGTGCTGAACCACGGTGATAGAGCTCTCAGAGTCACCACTGAGACATGAATTGGACTGGAGACCCCCAATCGCCCTTCAGTTTGTGTCACCTTTGTAGTTAACGTGGTTCTGGTATTTAAACAAAACAAGACACACAAATAATACCAAATAATCTTTTTTCAAATCCACTACTTGACTGAGATAATGATGCAGTGAAATGTAAATACTTGTTGAAGTCTCTAGCAAATATTTTCCTGTTCGAGTAGTTACCCTCTCTCCTGTCATGGCGAAGGGTGCGTTGAACCACTGCTCGAAGGTGCTGCAGCTCTTGAAGATGGTGGGCAGGAGGAAGTTGAGCAGGGCCCACAGCTCAGGCAGCTTGTTCTGCAGCGGCGTACCGGTGAGGAGCAGCCGACGAGGGGCCACGTAGTGGGTGTTTAAAACCTGGGTCAGCTTACAGTGGTGGTTCTTCATGCGATGGCCTTCATCCACAATCATATACTTCCAACGAATCTGTAAGTGGAGGAAACCCAAATAAAACTTCCCAGTCAAATTAGCTTTTGAAATATTATTAAGCTCATAAACTGTTGCAGAGAAAAAATTTAGTATTTATTTGTTTTGTACCCTCAAGGCACAAAACCACTCAGAATACAAATGAGAGGCTTTCTAAGTTATATCCAGAGTTTTTACTTCTTTTTTTTCCCCTTTCATTAAACAGAATATTTGCTTCCCATAAAAGTCTTCCTATGAGGGCTGGGTTAAAAAAAATCGATTCTTCAATTTTTAATCGATTCAAATTAAATAAACCCTACATCGATTCACAATACTGGAGATCAATTTTTTATATGTCTTCATTTCCGGTAACATGACCCTACTCTCTGATCGAGGTACGGCGAGATCTTAGCATATATACACCCACAACTGGTTTCCTGTGTTGCCTCCGTCCAAAATCAGCTTCTCTTATTGATATAATGTCAAGTTCAGATGTTTTAACTCACCAGTGTGGATAACATTCACCTGTAAAGTCCTTTGCAGCATATTACCGCTCACAATAGCAGCTAACGCTAAGATTGCGGCACTCATATTAGCAGCTAATGCTAACGGTCACTACCACGTTCAACAGGAAGTGATGTCACCACGCATGTAGTTTAAAATAAATCCGATATGCTCATTAAAACTCACATTTAATCTAGAACAGGTTTACACTTAGTCCTTTTATTAAACAGTCTGATGCGGTTTATCTGGTCTACATGATGGCATGTTATAGCTGCGCCTGCCCTCTGTGTTTGTGGCATCCAGCACACACACACAGACACATTAGTGATGGGATGTTCTGCTCTTTTCAGAGAGCCATCTCTTTTGGCTCCGCTCCCAAAGAAGAGCCGGCTTTTTTGGCTCCCGAACGGCTCTTAATTTAGCATCTTTTTATAGCCCCATAATTTACTTAGCAAAAATTAATGAATTGTGTTTTGAAAACCCGTTTGTGTTCAGCATTTTTACAAGAAGCCTTATATTTGCCTCCTTTAAAGCATTTATTCTGATACAAAACCACTTACTTTTGTTTACTATTTCAACAAAAATCTTATATTCCAAAAAATGGACAAAAAACAGCAAACAAATCCACAAAGCTGAACGAGAACCAAACTCAAGAAAGCAGCATTAATGTCCTCAGTGCAGGTTAGCATTCAGAAAAATAAGATGCCTCATATTGGATGGGCTGATCTGGTTTCTCCTCTGTGTGACAAGGGTTTGATGACATGACGCACTCACTCACGTACTCTTCAACCTTTCCATGTTTTTAATTAGAAAAAAAGAAAGAAAAAAGAAAAAGTCAAACTTGATGCAAGATGATTTTAATTCCAACCAAGCAGAGAAACAAGCACCCATCCCCCAAGAGCTGCTTAAGGAGCTACAGTCTCCACATTTCTTCATGTGCATTACCACAACATCAATATTACAACATCAATAACAAGGCTGTCTGGCCCACAGAGAAATGTTACGGTCATATGCAGTGTGTCGCTCGATATCTCTGAGCTGAAGCATAAAATAACACAGGACAACATCAAACAAACAACATGCAGCTGCATGAAACATCAAAGAGCGAGAAAGTAAATTTGTTTGGATTATATTTATAAAACTCCAGTGACTACAGAGAGCTATAAACCTAGGTAAAGTTATCTGGCATTGCACAATTAATCTCACTTTTTCTAAAAAATTCAGTTTTAGGTCTACATGAATCTACTTCAGCAGGAAGAATTATAAGGTATGGAGCAGCGGCAACAACTTATAGAGTCAGTCGCTAAATAAAAAATGTAAGGGAGCATTGCTATATACATATATATATATATATTTATACATATATATATATATATATATACATATATATATACATACATATATATATATATATACATATATATATATACATACATATATATACATACATAAATATATACATACATATATATATATATATACATACATACATACATATATATATATACATACTGTACTGTCAGTTCATGAAAGCAGAAATTCTTTTACTTTGAAGAACGGAACTTTATTTTGAAACAGGAAGTTGACTC
>JBAMHW010000012.1:4915764-4929772 GCA_037177495.1 Rhadinocentrus ornatus
CTGTAAAGTCCTCTGAGACAACTTTGTTGTGATATAGGGCTATACAAATAAACTTGATTTGATTTGATTTGATGTTTTTAAACTGTGGGGGAGGGCTTTGCAGCTTCCACCCAATAAAAAATAAATCTTGAAACTTTTAGAAATACATTATTTATGTAAGGCATGATATTTATGACAAACATGTAATGAAGCCTTATCAAATGCCATAGTTTGCCAGGATAAAAGCACTTTATTTCTCTTGTTTTTTTTTTTCTTGTTTTCTTGTTCTTTTCTTTAGGCAGCAATGTACTTTTTATAATAACAGGACACGAAACACATTAGATAAAGCTGCTGAGAAAGTATGCAAATATTTACATCACATTTGGCATTTAAAGCCAGTGACACCGCCGCATGCACAAGCCCGACCTGCCACTGATGAAGTTTCACGTTAAATATGAAATAACAGGGTCAGTGGTTCATCACACATAAAGTCTCACTTCTCATGGAGTGTGTGTTAATTACTCTCCATCACCTCTTTGCCGCCAGTTGAGCGAGTCACAGTCCTATATGGTCTGTTAATGTGCGCAAATATAGACTTTATGCTTCATGTGGATCCGTTCATACAATATATAATTTACATTTGTAACACTCATGCTTTCTAAAAGACAACAAACAAGCTGGCTACTATGTCGGCTGTATTTCAGAGGGTAACGACCATGAGCCTCCTTACCCGGGGTTCATCTCGAGCCAAGCCTCCAGTTGGCTAGACTTTGGAGCATCTGTCCCCTGTAAAACTTTCCCAGTTTCCGTCTGAATCACTTTGACTGGCAGCTCACTCATTTGGCTGCTCTCATCCATCGGCTACAAAACACAAGGAGACAGAAACATCAATATTTGTTTAAAGTTTTATGAACAAAACAAACAATGTTTCATAAGAAATCTGCTATATTTGCTGCAGATCTATACTGTGAATGAAAACTGTTTTCTACTGGTTTTGTTGCATTATTTAAAAGACAATCTGTGATCACCTGCAGTGTCATTCTTGCTCTGTACAGAAAATTGCTGCTTTTGTTTAAAATCAGATTTTCAGATATTTTGTCCATGCTGTCAGAGTTTTGAGGTAAAGCTCAGGTTTTACAATACGATAATTAAATCATGAGAGATTTAAATATTGTTATAACACATCTTGCTTGAAAGTTAAATATTTTTCAAAGCCAGAATAATTACAGCTGGAGATCCAGCTGTTCAATTATCCGTTACATTCATTTGGAGTTGGCCAGCTGATGAGCTAAATCCAATGATTTAAATCCTCTGATTTTAGCCATTTTTAGTGTCTGCCAACTCCAGGAGGGAAGTTCTACAGTATCCAGCCACTACCTTCAGCTTCCTGGCCTCATACTGCACCTGCTTGTGGCTTGATGTTGGCCAGAAAGTGTGTTTTCTGAAAGAGTTTTCTCTGGAAACTGCAAATCAATAAGCAGGCATTCACTACAAAGCTCCGAGCCTAGAGGATGTGGGAACAGATCTACATTATGAAATAACAACTTACCTCCCCGTCAGGTCCAATGGCACTGGTGCCTTCACCATCTCCGTCCATCTTCTAGACAACAAATCATACAGAAATTAAAATCAGTTGGGACACTTTTTAAGAGCTCAACAGTTCACATTTTATCTGAGCTTCTAACTAAATGGTCAGACTAGCTTCCTTGTAATTTCTTTATGTGATCCTCCTGAATAGTTCTCCAGGCTTCTAAAAGTTATGGTGAAGATGGAAACAATCGTTCTCCAGCGAGGAACAGCCAGAGTAATGCTCCTACTCTCGTATTGAGCCAATAACAGCATGCCGTTACAGAGATGCACACAGTTAGACAAGCACATCATGATGACTTTTACTGACTGGAGAGAGCTCAGAGTACAGATAGGATGCGTGATAGATGCCAAACTATCTGTCATTAGGGAGCGCCTCACAGAGAAAACCTGCCACAGTCCAGTAATGCTTCTTTAAGAATATTTACAGCAACTCTTCTTAGTAAAACCCTTTGTTTACTTAATCAGGACATTTCAAAAGTTGAACCTTTCTCTCTCCTCTGTGCTTTTCCTCACAGCATTTCAGCCATTTAGTCTGTGATGAGGTTTGAAAATGCTTTGTGACTTGTTGTTAAATATGTTTAAATTAGTTATTATTTCATATCTGAGATACCGAGTGTTGTCAATACATTACAGGTGGGGAATTCCTTTTGGTGGAATTCCACATACAAAGACACCTTAAGCCTCATCAAATCTGTTCGATTCCCTGACGAAGACCAGTGGGCTAAAACGTGTTGGTGTTGTTAAAAGTCACTATGACTATACCATAGAAATACAGGCACGGTAGTTATGTTTAAAGGAGAATGCCTTGGAGTCTTCTAGTTTTCTCTACCCTGTCCATCCAAAGAGCCCCTCGGACAAGAACAGATGAATCCAGAAAGCATTTCTACACAATCTATTTTTCACTTTAAGATATGATCATATTAATTCTTTACAAAGTTATTTGTTATGTGTAGATAAAAATGCTGATTCATCCCTCAGCTTAAGGCATCTTTCTTTTATTGAATGTTTCAATAATGAAGTTATGTCGAGTGGCATACAGAGGGGTAAAAAACATATTTCTCAGGTAATGGTCAGAAAGTAGAACTGGACTGAAAATTATTTAAAAAGGGAGCCAGCTTAAAAAGAAAACTTAAAAAAAAATACCTTCAGAAAGTTTGGAGAACTATTGCTCACTTTAAAAATAACTTTAAATTGTGCATAAGGCCATGCAAAAAAAAAATGACGTGTTAAAGACTGAACCGTCGCTCTAATGAAAGATATGGTCAGTTACATTTTTCAAACCAGAAAATGCTAAAGGAAAAGAGCCCAAGCAAGTCAAAAAAAATTTTTTATCATCACACTCGCTAAACTGGTGTGCCACACTTCACGGCTCCGGACCAATCTGTTCAAACAGCTGACATCAGAGTCAATGATCTCATGAGTGTCGCTTGGTTTTCACTGATCAGCTCAGCCTCTGACTAAAGTCATAAATCTGGGTGGGTTAACATGTAACCTCAGCCCAACAGACCTCTTTAATGCTAAGATCGCTACACGATCCTGGCAGCTAAGCACATTGCTGATCTGTAAAGGTGCTTCAGATAAACAGAATAACTTTGGGATTAAGGGGTTTATGAGGCACAGCTGAAGTCACAGCTAAATGCATCTGATGCTGTGAATAGGCGTGTCGTGATAAGCAATAAGTCAATTAATTGTATGGTAAGGAAAAATGAGGGCGATAAGTTTGCCGGCCACAATAATTTTCTTCTTTTTTTTCCCCTATCTTACTTTACCATAGACTGTGTATGACACCAGGTTTCACTATGGACGATCTCGACTGAACGCTCTGGTTCCTTGCGAAGTGATCTCTCTAGTCTAGTGTCATACTTGACAGCAGCATGTTGCAGCACGAGACCGTGGGGAAGCACCTGTGCGAGCCGCTGTGCCACAGTTGTTTTACAGGGCTGCCAACTGCATTGACTGTGAGACTCGCGCATTTGTGTGGCTTCTAACGCTCTCGCACTAAACCTCCGATTCTCACGCTTAATCGTGTAAATAAGTCGAATAGAGAAAAATCGCTGCGAGCACTTTCTCATTTATTCTATCGCTGCTCCCCACATGTAGGCAGAACACACACATGTAGGCAGAACACACACACGTAGCCTACAACGTCAGTACAAAGCTCCACTTCCTGGTCTACCGTAATAACCCCCGTAATGCGCAGGTACATTACACATATAGAAATATAGATGCTAGTTAGCTCAATTGGTAGAGCATCAATCTCTCATGTGGGAGATCAGGGTTCGAATCCCCCAGGGGACAAACATTAACACCTTCCAGTTGGGTCCTTAGGCAAGACCCTTAACGCTACTGCCTAACCATGGTAAGTCGCTTTGGTTAAAAGCGTTGCCTAAATGAATGTAATGTAATGTAATATAGTCAGCCTATATACTACCGTATATGACAAAATACACATGCCGGCTAATCGAGAGGTTTGGGAGGTTTCCCAGTGGGCCGCATTACTTTTGGCATAAGTGGAAAAGCGTCGCGCCGCAGCAGCGGTTCATAGATCAGTCTGACACTCAGTGATGAGGGAGATATTTCAGCTTCACAAACGATGCGCAGTAGATGTTTTTCTAGTTTTTTATTAATACAATGGTACTAACTGGCAGTTTTGCCGTTTTTTCCTGTCTGAGCCCCATGTTTAATATTTTTTTATATATTCTTTGAAGGGCAATTTTGTTTACAGAACAAAGACTTTATTATCCATCATGCTTATTGTTTTTGGTTGTGTTTGGTTTTCATTCATCGTTAATGAGACTCAATTTCTGAGAAAATTTATCGCACAGCAAAATTTGTTTTCGTGACAGGCCTAGCTGTGACTGACAGAGAAAAGCTGCATTTTTTCAGAAAAATGCTGAATTTGCCTCTGACCTTTATCTAGTGATTAAACACCACCTAACCTTCCTCTTCTTACCTTCTTTTTCTTCTTCCTCCTCTTCTTCTCCTTGGCAGCTTGAGCAGCTTTGTGCTCATACACCAGAGTGGTCAGGTTGGCCACGTATTCATCCGTCTGCTGCAGCAAGTAGGCCAGACGCTTGTCTTTCTTTTGGTCAATTAGTTTTCGGTAGCCTTCCTCATCTTCCGCCTGAATGAGGGACAGACAAGAGGTTAATAAAGGGAAAGAATAGCTAATTTGTTAGACAGTTATCCACTCATAATTATTTACAGCCACACATACTACAAAGCTCAACAACTTGGATAAAATCTAATAGCCAGTGAAAGAGATAACAACTCTGATTAAATGTCATTTCACAGAAAAAGCCAGTGCATCTCTGACAGATGCTGTAATGTAGGTCCTTACCATAAGCCTCCTCATCCTCTCCTTCTCGATTCTCTCAGTCTCTTTCTTCTGCTCCCGTTCTGTGTTGGTGTGCCATGTGGCGATGGCTCTAGTAAGTTTCTGGATTTTTCCAGACACTGAGCGATGATACTCTTTGAAGTCCTTAGCATGTTGAAGGATACTGTTGAGATATTCCTGAAAAAAAGGGGTCACAAAGTTACTTTTAGTACTGCCACACTGTGGCATACAGAACACATTTCTATCTCTGATGTATTAAAAGACAAATTTGTGCAATCTGAACTCAAACACAATGGAAATTACTTCAGCTGAGTGAGTTGCATTTGATGTACCAGCACATCTCAGCTCCTCCTTGAGGTGCATTACCTGATGTTTCTGCCTGCGCTTCTTCTCCTGCTCCAGTTTCTGCTGCTTCTCCAGCTTCTCCGTCATCCGAGCCTCTCTCAAAGTCTGCCGCTTGCTGCGTCTGTAAGCCTTCGAGTTGAGAGCCGTCTCCAGGGTTGTGTCCCGCCTCATACATGCCACCACATCCTGCCTCAGCTGGAGAAACCGATCACACATTAAATTCAGTTTCTAGGTTTTTCAAATACTGCATATAGTTCCCTTTCTAAACTGCATATTTTTTAAAGTACTGCTGGACATTTTTTAATGGATTAAAAAGTTAAAATAAAAAGCACCTTGAGTTACACGTTTAACGACAATGCTAATGTGAAACAAATGAATGTTTAACAAATGACAATCAAGTATACAATCTGCTTCTTCAGAAAACCTAATACTTGTGTGGATTCATGGTAAGTGGACTACACTTTTATAGTCTTTGTCTTGACCCAGTAGTCCCATCTAGGCATGTTTTTACATCAATGTGGTCACATGACACATTGCAGCTGTTGTGTACCTGCCGCTGGAAGTTCAATAGACGCAGAGCTTTGAGCTCCACAGTAGCTTTAGTCCGGAGGTCAGGAGGCAAAGAGCCTGGCAGACTTTCCAGCTCCTGGATTCGATGTGCTATCCGAGCCTGCAATCTGAGGATATTACAGAGAAATTACTCAATTGTAGCACACAAAATATAAAAAACTACAATGGAAATTATGCACGTCATGAGGTCCAACACTTCAGCACCAACTCATTGTCAAAACTCTGTAACTGTATTTAAAGACGCATTACGTAACTTTACAACTTTTAACACTTGTTTGACATCTTGTGTGCATTTCTGGAGATTTAGCAGAGAAATGCAGGAAGAATTTATCAGGGAAGAGAGGAAAAGAAAAAGAGAACGAGACAGAGCAAGAGGTGAAACATTCAAAATAAGACTTGTACTGGCTGGAAAAAGCTCATAGTGGAGGTAGGATGCAAGATGGATGCCACATTAGCCGTAGATAGGGGCGTATCTCTGAGAAAATTGCAAACGTTCTGTGGTGCTTAAGGAGAGGGTCGCCTGGGGTTCAACTATCTCATTTACTTGGAAAAGCATAACTAAATATTGGTAAAATTATTTAATTAATGCAGAAATTTAGTAAACCATTCAGAAAAAGAGAAGATTGTTTTGTTTTTTTCTTGAAGCGAATGCAATACATTTCCATACATACACCACCTGGTCACATAAAAAATACCAAGTGACGAGTTTTCCATTGATTGATTATTTCTTTCCCGGCTGCAAAGGCAAATTCTAGGATGAAACATCAGGTTGAAACTGTGAAAAGTGGTTCACGTAACATGACACACATGGATTAGTCACCACAGACTCCAGACCTTAATTCTTGGGATGTGCTGGAGAAGACTCCACATAGCTGTCTGACTCCCCCATCACTAATACAAGATCCTGGTTCAAAAATGAAAGCAACTCTGGATTTAAAATAAATGTTCTGACACTGTTTAAGTTTCTTGAAACAATGAAAGTGTGACATTTTTTGGCCTGGCTGTGTAATTTTAGTGTCCTCAGTGTTAGATTTACCACGAGAAAAAAAGCATTTAACTAAATGAAAACAAAAAGAAGTGACCCAATTAAAATGCTGACAAGTTTTTGACTTGTTAGCATTTTAGCACTCAAACCTGAGGCCATGAGCACGTGCTGGCCGTAATGCAGCTCAATAGAGTAGCAGAGGACATTGTGATCCATCTGTTTGCTTAAGTTCATATGGACAAGCTGGAACATTGATGATAAATTTAAATGATTTAAAAGTTTACATGTATTAAAATATAAATTATTATGTTTGAGGAAAGGGAAGCAGGGGCTGTTTTAATGTATCTGGGTCAGGACTACTGATGGCATAACTATCCTACATAGTTATGAGGGGCAAGAAAGTTCAGTTTGGCCTAATATAAAGTCTCCTGAAGTTGAAGGGAAAAAAAAGAAAAGATGCCCACACCTGTTTTTCCGAAATAAAAATTAGAAAGGGTTAGGGAAATGGAAAGTTTAAAACGTTTAAATGTTTCTTGCCAACAAGCTCATAAAAGTCAGGAAAATGATAAAAAATACAGTGAGATAAATACCTGTACTCTCTCTCTTGCAAGATTCCCACGGGATCCAAACCCTGAGGCTTCTGGATTGGTGTAATCCGGTTTTGCTTCTGCTGCATCTGGAGCATGGGGGACACCTGCTGCCCTGGAGGCTGGATGGTTGCTGAACTGCCTGGCAGGGGCCCAGAAGGCACAGCAGATGTCTGAGGTGGTGCAGGGGATGGGCGACCGCTGGGAACAGGAGTGAGGTGCTTTGGTGCATTGGCTTGATTTTCACCACCCTGACCTGGAGAAGCAAAGACTGTAAATAATGTGACCCTGTTACAGTGTCAGTGTTTTGAATTAAGCATTTATTTCTCTGCCATGGAAAAACTGAGAAAGAGAATGTTTTTGTGTTGCCTATTAGCTTGTCTGTTTGCAGGTTTGTGCAAAAAAGAAAACATAGAGCAGAAATCACTGGGCATTAGCAACTTGCCTTCCATCTGTGTTCGTCACCATGTTGCTGTTATAGGAGTAAGCAGCAACATGGAGTCTCTCCCCAAGTCGGTTGCGTTCCGACTTGGGAAGCAAGGTGGAACCGTGAAGTTGTGTTATAGTCAAGGAAAGAAAAAATGGACGTCAAGTAGCTCTTAGTATAACTCTAAAGCAACATGAACTCCACATTATCGCATGTAAAAGTCTGGAGACATTGCTCAGCCAGAGCTTTTGTCAGCATTCAAGATCGTTCAAACTGCTGAGCTGTGAGTCTTGAGGAAGGACATTTGCTTACCAATATGCATGACTGACTGCTTTTCCCCATAAGAAGAACCAGTCCATCATCAATCAAAATCAAATCAAAAAAACTGGAAAAGTACACTTAGGTTTGTTTGTTCCTTATAATCAAAGAACTTTGAGTTATTCCAAACAAGCAGAAAAACATCCTTCCCACTTTAAGTGAAAACAAAAAGAAGTGACCCTCAAATCTGATTAAAACCCAGCTGACCAATTTTTCCACTGGCACTTAAATGCACCGTGTATGAGGGGAACTGTGAGTGTTGTGGGGGCATTTAAAGAGTCTCAAACACAAAAAATTTAAAAGTCTGTATGCAAAATATTAACTTTTACATAGTTTCCATAGGGTTCATGTGTAACGTTATTCTACATGTGCTCAAATTGCCCAAAGTTATCTCACACTTATCAGTAGCTTACCATCAGTCCAAGGCTTAGGTCCTGTACTTTGAATGTGTCCTTGCATGGCTGATGCTGGGCAGGGGCTTGACTGGAGACCCCCCATAGGTGCCACTGGCATACCTTTTAACAAATTAACCACATCACTTTATCAGTTAATTGAGTATTTTGCCTCTTTTTGTTATTAAAGAGTCATGTCAGAATGAGATGTTGTAGTTTTTTACTCCTTTGCTTTATTTCCTATCAAATGTTCCACATTAATAGCAATCTGCTTTTCTGGCATTATAACATAGTTATACACTGAATTAAGCTGTTGAGCTGTTTGTCAGTCAAAACAATGTAACTAAAAAATTAAATATTGGGCTGAATGAAAGGGCAATGGGCTTTTTAAACAGTTTCTACAGGTGTATAAGTCTTTTACTAGTTAGATATTATTCCATTATTGCTAGATAAATAGGGCTGCACGGTGGTGTGGTGGTTAGCACCGCAGCCTCACAGCTAGACGGTCACTGGTTCGAGCCTTGGCTGGGGGAGGTTTGAATGTGGGGGCTGGTGGCCTTTCTGTGTGGAGTTTGCATGTTCTCCCCTTGCATGCGTGGGTTCTCTCCTGATACAATGCTGGGATACGCTCCAGGTTACCCGCGACCCGTAACGGAATAAGCGGTACAGACAATGAATAAATAAATAAATAAATAAATAAAGACTTTGGTCAATATTTTGATTGCAAGAGATGTGCAAATAGTTATTGACCAAAATAACTGCAATCATAATGTTTCCTCTCATCGAGTGGCCAAACAATAACACGACAACAACAAAAATCACAGATTAATGCAATCACAAATCTGGATTGTCATTGATCACTCAGGGTAAATACTTTGCAATGTAGCAAGAAAGAAAAAGGAAAACCTCAAGTTACTGTAAGGCAACAGCCCACGTTACTAAAGACTACTTCTTCCTACCTGGAGGTCTGTACGGACTAGCATTAGGGTCCTGCTGCTGCTGCTGTGGCGGCTGTTGCTGCTGTGGCGGCTGCTGTTGCATTGTGGGTAGGCTTCTTTTACCCTGAACTGCCAGTTGAAGGTTTTCAGGCAACGGCTGACCACGGCCCAGAATCTTGTAGGCCAGAATCTGAGCTCGGAGCTGCTGCAGCTGGACTGGACTAAAAGCAGAAGGCCCCCGTCCTTGCTGGCTCATGTTGGACATTCCTCCTTGGGGATCCATGGACATCATAGGGGCTGACTGGGTGGGGGGCATGTGGGGTGGAGTAGGTCCACCTCCACCCCCCGACATGGGGCTGGAAGCATGCTCATGGACTCCCATAGGAGATGGGTGTGGAGACATATATCCTAAATCCAAAAAAAGAGGGAGTTTTAATGATTTTATTAACTCACTATTTAAATCTATACATTTCAAAGCTGCATGGTGAAAATGCTAAATCAGTTATTACGACGTTATAGACCCTTTCATGGCCTACGTAATCAGTGACATCACTACTGTATCCGGAGGCAAAAAAGAGAAAAGCAGGTAAAAAAACACTGTAGAAACGAGCTATCTCAAGTGTTATTACCACTTAAATGTGTCGTCTTGTTGTGTGTTTGGGTGCCAGAATAAGAGGGAAAACATTCCTGGTAGGAAATTTAAGTTTTTTAGGATACCAGTTCAGAAAAAAAACTAAGACAATTATAACTGAAAGCAATATGACGAAATGACAGGACAGAGGCGATAATCAACAATTCTTGTGTTTGCAGCACACACTTTATATCAGGTAAGATAAATGTAATGTTAAGTGTATTGTTATCGAGTCCAAATTAGCAAATTTGTACATTATAAAGGAAAATGTTGGATATATAACGTTGCCTTTATCAGCACATTAGCAAGCGCATAAATGCTAAACTTCAGACCGCAGCACACAAAGATTGGGATGTAAATGGATGTATTTTATTATTTCAACGTGGCTATTTATGACGTAGTTGTAAGCATACAGTGATTTAAATGGTTTTGAGTTTCTTTTTGCTGTACACACATGGTCTCGATTAGGTACATGTAGACGTCTGGCCACTCCCCCGTCACCAGTCCCAAAAGATCTTCATGCCACTCCCGTAAGGTGTCTGGATCAACCAGCCTGCTTCCATCTAATTATCTAAAATAGCTGTCACGGCACCCATAAAGTGAGTATCTGTACATATTCCGAGAGTTCCAAGACTGAACCACTTGCTTGAAAACCCTCCATTTACTAAAATGCCACCGAAAATTATTAGCTGCCACTTGATAACATGCTTTTGCCTCCAGGCTAAGCTCCGCCCACCAAAAATGTCACAATGTTTGCAAACTTTGAAACGGTCTATTAATAAAGACAGAATACCAGAAAACACTAATTGTTCTGACGTGAGCAGGACATTTAATGAACATTTAACTACAATTAATGTATTTTTTTCTACTTAATGATTCATTCTATTTTATCACCAGTTTTGATTATTTTCCAGACACACACACAACATGTGAAAGGTTTTTTTTCCCAACCTTATAACTCAAAGCCATTTTCACTATTTTTGGCTCAACCCTTGCAAGCAGTGAACATGCAGACATTATTGTTTCAGGACAACCTCAGTTGGCAGATTATGAGGCCAAAATTATATCAAAATGGATGTATAAATAGATTTAGCACCATAAAGACCAACCACAACAACATAACGCTATTTATTACTAACATCACTTTGTAGAAATAACACACAGATCAACAGGGACCAAGCCTTTACTCATCTGCATATTATTCTCTCAAGTCTTGGCTTTCAGGTGAAAAAATATGGGTATTGAAACAAACACACAACAGAAACTATTTACATATTTTGACGTTTGCTTCCAGTGTTTTTTGCTATTTACAGTTATTTATGCTACTATTTACCTACTATCCTCAAAAAACCAACTCAGCCTAGCGCGACCATGAATCAAAAACGTCTTCTTGGCTTTATTCCAGCCATAGAGGACCATTATTTTGGTTCTTTTCAGACAGAGATAGAACTTTCTGCTCACTTGTTGATCTTTGGCTCCTCCTGATTGGACATTGCTGTCAATTAAAGCTCTGTGATAGGTTAAAAGTTTGACAGGAAATAGCTTTATCACAATTTCCAGGTTAAAATACAGGCTTCTTAGCAACATAGTAGTGATACCGTTTTTTTTGTGTTGCTTTTTTTAAATGTCTCTGAATAAACACTACTTTTAGGGCTAGATTGTAAACCTCTGGAGAAATTATTGACAATATAAGCGACAACGCTCTGAGGTGTCAGCAATCTAGAAGAGTTTTGAGGGTTAAAGGTGTCAAAAGCAAGAAACATTAGAAAACTTCCAACACTGATCAATGTGTAAAGTTACAAAGGAGGTAAGTTTAATTCCTGCAAACTGAAATTTGTAAAGTAAAACGCTAACTTTAGCTAACTTTAGAACAAAGTGTTGACATACCCTGGCTGTGTTGGTCCATGGGACTTTGTGGGGGTCCCATTCCACTATGGAGGGATCTCATCCCCACACCTTTCATGTGGCCAAAATGCATCGCCTCTGCCATTGTCTTGTCATTCATCCCCTCCATGGACTAAAATAAAAATGTTAACATTTTAATTTTCACAAATGATAATACAAAAACATCACTGCTTCTTTTAAAATAAACAGATGTTTGCTTTAAGCAACTGAGTTGCTTTATTAAAAAATCCTAAATTTATTTTTGTACAGCTCTTCAGACTTACTTTTTCAATAAGTAGCACTGGTAGTCCCAATTTAACAACCAACAATTTTACACTTTACATACTGATAAATGATTAGATTAAAAAGAGATAATCTTTATTTTAAGAGGAAGGGGATATTAGAAGCATGCAGCTTAAGAGAAGTGCAATCAATCAAACTGTTTTGGGTTTGTTGTTTTTTAAACATAGATTTATGAACTGACCTCCCAACTGTGATCCTTTAATACAACAGCAATTAGGTATTTATGTAAGTAAAGTGTTATTTCATTACTAAAACATTTATCAGTAACAATTCCAAGATGGAATAAATATCTTTATATTACTGCATGTAATATTGTTTGTCAGTGACTGAGTCAGTCATCTATACTCCATACTTTTTAACAACTAACTGGTTAAATGTGTTGAATTTTATTGATTTATTAATTTCTATCTTAAAATGTGGCACCAGCAGTTCCATTTGTATACATCTATCTGGAGCTGAAAAACTAGCTTTCTAAATAATTGTACATTATAGCTGTGATAGCAGTGAATTACAAATAGGGCTTTGTTCCAAAGTCACAGTGGTGCATCTAGTAGTAAAGTCTAGCTACACTGTCCCCAAAAAACGGTTGCAAAATGGAACTAGACTACTACGACATGATCTGCTTCAGACACTAGCTCTCCACTAGGCATGAGGAAACACACATTGTTTTGTTTTTTTATCTTGTTAATAAACCGAAAAACTTCTCATCTCTTCAGTAAAGTTACCACAACACTCCTCGTGTAGCAGTGACACCAGCAGAGATTGGCACACCATACCTTGTGCATAGGATACATGCTTTCCTGAGAGTATTCACCCTGTCCCTGGCCCTGCATGCCATGAGGGGCATTGGGTGTACCAGGTCCAGGACTGGGCCCCATCATACTGTGAACCGAACTTGGTGAAGGGTCAGGTCCAGGGCTGGGGCCCAATATGGGTCCCGGGGATAGACCTGCCCCTGGAGAAGGGCCTGGATGGGACATACCACCTGCTGTGTCTGACGGGGTGGACATCTACCAGCCAACTGGGAAACACCAGACAACTATCGGAGAAAAAGAGGGGGGGGAATGGAAAGGGTGTTATTTCTATCTATTTGAAACACACAAGGCCACTGACTTTAAAAATTTTTTTAAATAAAACATTAATTTTAATCCCGACTTTTGTTTTTTCCATTAAGGTCTCAATTTGGTGTACAATTATGCAAATAATACTTGTAATTTAAGAAAAACATGCTCAATTAACCACTGAACTGTGCAGGAATGTAATCAAGTATTCAGGCCTGTGCAAAATTCAGACACTGTGAGTCTCTTTTGTTTTATGTCACTTTATCCCTGTATTGCAATAAATTTTACACTCACACTGTGGCTTTGAATGATTGAATTTGAGTGACTACACGTTTACAGGACATATAAAAAGCAAACAGAACATAATCAAGTGACCAAAACTGAATGGCAACAAAGCAAATTAGCCGTTGTATGTCAAATCATTTCATGGTTCAAGTTTCCTAACTATAAACAGATTTCTGTACCTATTTCTCTGAGTAATTGTGATGTGTTTAAATCTATTTAGATCATTTCTACAAGCTAAGCAATCAATGAATTTATTGGAAAAATTTATTACAAAATAAAATCCATCCATCCATTATTCATGAGGCCCCGGGGAAGACCCAGGACACGCTGGATGGACTACATCTCTCGGCTGGCCTGGGAACGCCTCGGGATCCCT
>JBAMHW010000012.1:4943027-4960739 GCA_037177495.1 Rhadinocentrus ornatus
CCGCCTCTCCACCTGTCTCTTTACCCGCCTCTCCACCTGTCTCTCTACCCGCCTTTCCACCTGTCTCTTTACCCGCCTCTCCACCTGTGTCTTCACCCGCCTCTCCACCTGTCTCTCTACCCGCCTTTCCACCTGTCTCTTTACCCGCCTTTCCACCTGTGTCTTCACCCGCCTCTCCACCTGTCTCTCTACCCGCCTCTCCACCGGTCTCTCTACCCGCCTCTCTACCTGTATCTTTACCCGCCTCTCCACCTATCTCTCTACCCGCCTCTCCACCTGTCTTTCCACCAGCCTCTTCACCTGTCTTTCTACCCACCTCTCTACCTGCTTTTCCACCTGTCTCTACATCCTTTTCCACCAGTCTCAGCATCACTGTCTGTCGGCTTTCACCTGGCAAAGTAACTGATGGATAAGGAAACAAGTTTGTTCCTTGGTGACTGTTATTATCACCATTATTAACACAGTGGTTCTCAAACTGAAGGGCGCAACATAATGACAGGGGGGCGCATGGGATTGGTAAAATGTAGCTGACAAACACATTGTTTGACAACTTGGGCTCTTGGAAAAGCTTGGAGAGATCAGGGTTTACTGAACGCATTGAAGGGAGAAAAGAAGGAGAGGGACATGGAGAAACAGGTGACTGGGATGAAAGAGGGCTGATATCTTGCACTTGGTTTAACAGCAAATGTGTTTTTTTATCACATCACTTCCTCGCGTCTACGATGTAATGAGTACATAGTTATAAGTAATAAAGTATATATATATATATATATAGATAGATAGAGAGAGAGAGAGAGAGGGAGAGAGAGACCCCTAGGTGACAATGGGAAACACCTCCCAAGGTGGTGGAGAATGAGAGAGCTAAGATACTGTGGGACTTCCAGATACAGTACAAAAATATGGTGGTGGCCAACCAACCGGACATTGTGATCATTGATAAGCAGCAAAGGAAAGCCGTAGTGATGGATGTAGTCATCCCCAACGATGGAAATATCAGGAAAAAGGAACATGGGAAACTTGAGAAATACTAAGGACTCAAGGAGGAACTGGAGAAAGCCTGGAAGGTGAAGGCAACAGTAGCACCAGTGGTCATCGGAGCACTGGGGGCCATGTCCCCCATGCTGGAGAATTGGCTCCAACAGATACCTGGAGAAACATCAGACATCTCCACCCAGAAGAGGGCAGTTCTATGAACAGCTAAGATACTGCGTAGGACCCTTAAGCTTCCAGGACCAGGGCAGAGGACCAGAGCTCAATATAAACAGCCACCTAACCTACCCAAGCAAGATGGGAGGGTGGATGAGGGAAGAGATTTTATAAAAACTCTTTGCTTACCCAATAACAACATTCTCTCGTCAATTTCTCGTCCAGCAAATAACACAGTCACTTGCAAACCAGTTGCTAAACAGCTTAGTTATTTACATCATCCAACCACTCCCAGATTTTTGTTTTTCTTTTTACACATCTCACTCCATTTACATTTCTCTTCTCATTCATCTGCATTTAATTCAGGCAGTAGCTTGTTAACACCACCACATACTCAATAAAGCCACAGTAAAGGCACATTTATGCTCTATTTCAGACATTGTCATATGCTGCCATCCTCATTCTTCCATGCGTCTATTAGGCTACCATGTTAAAGTCAATTCCTCCACTAGTGGACAGTGCTAAGTTCAGAGTTCACTCGGCGGTAATGCTTCGCTATAAGGTTTTTTCCAACTGCCCAACACACCCTAAACACTCACATTAAGTCTTTCTTTAAAAGCTTGCGCAATTTCTACAATTATTGTGCACGTCTTTATTCTTCTTCTGCTTATTTGTTCCCTTCCTGATTCTCTTCTTCTCTGGTTTGTTTCGTTTGCTAGTCGCATGTCAACTATTCTGCTCAGCACTGCCCCCACGATTTTCAGGGGTATGTCTTTGTTTTCTGCGTCAAGCAATGAATAGATAAACTTCGCATAAGTAGGCAGCCAACAGATGATTGATATGTTGTGGAATAATGTTCATGGCGAATATAGTGATTTACCTCCTTCATAGGCCCGGCTCTTTTCAAAGAATCAGCTCCCTTAAAGAGTCGGTTCTTCCAGCTATCAAATGGTTGTTCTTTTAGTGTCACCCAGAGCTTCTTCTACATTTTTATTTATACCTGCCAAATAGAATTTTAACCTGCATTAAGTGGGTGTTAATCTAGAACTCTGCCAAAACCTATAAAGCATGGTGGTGGGAGTGTTATGGTGTGGAGTTTGTTAACTGCCTGCAGCTCCAAATCCACCAAGCAAGGCTCTAAAGGAGGAAATGAAGAATACGATGGCCCATGAAAGTTTCTTTGAAAATAAGAATAAATAAACTTGACCAGGCATCTGTAGGTCTTGACTTTCAGTATGCTGACACACTCAAATGTTTTTGTTACATTTATTACATTTTCATGCCTAACTGCTAAGCATTGTCAAGTCTTAAATATAATTAACACAGCCTAGTCCAGATCTTGAAACTATTTACATCATCCAAAGCGAAATGTAGAGTCCTTTAGACATGTGCAGGCAGGTTTTTTAAACCATGTATCCAAAGAATGACAACCTTAAACCTTAAAAAAAAAAAAAAGAAGAAATCAAAGCAGAGCTGTCTGCTCCATCTTGTGGAAAGGATTTGTATGGTGTTGTCATTTGTAGTACATCCAAAGCCTGTATTACCCAGCTATTCATCTCCTGACAGGTTTCCAGTGAACTCAGTGTTTCTTGTCTGGAAAGAAAAAGCTCACACATAAACTGAATGCCATGTTTGAGAGGTGTGCTAACATAAGTCCGTTCTATTTTTATTTTGACTCAAATAACACCAGTTACAGGAAGGGACATCACTAAAAATCCATTTGAAAAGCCAAACATGCCTGAAATTGTCACTGATGCGTTTTCCAGAAGTATAGCTGTACAGCTGGGATAAGTTTGTTCAGGTATATTGTTATACGAGTCCATCAACGAAATGTAGACGGCTCTGGCCCTCAGCCAGAGCATTGGGGGCCCACAGCAGTCATCAAGAGGAATCTGATGTGAAGTCTAAGAAGTGAAGAGGGAATAATGATGTGACCAGAGGAAACCAGTTGATGAAAGAAGGCGAAAGATGTGAACCCAAACAATAAATCCCAGTAACATACAAAACAGTAGTAATTCAATTGTATTAATTAATCTTATTTTAATATGTTTTAGTCTAAAAATGCAAAAATGTTAAGAAATGGGCAAATTTCCAAGAAACCTACACAATAGGGAATATCAGACGAGTGCATTTTGATAAATAATGAAATGACAAAAGTATGCTAATTAGCAGATAGAGGGACAATTCTGGATAAATGGATGTGCTCCTGGCTTTAAGCTAACTACCAAAATCTATGAAGATGCAGCTCAAACTTTCAAAGATCCTCAAATGTGTGCTATGAGGTAATTTGTGTTCTCAAAAAGAAAACCTTCAGTCAACCTCAGTTGGGGAGGAGAGTTTGTTCATGCCTGTCTGCTTTGTCTCAACTTTCACTTGACTTACAATTTGCATGGCTTTTATGCTGCATTTTGTACCATACCTATGTAGTATTGTGTCATAATAACTGGACAAAAAGGACCCAAAGCCAATTGAGATGTCCCCCAAAGAAACCAAACACACAAATAAAACCATACCCACGCTGCATCTAAACAGATAGCCTATTTACTTCTTTTTTTCTTCACCATCCTAATGATTATTAAATCTGACTTACCAGTTATAATCACATACTGTGCATCCCAGACCTTAGCATGATCCATTTGTTCAACATTACTTACTTCATTTGATGTGGCATTTAAGCAAGTTTGATGTACAACATCACGTTATAAATGGCAAACACAGGCCAAAGCTGTTGTAAGAGACCATATGTCCAAATCAGTAAATTCTAACCTAAACAGAAAGCCATCTATGAACTAATTGCAGCTTATATTAAGTCTTCCAATGCCTCCGCACACCAAGGTTGGACTGAATGTGGCTGAGGATCAAATACCAGCAAATCAATATGTTTGGTTGTCAGATACAGTAAGGAAACAAAAAAAACTCAAGTTTTCCAAGAAAAACTTGGGAAGAAAATGAGAATTTACATTAAATTGATATCCTGGACTATTTTTCTTTTTTTAAATGGGATTGTGTAAAGTAGTTATGAACAGTGATTGTATTATTTGCAGTAGAAAGTGGTCAGTATGTTTAAGCTAACCACTGCACCGATGTGGGCTGCAAGAAGAGTTGTGTTTTGAGTAAAAGTTATATTTTGGAGTTTTACATTATGTAATTTCTGCATCAGAGATTTACCTGGATCCATGTAACGCAGTGTTTTGTCACGTGCTGTTGCAAAAACCCGCAGACCATGTTGCATCATGTTTGTTTTTTTAGGTTAATAAGTCACAAAGCATAACTAAGTAATGCAATTTTGCATTCACTCAAACTTAACTGGTAATATTCATTAGCTCTTCTCCTGTCTCTGCTCTCAGTAGGTGCTAGCATGGGTTCCACATTAGCCTTCCTCCTCCAAACAGTCCTCATAAGATTGTTACACAGCCCTTTCAATTAGAACAACAAAAATACCTTTCATTGTCACTATTCTGCACAATACAGATACAACCTGCTGCATCTTCGTAGCTACACAGTGCCCGACACCTTCCCACCTCCTGAAATACAGGGGCTCAGGGCAGCAGGGTGAAGGCTAGCTGGCATAGTCATCTGTGAATTCCATCAGTAGTTATTATAAACCGTCATTTTAATGTAGATTCATTTAGTTATACATTCTGGATAAATGAATGTGTGGTTGACGATCCACAGAGCTTCAATGTGTATGGATTTTTTGTTGTTTTATATAGTGAATATTAGGCTTTTATGTGTCTCATCTCTGAGTAACTGTTAACATGGGTTCCACATTAACTCTCCTCCTAGACTTTCCGAACAGGCTATTTATGAGGACTTCGCACTACGCCTTTCAACAATCTACACTTCACTACCTTCACTATACAAGTACTACCTGCTGGCTTTTCATAGCTACAGTGTGTCCAAGATAAGTCTTCCCACCTCCTAAAATACCTACAGTTGCTAAAGACAACAGGATGAAGGATCTATTGATCCCATCACTATTTACATTAAAAAGTCATTTTAATTTACATTTATTTATTGCTTTACTCCAGTTGATCATCTGCAAAACTTTAACACATCTGGTTAATTTATGTTTATTGAGAGCTCATTATTCTCCCTTTTGGTAGGCACCACAGAGCACAGTATACTAGCACAACCAGACATGCAAAAAGTTTCTTCCCACAGGCCATCACTCTGATGAACTCTTGAATCTGTCATATAGTGCCAACAACCATCTGCACCATATCACCTATATCCTCATCACTGATATTTTTTCATGTCATGCTGTCACATTTACTATCAATCAGTCAAATTCTGTGTATATCTCTTGCCAACTAAACCTGATTCTGATTCTATTGTCTGTATAGCTGCAGATCTTTTGATTAATCCATTGCTCGTGTTAGCTTTTCTTTAGACTCCCTCTGAACCAGGTCCCCCAGATCCCTTTGACCACTTGATTGACCTGTCCAGGAGTGCCCTGCATTCAGTCAATGCCAGCCAATCTGATGAACCTGGATAAAGCCTTCTAAACAATATGGTAAAAAATGTTTGATTAAAGAAAAGCCTAAATGATAGCTAACTAATAACACACACTGACGGCAATGCCTCAGAAAACAGAGCAGTGTTGGTACCTTGGTTTGGACTCATGGGAAAGAAAAACCCGAAAGTTTTAATAATGGAGCTGATCAGGTGTATGTGGAATGTCTTTAAATTCCCAGTGGCATTAAAATAATTTGTAAGTTTGGTTAGGCATGGAAGACTTGGATATTTCCTTTTCTGAGTTAACACAACTGAAGACAAGTGAGATGACTTCTGCTGGTTATTAGGTGCAAACATCATCTCCTTTTACCACTTTGTTTGTGGTCATTATGCTCATTCAGCTTCGATTGCGTGAGACCAACCTTTTGTCTTCAGACTAAATACTTTGGGAAGAAGACACATGTGTGCATGTCTTCATGCCATTTCTCAGGGATTAAAACTAAATGTAACCACAACACTGCCTCACCAATGTGCTAACACAGGCTGCACAGTGGGGAAAAGCTCCCAGATGCTCAATACAGCTCCAAGTGAGCGTGAATACAATGTTTTTAGTTTTCATATTTCTCCTTGCAGCTGCATTGAAAGGTTTTTGCCTAACAGCAACATGGCATGCAGTTAAACCCCACATCTTTGGAAAAAAACGCCAAAACAAGGAAAAAAAAAATAGTAAGGTTCAATATCTGCATTGATTTCCCAAAAACTGGTTGTCTTGTCACATTTTCACATACATGAAGTAAAAAGCAGCAAATGTTTGGTTTTCAATGCTGTTTTTGGATCTTTTACAAACTTAGGTCTAAAGGTGAAATCTAATTAACTTTTCTTGGGCCAAACTTGTTTGCTGCAGACTCGCTGACAGCACTGATTTTTTGTTTCTTCATGTTACGTTTAAAATATTCAAAGTTAACAGTAACATGGTGTGACTTAAGAGGGGACAGGTGGGCCTCCTTAAGCTGTAAGAAAATAGCAAAAGCATAACAGGGCCCCTGTGGTTTCCTAAGTGTGCCCTCATTTACAATATAGGCCCGCATATATCAGGGTTATAATCATTAACAACCAGTTCAGCAGAAGTTCAGTGTGCTCCATGAGCCTGTGGAAGCCTGTTCTGAATGGGATATTTTGTTTTTTCCTGAAACCACACGAGAGAGACTGACCAAATGTTATGGTTTACTTGTTTCACAGAGCTCATTGGGAACTATTTCCTTTCACTGCAGCGAGAAATCAAACGGGATAGAGTTGCAAATAATGGCTTATTCCACAACAGTTTCTCTTGTGGTAAAAGCCGGTGCTGAAAAATTCCCTCTGTTGCAAAGATTTAACATGCATGACACATAATTTGAGTTTTAATCCAAACAAAAAACAAAAAAAGGGAAGGAGGAACTCAATCTGACGATACTCCTTCAGGCGCCATTTATCCCGCTTTTCCCCAAAATAACGATTAAGGCGTCTATCAAATATCATCTGGGATCTTATGCGACTCTTGGGCGTCACACTGTCTTCTACGCACCTCACCTCGACGAAGAAACGTGATCGTGCCACGCTAAGCACGGCTGGGAAAAATGGCACTAGCATATAAACTACGATTGAAAAGTCTCAGTAGGTAACCATTAGACTTCTTTAAACACACAATAACCCTTTCATGAGGTTCCTCTCTCATATCCCTCTTTTGTGCTCAAAGTGAGATCACTGAAATTCTCAAAGGGCCACAAACTTAGGAATTTTACCACTGACAAATCTTAAAGAAAAAAAGGACTTTTCCAAGCACAAACCTAAACAAACACTCAAAAAGCTGCCATAGTTAAGAACTCCATCTTGTGCAACAATTACCCCTTTTAGGATTGGCTAATCCTGAAATATGGGCCTGTGACTAATGGCGGAATTTAGCAAGAAATCAGCTCCAGTTTCACAAGGCTTTATTGACTCCAATGCATGATGCAGATACCTTGGGCTTTGATAAATGAGCATGGGGATACTGTCAGCGTCACCCCTCCTCCTCCTCGTCTTTCACTGTTGCTTTTGTGCAGGCGATAATGAAAAGTGTCAGAGAAGCATGTAACAGGGCCTTTTCACCTGCTTGGCAAAAAGAGTAAGCTGTCATGTCATCAGTGATTTGAATGGGTACACTCGAGCAGTTTTATTTCTTGTTGTTTTATGGGGCGAGGTGCCTCGATGAAGTCTCATTATTTTTCTCCATCTTTGATTAACTGCAATATTGTATCTTATTTTTGCACATGTGCCAACCCGCTGACATTTTGCTACAGGGGGATTGAGTATAAAGCAGATAAAGCATCAGTTTGAGTGCTTTACTGCACAAACAAGGCATCTGTCATGCTTCGAACCTGGATCAGTAAGACATGAACAATATGATAGATATTTGAAGGGCCTTCATTGGGCAATCGTGCAGGCGAACAGTTGTTGTAGTGCTTCAAAAATTGACATCAGAGTTTCAACACTCATGGAAAATTCAACCTTTAGTAAATGTTTGCATGGTTGAGGCTGTGGAGAGAAACTTTAGGATAATTCTTAAGTCATCTCACACAAGTCAGTCTGTCACTTTTTACATGGGGTTAAATACCTTCAGGTTTATTAACTTTACTGAACCAGTTCAAAGCTAAATAAGCAATGCAAAGTGCTGCCACAGGGTCAGATTTTGTAAATCAAACATAGCACCATGATTTTTTAAATACTTGTGCTCTTGTTTGTATATGCATGTTGATGGATATGTGCAACCAAGGAAAGCTACTGTACAAATTTGGGTCTACTCATTTCTACATTCATGTGACAACTGCATGGTTTTTTTTGTTTTTTCTAAACCCTGTCCTGTCCAGCATCATTGCAAGCACAATGATGGTCTCAGTGCTGTTTTTCCAGTGGAAGCTTTATGGATATAAATCTTTTTTTTGATCTCTAAGGACTATCATTAATGAAGCCGGGTATACAGAAAGCACGAAACTCCAAATACAATTTGTCTTTGTGGGATCTTGGTTTCCCTATTTTTATTTCACGAGTATTTTACTCATGGCCAAAACAAATAATATGTCCAACTTTTGTTACAACTTGAAAAAAAAAAAAAATTAAATGGTGTAATACGAAAGTGGCACCTAAATGGATAAAAAAAAAAACAATAGTCACCACACTGCCTTTTCACATCAACATAAAAGTACAAAACACATCACATAAAGAACACGTTGTACTATCAACATTACAAAAAACAGTATTTCAAACACAAAAAATTAAAAGATTTCTTACCTAGCACATGCAATAACCTTCAACACACATGTGCTGCTGTCATTCCCTCAACAACTCTTAACGCTATAATAACACACAATGTAGATAGAATTCATCAGATTAGACAACATTCCATCATTCTCTAACAGTATTTCCCATATTTATTACTAAATAGCATCGCTAACATGTGCAATCCTTCTCTTCCCGAATGCTTTCTGTTCACTTCCTGTCATAACTTTCCCATGAGCACTTTCAAAAGGGAGATCGCTGATATTCAAGCAAATATAGTCCCCCTGCTGTCCAAACTCAGTATGAACATTTAACCTCATTAACCAGTAATATTAAACAAAGTGGATTTCAAGATCATTTTCATACCACATATTAATTTTTTCACCACCTGGTTACATTGATTTTATTTATCTGTTTATTTATTTAAATTTGTTCATTGCTAAATTAAAGAAGGTCTACTGAACGAAAGCTCATTCTGCATCCATCTTGCCAGGGCCGCTGCCAGCCGATTGGGTGCCCCAAGCACAACTGCTTTGTACTGCCCACCAGCCCCCACATTTAAAGGACTTTAACCTATTTGAAAGCCAGTTGGTTCACTCTTCAACACAAAAATGCCACCATTAAGTCACATTATCTTTTATATAATACCTATTATAAAATAAAATCATGCATTTGGTGAGGTTAATGTTTAAAAAGAATAGTATAATAAGTCAGTTTTACTGTTAAATTTACTGTAAAATCAGCCCTATTATAGACTTATGCAAATGCTTCTTGCAAAAAATTGTGCCATGTGCATTAACACATCCAAAATGCAGGTCAGATCAAGAAATTCATCAAATGGACAAAAGGAAGAAAAAAAAGTCTATAATGATACACAAGGTTAAATGTTCTCTAAAATGTTCTCAGAGTTCCAGTTACAGACCAATACAAGTGGCAGTATCACAACCACCATTCATTCATTCATTCATTCATTCATTCATTCATTCATTCATTCATTCATTCATTCATTCATTCATTCATTCATTCAAAAATCTGTGCAACATTTGAACACTGTCACACTGTCAAGCAGAACAGACCACTGGGTGGGTTTGGACCAGGTTTTAATAAATTATTGTAAAAATTAATAAGTGGAAGTTTTGTATTGTTTATCTTTGTCAGTGGTTCCCAACCTGGGGTCTGGGACCCCCCAAAGGGATCCCCAAATAGCCCAGGGGGTCCTGGAGGCTCCATTGTGATTAATGTCCAAACATTGTCCCTATTTTAAGTAAAAAAGTAAGACTGTATGTTAATGTAACTTTGGCTTTATCAAAGGACAGGACTCAGCCAGAATACGTTTTTATGGTGAGAATTTAACTTTTGAAACCATAAAACCAAGGATGTTTTCAGCACAGGGTGAGGCAGGGGTTCTATGGCTTTTTAGGATTTGCATGATAATCAAAATCAGTTCAGCTGTGATTAAAAAAAAATACTATAATTGTTGTACTGACATTTACAGAGTGTCATTGAACATGTCAGAAACTCAGAAATCACAAACCTGTCAATGATTGATAATTAGAGTGAAAAAATAAAAAAAAACAAAAAAAAAAACTTTCCAGGTAGATCGTTGGCTGCTACATCCATAGAGAAACTTAATAGAAAGCATGTTATGGCCTCTGTGAGAGAGCAAAGCAGATAATCATCAGCAGAACACACAGGAAGACATATTGAGAAAAAACCCAAACAGCAGCAACACCAACTGTAAGTATGTGAAAGCAATTTTGTAACCATTCAATATTAAAACCACAAGACAACACAGAGATTGTATACTAAGCATGTGTGCTACTGAATGAGTGTGTGTATGTGTGTGTGCAGAATATATTGCACTCGTCTTTAGTGAAATGTGTTTTAATGATGGGTGCAACTACAGAGGCAAAGAAAGACGGCCCCAGATTTGTACAACCAGCATCTACCACAGAGCAAAAAACCTTGGCAGTCCATTGCAGGGATAAGCAGGCACTCAGCTGAAGATGGCAAAGGAAGGATTTAGCTAGATGTCCCAGAGACCACAATGAGCCTACAGATGGGTGTAACAGCAAGCAGCTGAGAGAGAAAAAACTGAGGTAACTTTAATTTGAAGGTACAATGTGACAGAATTATTGACATCGAATGGTAAAGATGGGCATAGCAATGACATCAAAATGCCAAGCAAAGTTGTTAATGGATGGTGGTCGATAGTGGGCAAAATTCTTACAGGTAACCATTGGTGTCTTTTAAAGCATTACTTATCCCAAGCGCCGCTCTAACACCTGCCAAACAAAGCCGGTGTTCTGTCAGCTTAGCATACATTTTCAGATCAGCATACGCATAGTGCAAACCGACGACTAACCCGCATGCGCAATAACGTAATGAATGCTACTCTGATGAGTATGCTAAACTGACAGAACACCGGTACTGCAATTTTAAATATTGGAGACACAAATATGGTAGCTGCTATGTATGTGGACCCATGGCAGGTAAATATAAATGTCTATTTCTAAGAGACAGTTTTTTTTCTCTCATTAACTTTGATTTTGTTACATGGTGCACTTTTAGTTTTAAATCTTCCATTAAATACATTTTCATACAGCAAGTAATTACACAATAAATTCAGCACATCAGGACATTTAGCTACTGTAAGATAAAACTTACTGCAGGCATGATCAACCCTTCCAAAACTTTTTGTAGTGCATGCTGTGTCTTGCAAAGCATAAAGCATCCTTTCCACAACAGGTATGACAGATATGTGTACACGATTAGCACTGCATTATCCACTGCGTGATTTACAGTGACATGGTTGTGAATAGGGACTGAATCATGCTGTCCTGACAACGAGCTGTAACAGCACGGAGTCCATCGCATATATTCCTGAAAAGCCTGAATACATATTTACATAATACATGTGAAGCGTTTGACCACACCAGCCATAGCTGCCACTTGTTTGATGTCAAATAATCACTACTGATAAAAGAAACTGTACCCTTTATAAAGAGCTGTTGTATAAATACAAGTGAAACCTGTACTATGTTGATTTTATTTTATGGCTAAACAGGCACATGGCATTTAAAAAAAATTTAAAAGCAATGGAAAAATTGACAACAATCTTGTAAGAATGTATCAGAAGTAATAGACCCTTCATCATAAGTAGAAATGGACAATATGTATAATAAAGAATGCTATACTGCAAGTGTTTAACCTAAAGCTGAACATGTTAATGATGAGATTATTCAACAAAAAGCTGAATAACTATGCAAAGTTTATTACGGCCTGCCAAGCATATATTAGTCCTGCTTGGAGTGTTTGCAGATGTCCTCCCTGCAGAGAAGAGAGACAGATTACATCTTGGCGGTTTTAAAACCCAACTGACATGACAGATAACAACAGGCAGAGACAACATCAACGGGTCACGCTTGTGAGCCCAGAAGGCAAATATGATCAGGTGTTATTTTAGAAGTGATGCAAATGAAGTCAAAGTGATACAAGCTGAAAGGCTACACCTTTCACAAGCTCTCAGAAATGTTTCTTTGTGACAGACAGCTGCTTTGATTGCAGGAGTGGAGCACAGAATGTACTTTCTCTTGCATATTTTCACTTTTTAGTGGATAATATTCATTTGATTTCTGCATTTATTCACAAACAGTGAGCATCTACTTTATTTTGTTTTCTCTGAAGCCCCCTTCGTCAGCTTCTCCCCATTTTGAAACGGTTAAAAATCAGAAGTACTGTTTATTGACACTGGATCCCCCTTTATTGGTAATGTTAAGTACCAATATGAAGTCAGGAGCTCAGTAATGACCCCCTGGGGAAAGAAGCACTTTGGTCAATGGGCGGGATCATAAACTGCAGAGCATTAAAATGCTCCAGCAGCTGCAGCGCTCTCCTGACAAATGACCCTCTGATGGTCTCAGAGCAGCCAGTCCTCATTAGGCTGAATCTCTGTACATGAAATATTTTCATTTTGTGCTGTAATGATACATATTTATGGTATTGTAATGGCTCAAGTAAATCCTGTTCTTATAGGTGCACATGTGTTTATGTGTCTGTGTAAAAAGACCTTGGGAAATATTGCAGGTAATTAGTTTTTCTTTTTTTATTAGTATTGACAGGGCTGCAACATGTGTTTTTACATCCTCTGATTTAGCACTTAGGCCGCATTTCAATGTAGGAAATAGTCAATTCCAGGTATAACAGCAAGAAATAACAGCAGTTATCTATTGGGAAAAGACCACAATGAAAATCAAAGAGTCCCATGAAGTCCATAAGATAAGTGGAGACTGGAGGAAAATCTAATAGCAAAAAAAAAAAAAAAAAAAAAAATCTTGAATTTTTTGTTTATAATATCATGTTGAAGGAAGGTTGGCTCATCAGCGTGACACCAGCGGTCAAACTTGGAGTAATAAATGTATTATTTTGTTTCTTGAGAGCCAAGTTAGTGCCTTGCAGTGTTACCACAACATTATGCATCACCATGCATCACTTCTATTCTGCAATCAGTAGGCTCGAAGTTCAAGACAGTGACTCAAAGTGTAACTCCAGGATATGTAACTAAATATAACCTAAATCCCACGGCACTGGCTTGGAATGAACTAGTTTTCATAACAAAGCAACTTATTGTGAGTTGGAACTATACTCACCAACCATGTTATTGGGTACACATGTTCATCTGCTTGTTAGAAAATATCTAATCAGCCAATCACAGGGCAGCAACTCATTTAGTGCATTTAGTCATGTGATCATGGTCAAGACAACTTGCTGACGTTGAAACTGAGCATCGAAATGAGGAAGAAAGGGGATTTAAGTGACTTTGAATGTATTTCAGAAACTATTGAGATTTTCACCATCAACCATCTCTAGGGTTTACAGAGAACGGTCTGAAGAAGAGAAAATATCCAGTGAGCAGCAGCTGTCTGGACCAAAATGTCTTGTTGATGTCAGAGGTCAGAGGAGAAGGGGCAGACTGGTTTGAGATGATGAAGTCAGATGAGCACTGGTTTCAACCAAGATATGCAGAATAGCATCTCTGAACACGCATGTCCAACCTTGGAGCAGATGGGCTACAGTAGCAGAAGACCACAACATATCTTTTTATAACTGCAGATATTTAGACATTTCATAGTTTTTGGTCTCAGTTTACGTGAACATTGTGTTTCAAAACAGAGATTTTTGTTCACTATATTTTATTTGTTTTTCTGTTATATTTAAATCAACTAATTAAAATTTCTAATAAAATAGTACATATAAAAAATGTTTTGTTGGACAATAATATGTTGGCGGGAGTGGAGATATTAGCAGGGATTAGCGGCTAGTGATGGTTAGAATTTTAGCAGGAGTGAGATTAAAAAATTAGTCCTGAGCGGGACTCTACCGGTACCACAACTGTCAGCTAAGAACAGGAAACTGAGGCTACAATTCACACAGACTCATCAAAACTGGTTGCGGACCATGTCCATCCCTTTTTGACCACAGTGTAGCATCTTCTGATGCTACTTCCAGCAGGATACTGCACCATATCACAAAGTTCAGATCATCTCCACCTGCTTTCTAGAACATGACGATGAGTTCACTGGACTCCAACGGCCTCCACAGTCACCAGATCTCAATCCAGTAGAGCAGCTTTGGGATGTGGTAGAACGGGAGATTCTCATCATGGATGCAGCAACTGTGTGATGCTGTCATGTTAATATCAAGCAAAACCTCTGAGGAATGTTTCCAACATCTTTTTGGATCTATCACACCAAGAATTAAGGCAGTTCTGAAGGAAAGAGTCCAACCCGGTACTAGTAAGGTGGACCTGATAAACTAGCCAGTGAGTGTAAATAAATATAAGTTTGGCTGAAATGAATAATGGTTGGGTTGGATTGGTCTGCATTTATGTGGATTAGGGTGTTTCTGAGCTTTGAAATAATTTTTGTTAGAAATTGTGAATGAATAAAAACTGAAATGAAGTGAATAAGCAACAGATTTGTTGAATGCACCTTCCTCAATTTTGGAAAGAATGTTTTGACCAATATCTGAATTTGTCTCTAGAAATAATGTCATGTGTGTACAACAGCTAATGCATCAGAAATTTTAATACTATTTTATACACTTAATAATTCATTGACCTCTATTTACATAAGTTAATTTGTTCCATGCCGTGACTTTATGAACTATTTAGTCATTAAACAGTTTTTTTCCCCTCTCTTTTTCCACCTTGATTATCTTAAAGAAGTTTAAATAAAGATTACAGGTGCATGTAGGGAGTACAGCCCACCAGCAAGGTCACAAATGCCTCATCTTATAATTTCTATTGAAGTGATATAATTTAACCATCCTGAATCTCTCCACCAAGTTTCATGGGAGCAGTTTTATAGTTTCCTATTACAGATATACATTACATATATTTCAGCTTTAAAGCCTTATTACAATCAGCTTAACCCATCTCACTCACAGTTTCCTTTTTCTTAGCATGGACTCTGTCTCTCAGGTTGATTTTGTCCTCTTCCCACAGGTTTTTTTTGTCATTTATTGTAATGGTAGACCATGGCAGCCTATCAACACTGGTGTTGATAGATGGTAAATGGAGCATAGCCAAACAACATGGACGCAGGTGTTAGTGCTGTACATCTGAGATCAGAGGAGCCGTCTTACTGGGGTCCTGATCAAAGTGAAAACCCTAACTATGGGAATTTTTTTGTCTACAAATCAACAAGCAAGTTTAAAGTTCATGCTAAAATTGATAGGATGATGGCATTTAGGTAGTTTGGAAGTCAGATAAAGATCATAGTTGTCTGTCAAAATGTTAACACAGCTCTACTGGTGCAAGCATGTAAAAAAGAGCAATTCATCTCTAACAAAAATGGCCTCATCTCTGCATCTCCTCTGTCAGACTCAGGCCTTTTTGTAATGGGGCTGTAGTCAGCGTCATTCTTCTTGTCACCATAATCATATCTACCTTGGTGGTGGTTTATGATGATCGTTTATCATATATAATCTAAATACCTGCATGCCCGTAGTGGAGTGTACAGTAACACAAAGCTAACTTAAGTTCTGACTTCTTTAGTTTGTTCTAAAGGATCACAACGAAATAGATTATCTGTGGATGCAACTTTTCAAGCATAAAACCCAAAATAAAGCTCTCATCTTTAAAGAATTCCTGGGGAAATAATAACAGGCTCAAAGAAAAAGAGAAAGGTCACATGTTTGATATGTTTTCAGTTTCCTCACATTAGAAAAAAAAAAGTTAGATTTGCTTGTAAAAGGACACTTTTTTGACTTGCCACATTTTGATTGATCCCAATGGCAATAAAGAAAAGGTTAAAAATATTTTAAACAAATAGTTATAATTAAAGGACATGACAAGACTTATTGGTGGTTGTTGTCTACATTTTGTCTTCATGATGCTCCATACATTTTCAACAGGAGACAGATGTGGACTGTAAGCAGACTAGTGTCTATGATGCCATGCTGTTGGACGTCGTGCAGAATGCTGTCTGGGATTGTCCTGCTGAAGCAGGCAACATGGTGCATTATCTTGCTGGAAGTAGTAATCAGAAGATGCTACACTGTGGCCATAAAGGGATGGGCATGGTCAGCAACAATACTCAGGTAGGGTGTGCATGGTTAAACCAGGCCATGTTGGTACTAAGGGACCCAATGTGTGCCAAGAAAAAAAAACAAAACACCACGAGCAACCTGAACCATTGACTCTAAGCAGGATGGATCCATGATTTCATGTTGTTTCCACCAATTCTGATCATACCATCTAAAGCTGAAATGGAGACTAATCAGACAATGTTTTATTGTCCTGTTTTAATGAGCCCATGCAAACTGGTTCAAAGTCACTTAAATCCCCTTTCTTCCCCATTCGGATGCTCAGTTTGAACCTCAGCATGTTGTCTTAAACATGTCTACATGACTAAATAGAATAGAATTGCTGCTATGTGATTGGCTGATTAGTTCTTTGTATTTACGAGCAATTGAAAAAATTTACCTACTTAATTGTCTGGTAAGTTTACGCCTTTGCATCAATGGTACCTTCACAAATATGGAAGTCATCCATTAAATTGCTGTACCCATACCTTTACAAACACAAAAGCTTTTATAGCTTTTACTAATGACAACCAGGGTGGATGTTCTTATTTTTGGCACATTAAAGTAGAAAACATTTGGGTTTTTTTTTCCCCAAAAGCAAAACTGTGGCTCTGTCTGACCACAGATTACATGTTCAATTCCTTTTTGTCCATCTGAGATGAGCAGGTTAGTATTTGGGCATCTCCTTCCATAATACAGTTTCAGGTTATAAATGTAGATGCAGTGACACAACTTTTAGTGAAAATGGTTTTCCAAAGAAGCTCCTGAATCCACGTGGTACATGGACCACAACTTCATTAAGTTTTCTCACTGTTGCATCCCATCCTTGCTTGGAAAGCACAAATCTTTGGCTAGGGCTACTTTTATACCCAATCCTGACACCCTCACCTGTCACTAATTAAAATGCTAAATATAGAATATTCCACAAGGTTTTTCATTCTTATGTTCTCAGGCTCTTTCTGTTTTGTTTTTCTCTTGTTTTGTTTTCTTTATCTATCTAAGACTATGTACATATGTGTAGCAGGCACTAAATAGTTTAAAACACATTATAGTTAGACATTTCTTTGAAATGATTTAACAGATTTTGATCCTGAAATCACAATGTATGATTTTTTAATTAATCAATTTGTATGATACAGCTGCAAATAAATATTTGAACACCTGAGAAAATCAATGTTAATATTTGGTACAGTAGCCTTTGTTTGCAATTACAGAGGTCAAACGTTT
>JBAMHW010000012.1:4974605-4989560 GCA_037177495.1 Rhadinocentrus ornatus
TAATAATAATAATAATAATAATAATAATAATAATAATAATAATAATAATAATAATAATAATACATTTTATTTATAGGTTCTTTTCTTGACACTCATGGTCACAGTGCAGATTAAAAAAAGGTAAAAATACAGTACAATTAAAAAAAATACATGTTCTAAACAATGACAAAGCAATCAAAAATGGAAAAAATATCAAAACAAACATCAGTTGATTAAGACACCGTCCCATTTAATACAGAGAAATATAAGTAGGCCTTAAAATTTGCATTTGAAACACAATAGCATCAGTCTATGTCGGGTGAACTGGCTCGAAGTCTGTGTCATGGTCCCTAACTTAGGAACACGTCACCGTCTTGCCTCTTTTATTTGCTGCTGTTAATGTTTATCAGTGTTGAATTACATGATGTCAGTCTGTTTACATTATACACAAAACCTGCTCTATTCTGATATAATCCAGGCATGAGAACTTAACTGACACCTTTTTCTTTGAGAATAAACAGAAAGTAGAAAAACGAAACTGACTCACTAAGTCACATGACCACAGTGATGATTACAATGATCGGGTATTTTTAAAAAGAAATGATGCAGCTTGTTTACTGTAAAACTAGTGACCAGATGCAGAGCTGTTGTGAAGCAATCACAAACCAGATCTAACAAGAGTCAAATCAACAACAAGATCTTTGCATCAAACAAACCAGATCTAACAAGAGTCGAAGGAAAACTTTAACAAAGAGATTAACAAAGGAACAAAGGAAGTGACCTGATCTAAAGACAGCAAACCCCAAATACACATTATGACATAAAACCATATGCACCCTTTAAAATGTGTCCTCTAGGGCTGAATTCAGGCTTTCAACGTTGTTTTTCCAGTATTTTATCTCTATTTCATGCACACCATTTTTAGAATTACTAACAAAGTCCAGAAATCACTGTTATTAAAAACTGTCAGCTTTGTGGCGGGGCAAGGAGCGGGACGGAGGAAATTATGTGCGACTTGTTGCATCACAGTAAAAACTTTGTTTTCTTTATTATTCTGGGTAAAATTCAGTGAAATGATGTTTATCACCAGTATTATTTCACTGCAAAACCCTAAAACATCTGAGGGCACAACAGGATGCTATGAGGAAAAAAGTTTTTCTTATTTAACAGGAACATATAAAAATGACTCCTAATCATTGAAAACAGCAGTGGGAACCGGTTGATTATAACAGATTCATGGTAGTTCATAGAACCTGATGGAAATGACTGTCCCCTTCACTTAATCTCAGGCAATCCCTGCAATGAAAAGATTTCTGTAACTGTCAATGAGACTTCTACACCTGTCAATAGGTATTCTGGCCCACTCCTCATCACCAAACTGCTCCAGTTGTCTTAGGTTTGAAGGGTGTCTTCTCCAGACGGCCTATTTCAGTTCCTTCTACAGGTGTTTAATAGGATTTAGATCAGGGCTCTCAGAACGCAACTCCGGATAGTCCAATGTTTTGCTCTTAAACGTTCTTTTCAGTGTTTTTAGCGGTGTCCTAGGTCGTTATCCTGTGACTGAGGCCATGCTTTATGACACCAGGCAGCTTAGTTTGGTCCAGAATGCTTTGATAGTCTTTAGATTTCATGGCGCCATGCACAGATTCAAGACAATCCAGATGCAAGAAAGCAGACCCAGAACATAACCAAGCCTCCTCCGTGTTTCAAAGTTGGGACAGTCTTCTTTTCTTGATGGGCTTCATTTTTGTGTCTGGGAACATAGAGCTGATGTGCTTCAGTTTGGAGCTTGTCAATGCATGTTGATAAGCTTTGGGGCTTGTCAACATGCATTGTGCCAAATTCCAGTCTGTTTTTTTATTTGCTTTCAAAAGTGCCGTCCACCTTAGTTGTCTCCCTTGAAGTCCACTTTGACTTAAATAGCAGTGGATAGTGCAATCTGACCGTGATGTATCTTGACCTTGGAGTTAACCTTTATTGTCTTTAGAGGCTCTTTGGTTACCCTTTGTATTATCTGTCTCTTCAGTTTGTTATCAACTTTCCTCTCGCAGGCATCATCCGGGGTGTTGGCTACAGTCCCGTTGACCTTAAACTTCTGAATATGTGCAGCTGTAGTCATAGGGACATCAAGCTGCTTGAAGATGGTCTTATAGCCATTACGTTTAACATGATTGTCTATGATTTCTTTCTAATTCTCTGAGACAACTCTGTTCTTGGCTTTCTGTGGTCCGTGTTCAGCATGGTACACATCATATTACCAATAGCACAGTGACTAATTGTCACCCTTTAAATAGACAGATTGACTGATTACAAGTTTAAAGACGTGTTATTTTGATTAGAAGACTTTCCAGGTGTCCAGCCATGTTTCAATAATTTTTTTTAAATAATTCTGCTGAAAAACAATTCAAAAACAATGTCTGATTTCCATTGGTTCATTTTTAGTAAATTTGTATTTATTACTACTTTAGTCAGTTTTAAGTTATTTCAGTGACAATTGTGGATTTTCTTTCATTAACAGACATATAACAACAGACACAACAATTTTGTCCATGTCTGTAACTCTGACATGACCCAGATTCTTTTTTCTTTTTTTTTAGCCTTTAATCTTAGCTCACCCATCAGGAAATCATTTGATTTTCCCAGCAAAGAAACCCTCTGACCATTAACTGCTGACTACTCACAACTCTACTTCAATAAAAATGAAATATCCCTTTAAATGTGTCATATAGCTAGAAAACAAAAATGATAGACTTGTAAGAAAATGTATGCCGCGATATTCTGCAAATAATACTTGAAGAGTAAGTCAGGATAAGATAAAGTGATCTAAATGCAACACAGGTGGTTCCCAGTCCTCCTCCACGGTGTGTGTTGTGGTCCTCTATTCTGTTATCTCAAGGGGCTCGTAGTAGCAGTCCATCTCTTTCATGGATAAGCAAATCAATCCACTGCTGTCATTTTGAGGATTCCACAACAGAGGAGCTTGGCGGTGTGAAACGACACCTTGAGCCGAAGAGGGGTTAAAAAGGGAGAAAAACACTGAAGCTCAGCCCTCTGATGTGTTTCACCTCCCTCACAGCAGTTGTTCGAAGGTTTCAACACACACACACAGGCCTCCTGTCCCCCCTCCCATGACCATATCATGACCTCATTCCAGTCACCTGCTGCTGAAACCGTGGCTAACCTGCCCTCCGAACCAGAAAATCAGCCGCCTTTTTACTAACGCTCCCAAAGCAGCACAGGTCAGCGTGCTATTTGAACGAATACATACCTCAACTTTTTGACATATTTGTGCAGCCTGACTTTGGCTGTTAACTCTGTTGTCTTTTCAGTAACAACAGACAGATTATTGCATGCAAATCTGCCAAGATAGCTGTTACACCAATGAGCTTTTGGTTTGCTGGAACATAAGATTGAATGAAAACCAGCTTGCAAAGTTACATCCTGTACGAGGTACAAAGAAAGGCCCGAAGGAGCCCTTTGGGATCCACTGGCCACTCTTAAACATTTGGAACATTTATGCTGCTTTAAAAACTTCTTTTTTTCCCCCTTGTTATTTGGTCCACAGAATTAATTTTGTTTGCCGAAACAATTCAGCCCTCTATTGTGACTACCTTTTAAGACAAAATGGGGATTTTGTGGTTGTGGTATTATATTTCTAAACGCTGTTTATAACTGATTCAACAGGACATTAGAAATAGGTCCCTTTGACGTTGGGATGACTTGTGCTCACACTGTTAAAGCTTTTAAAATGAATGCAGCGTAAATGTTATGTTACCATGTGCTGAGACGTGAACCAGGAGTTACGACTGCAGTGTGACGGTAAATATATAAAGCACTTCTCCTTCCAAGTAGCACATAATAAAGAGTTTAATGGAGCATCTGCAACATCCAAATTACCTTTGTAACTGCAAGTATAAACATACTAATTCTCCAAGTGCCAACTGGTTATTTTAACAGCTAATGGCAGCACCGGGCAGCTCAGGCCATAGTGGTAATTCCCATGAAATCTCTCGATATTTCTTTCATTTGTTCTCCGTCCGAAATTAGTCGCGGTCAGGCTGATCAAAGGCAGCGGTCGGACGGTTGCATGTGAACCGGCATCCACTTGCAATGACATCCACAAACCAGAATGAAATATGAAATATCAAGTTTCCACGGATGTATGGACTTGTAAAAAAGAATCTGAGGAATAGGAGGGTTTTCACACTGAGTAATGTGAAACATTTGGTGCGGATTGTAGGCTCAGCAGAGGGAAGACGAGAGCCAAAATCTGTCAGGCAGTAAAACCAGAAGCAGGCAGGAGTTAAAACCATTGCAGTTGCTGAGTCCCGTTAATTTAGATGTCATTATGCTTAGTTTTTTTTTAAAACCCATCCATACCTGCATGTTTGATGTTTCTGTGGATTAATTTGATCACAAATATGAGACAGCCACACACTGATATAGTAATTTATAGTGCAGAGCATACAGCTCCTGTATCACTCTTCAATTCAAAATGCTTTACATAAAAAGGGGAGAGATATAAAAGAAAAGAAAGACAATAGAAATAATACATTACATATTTAAAGTGCAGATTGAATGCATGGACATCTATTTCTTTAACACATTAAACAGCAGGGTGACACCATGTCCAACTGCTACGTGTGATGGATCTGCAGACCTGCAGAAGAAAGCCAGGCTTGAACAAAAAAAAGTGAATCTAAACCAAATGGGCCACTTCATCATTGCAGAGCAATTGGTTGTAAATGTGGTGTCGGGTTCCCATGTGTCTACCCACCTCATCTCACCATAAATACTGCACAACAGCAGACAGGTTGTGTGTGTGTGTAAATGTGGAGGACAGCAGTGCAACGGGTGAAATAATTGTCCCCAAACAAAGAAACAGACTTTGTTCCAATTAGTGTTGACTGAGACAGGTGTTGCATGGTTGTTGACCTGTAGAGGTTGAGTCAGCCATCGGAAAGCTGTGTAAGCAAATAAACAGCCATACGTTGAGGAGGTACGCTGGTTCCTCTGCTGTCGCACAAGGTTAAGAAGGAGAGACTTTATCTGTTTAGCAGGCATCCTCCTGCTCATTAAGTCTTGGGGTGAGCCTCTTTGTAATGGCTGACCCCAAGCTTTTAATTGCTTCCTATGTTTTTTCCATCTGCAGGGTGGAAAGTAAACAGCTACAGGATTTTATGGGTTTAAAAGTTAGATTAGTTAAATCCCAGTCTGTGTAAGTCAGCACAGGATTCTTCTTTTACAATTTTAGACTCTGAACTTGATTTGAAAAACTTTACAGGATGAAAAAGAAGCAAGTTCAGAAAAAAATAGGTCAGGTTTTGTTTTAAAAGCCAGTTTTCCTCCAAATAACATTTTTAATCTTTGCCCAATACAGCTAATTACAACAAATCTAAAGCAAAGACAACATGACCGCTATGGAAATTGAGGGTAACTATTGCATATAAAGTGAAGGACTACTTGTAATGAGTCAGGAGTGGAAAACTCAAAAACTGTTTTTTAAAAGTTGCAGCAGATAATTTTTTTCTTGATGTTATAGTTAGATGTGAATTGGACAACTTAATGTATGCTGATAGTCTTGCTTGATTCTTTAACAACATGGTTAACTTATACTTACATTAATGGGTCAGTCATAGGTACAAATACCTTACTTAAGTAAAAGTGTGGGGTATCTATCTGTAGCTTGTTACTCCTTTTCCATGTTGGCTTGTTTTCATTCCGGTTTGTCACTGTTAAAAAAAAAGAAAAAATGTGCACACAAAGACACCTATCCAGATAAACAGCGCCATCCGGATAGAGTGAACTGTGGTTAGATGAGAAGTTCAAACAAATACCATTCTGCCACTCTATTGCAAGGCTACTCAATTCGTTCCTACAAGGGCCGCAATCCAGCGGGTTTTCCATGCATCCCTGCTCCATCACATCTGACTCAAATTAAGGAGTAATTGTGCAGAACTTGATAGGCTGTTAGATTGATTTAATTTGATTCAGGTGTGTTGAGAAAGGAATACATTGAAAACCTGGTGGATTGTGGCCCTCGTGTTAGCCCTGCCCAATTGGTTTGTACACAATCCATCGCAACTGTGCATGACACAAATCTCATCACAGTCCAGCAAGGACATTGCAGGCATAAGCAGCAGATTTAAGAGAACAGGTAGCTCAGGGCAGGGTTCTCTAATTCGGTCCTACAAGGGTCGCAATCCAGGTGTCAGGTGTGTTGAAGCAAGGATGCATGGAAAAACCTGCTGGATTGCGGCCCTCGTGGGACCGAATTGGAGAACCCTGGCTTAGGGTTAGGGTTAGTTAGAACTTCACTGTTCTAGTTTATCCTCACTGTATCTGCTTTCAGAGAAAAATGAATAAATAAAAAGTACAAACTTTGCAGACTCAGGGAGAGCAGCAGGTGGAATGTAGGGGATTTTTTCCACCATTTAAATGCCAGAATATTTCCTCACATGATTGTAGAACTGAAAGCTGAGATAAAAGATGGGCAATGTAAATTAAATAAATCATGATTTTGCTCCATAATGGCCTCACCTCTGCATATGGACAATCCAAATGGGTTCTGTGCAGTTGAATGGGAATTGTGTATTATTCTCAGGTTGAGAGTCCTGTTGTAGTTGCTGTTTATGTTTTATGTATTATTCACTGTTCTTTTTTTATTTCTTTATTGTCTGTTCTTCTGTCTGTACTTATTTTAATGTATCTTTTTATCTTATACTTTGAATTCTGAGCATGTGTTTGCAGAAAAAATCCTATGTACACACATGGACAAATGGCAAATAAACTATCTAATCTAAATGTGTAAGCAAGAAACTGCCCAAATTAAGTGTCTTCATCATTTCAGGGGAAACACCAGCTCTTAAAGATAGAGTGAACATGTTTTATTTTCACACAAGTCACCACTAATTTAGCTTTATTTTTCAGTTCAAACAACTGAACTAACCTTATATTCCTGCTCAATTATTAATGATTTTGAGTCTTTGGTTAATTTCCGTCTCAGGAAGCAAACATAAAAATCCTGGAAAACTTTATGAAGGAAAAATAAAAACTTTGATTTTAAAAAACTGCCACATCACTAACCACCCCAAAGAAAGGAAAGAAGAACTTCCAAAAAGCAGACGTGACACTGAAACATGAGCTCCTATCCTGCAAAAACATAGTTTTAATATAGTTTTCTTTCATGAGCCAATAGTATTTGATGGCTTAACGATGGTGAAACCACGGTAACAGATTAACTCAATATGAAGACACTTTTTATGATCAATGATGTCATTAAGCAGAAGGTTGTTTTGCAAATTGGCAACGGCTTTTATGTCGAGTATAAAACAAAAGATCAGCCCAAAGCTTTTAATCCAAATGCAAAGCATATTAAGAATCCTTCAGTGGTTCCAAAGAGGTTTTCTATATACGAGGATGGTGGTTTTACCAGGATTGTTACACCAGATATAATCAAACAGATCCATTTCAAAAGCATTAAAATGCTACAAAATGTTGCCCTGGTTACTTTAATACTTGTGTGTGCCATTACAAGAGAAAGAACTCTTATTTAATTTCTGACAAGGACCTTTTCTAGCTGCTAAATAATGAGAAAAGGTCACGTGTCTTAAAACATATTTACTCAACTGACCATAGTACAGACCAGTAAAGGTCTGTAGTACTAGTAAATACCAGGGGGCCACAACTGTTACACTGCTACATCGATATTATATCCTGGATGTAGGGCATTTAAGTAAAATCATGTGGTGGTAATTTCTTCATCTTAAACTATTTATATAAACAAAATTACTTGTGGGTAAACTACAACATAAATAACTAGTCATGTTAGGTGTGGTCTAGGAACAGGATGATGAAGAGGACTGTTTAGATACAAGCCAAGTCATTGAGCCAAAACATTTAGTGCTCCATTCGTAGTTCAGGCACATCTTTTGGTTTTTGTGGTTAATCATCTTGCTAAGAGAACTTCATGTTGTAGAATAAATACTGAAACACTTGTGCATGTGCATCCAAAAGTTTAGAAGTCAAACTAAGTTCACAAGTGGAGGTTAAAGTGGCTTTTAGTTTCATTCTGACATACAAAACGCGAGTATTCGTATGGCGAGTACAAAACGAGTATTCCTAACTTTTAGAAAGTGGTGTTAGAGTTAAATATAGGAAATGTTATTTGTTTATTTATTTTACAATTTTAGATATATATAACAAACAGTTTAAAGGGAATTTTTTTTTTTTTTTATCGTGTGTTGTCCTAAATGAAAAAGTCTATGAGGCATTTGTCCAGAAGATGGAGCAATTTTTCAGCTAGTTCTTCTGGCCCCGCCCATTGGAGGTCCAACCCCACCTACATCCAGCCCCGCCTTGTTGTCCGATCCGTAGCCAGGTGTTATTACTAATAGCTGCAGTCAGAGGGCAGCAGATATTCATCTCTGCTAGGATGACAGAAGACAGAAAATGAAAAGCAGACAGACAGTTTCATCCGTCTTCTGCATTGGTTACGTGTGTAATTTGGTACATTTTTAGGGAACTTAGCTATCCATCGCTTGACGCAGAAGACCACTGGAAAGTATGGGGGCAGTGCTGAGCAGAATTGCTGACATGTGACCGGTGATAGAAACAAACTAGAGAAAAAGAGGATCAGGAAGGAAACAAAACAGCAGAAGAAAATGAAGACAACTGTAGAAACTATGCGAGCTTTTGAAGAAAAACTTTACACGAATGTTTAGAGCATGTTAGGCAGTGGGAAAAAACTAAGCATTACTGCTGCCAAACAGTGTCTGAAACTGACACTCGCGGGAGTTAACTCTGAACTTAGCACTGCCCACTAGTGGAGGAATTAACTTAACAACCATGGCAACACAATACATGCATGGAAGTATGAGGATGGCGACACATGACTACTGTGAAACTAAGTTGCTATTTACACACGCAAGGAAGTAAAAACGGGCTCACATACTAATGCCTAATAACGAAGTGTGGACAAAAACATTTAAAAAGTTAAAAGTACTGTACCATGTTGTACACTCTTAATCAGAGAACAGTTACATTTTACATTATATCATGCTGATAAACCTGCTCTCTCCTATTTGTTTGCTTTTTAACAGGAAGAAAAAACCTCTAGCAGAACCAAACTCAGGATACCCATCTTCTTCTACCTTGGGTTTGGCAGTCTAAACTTGACTGAGGTATACTGCTGCAATCTACTATTCAATGGTATCCCAAATGGTCTTCATTAGCTTGCTGCATGCAGTTACTTTCAAAGTCTTATTTTAACTTATATAGTTTGATATGATGCAAATAGTGCATTAGCTTCTAGCTAGCTCCCCAGCCGCTTCCTGGGGTAGCCATCTGGCTTGACTGGTGTACAATGTGATCCGTTTAAAGTACGAAGTTGTTCCGAAACATGTGGGACCTTTGCAGTTTCTTAGTTAAGGTTGAATTTTTATAATCTCTTCCTGTCAAAGGTAAAGCCAAAGCTTTAATGTAAGACCTAGTTGTTTCAGAGTCTAAATGTTAAACATTACATTACTGTTCACATCCTTGCAGCCCAGTGAGCAGCATCCCTTAAAAATTAGTGCATGAACACAGCACCATGTTGTGCTCTCGACATTCATCAGATCCCGAACATATAAATTTACAGGACTGCTGGGGAATCACTAGATACAGAATTGAATGCCAGGTGAACAGTCTCCAGCTGCACTCAGAAGCCAGATATTTACGCAGGTGTGAGAGGCAGAATTCATCCTGTTCTAATTTTGCAACAGTGGTTTTAACATGAATTTAGTTACTTATGCTAATGTTATAGTGCATTAACATTTAGACAACTAAGCAATTTCATGCATAAAATGTAAAGTGTAAACTTATGGTCTAGTAATGCCCGAATTACTACAGCTAACTAATTTCAATGGAAAGTAACTAAGCACTGCTAAACATAAATAAAAAAAGAAATCTGGTCACCAAATTACATCAGATGCTCATTAGCATTTTTATTTTATCACATATTTAGCCTCCCTTGCATATATTGTCTCCTAATATAGTCAGAGAACCTCAAAAATATGCTTTAACAAGTACATATTTCTGTATTTTTCAACAAAAATAACACGTCTTACATTGTAAACATGGACAAAACTAATTTCCAAGCTTCTGCTTTGCCAATAAAGTCCTTATTTTATAACTTTGTCCAACATACTTATCATAAAAAGAACTCTAGAAATAACTTTGTATAATGTAAAACCATTTCTCAAAGAAAAAGAAATAATAAAATATATTTTGAAAAAATGCAAGTGACAAAATTGCTCATTTTTCAGCTTTACAAAAATACACTGCTGCTGCTTTAAACTGCCTTAAGCATCATTAATGCTCCCTTTTCATTTGTAAATAGGTACATCCATGTCAGACATGTCAAATGTCACCACCCGCATACTTTCATGCATGCTTTATGTTGGCATGGTTGTTAGGACGGCAGCTCAGCGTTCACTTTTGACTTCCAATATCGTTTCAGAAAATAACAAACATGGCCATGATAAAGGAGATGGTGATGTTCTGAGAAAGTGTCATTAAAGAAGCAGGTGCTCGGTGTGGCCATTTAATGTTCCACTCCCTATTCACACCCTAACCAAAAGTTCTGAAAGGTTCCTGTGAGCTATGCTGAACACAACCTCATAACTCTTGACCAGCAAAAAGCTTTTGCTCCAAGCATGATCTTTGGTCATGTAATAAAATATATTTTCTTCTGAAGTCAGAGAGGCGCTGTATGAACCTTCAAACTATGAAGACCTTTGTTTTTTTCCACACTCACATGGCTAACTGAATTCTTTTGCTTTCACCATTTGGCAGTGGCTTGCAGTCATGCCTGGCTGATGTTTGGTAACGTAATACTTTATCAAGAGGATCTAGCTGATTCCTGTTCAAACAGAAAGCATTTTGATCATAGATTTAGTTCGCTTGTTTCATAGCTTTTATAAGTTTGGGACTCTTTCAGACCCATCCCGCCTGGGAAACTGTGTGCAAACATGAAATAAAGATTCAGGAGGCACCTCTCCAACAATGGTTTCACCATTTAAATGAATATCAAATGAAACACACTGGCTTCAAGGCTTCTACCAGTCTGTCAGTTGATGCAGATCACTGAATAATATTTGTTCAGAAAGGTTTCGAACTTTGACATTTGATAAATCGACCGCAAAAGCAAAGTGACAAAATCATTACAACATCTGGCTCTGTAATGTAATTTGACACAATGAGCCTGAAATACAGATGACTCAAGTGTTTTCATTCTTTTTTGGTTTATAACTGAATAAAGATTTCTAATATTTTATAGTTTACTACATGTTCAATGTGTTTTTTTGTTTGTTTGTTTTTGTGGAAGTATGCACACACTCTTCCTCTTATTGCTCATTTCCTCACATCACGGGGTCTACCAGACATGGCCATCTCAGTTAACCTTGACCAGGTTGGGTCATTTTGCTTTTCCAAGTGTTCTGAAGCCATCGAGCTGTTTTACTTCCTTCTGCTCAGGATTAAGTTATATGAGGACTGTCAGCATTTTTTAAATTCAGCTCTCTGATCCTGTGCAAGTAAAAATAAACGTTTTCAACATGTCAGAAACATGTATTTCTTCATCACGTTAGGATAAAAATCAGCTTCTTTGAATTTAACCTTTGTTGAGAACCCCACTTATGCCGACATTTTTTACTTAATTGATGTTTGATTCATTCTGCATTCATTCTTCAATCCCCATTTGGCAATATGTACAAGCAAATATACACAAGCATCAACATAAATTTCACACCATAAATATTAAGATTTAAACAGTAAAAACATCACTTAATGGTATATGTGTATTTAATAGTTAAAAATTTATAGTATTTAATGTATATAAATGTATTTCTGTGCGGTACATATTGCTCTTGTACTACTATTGGTGAACAAAAATCATGCTACTTTTTTCCATTCTCTTCTACTAAATAAAAATAATAAAAATAATAAAAAAAAATTTAATAAGTAAAAAAAAAATAATAATAATTAATTAAATTTAAAAAGTGACAAACATGAATAATAAAAATTTGATTTAAAAAATAAATTTATTTATTTTATTTTATTTCATTATTATTTTTTTTTATACTAATGTTTTAGTCGTCACTTTTCATGTTGACCACTCAAAGCCTCAACACCCATTCACACACACACACACACACACTCATACAGCACTTCAATGGTTCTATACTAAGTGCTTTTGCACCAACACACACATTTATAACCCAACAGACACACTGAGAGGTAATGTGGGTTTCAGTGTCTTTCCCAAGGACACATCGGCATATAAACACCCCGGAATCGATCCACTGACTTTCAGGTTGACAGACAACCACTCTTCCTCCTGAACAACAGCCATCTAAAATAAAGGGAAAGGGGTGGGTTTTGACAAGCATTGATAAATAAAGCTTTTATTCATTCATTCATCATAAACTCCACATGCTATCTGAGGCTAATAACTAGATGCAGATAGATCCAGTTTAAGTCAAATTCCAATGAATATTCTAACACAGAATTAGATATTATAATTATTTTGAGTTAATAAAGATTTATTGGACAGGTCATTTACAAGGTCATTTACAAGATCAGAATATTTAGAAAAGCTGCTTTAAATGTTACAACCTGGCAGTTTATTATCATATTTATCTCATTTGTTCTGGGTGCAAACGGATTCTACAGAGGGGAAAAGCTCAGAATAATAAAGTTGTTTTCTGTGCTGAGCTGAATTTTACTATCCAATAAAGAGTCTGACCCCCCAGAAGACTAAAGAGAAAACAGAGTTTGTGATAATAATTTTACTTTATATTTGATATATTTATATAATTCATCTTATTGGTGTTTGTTTTATTTACAATGAGCTTAAGGATTGTAAACATGCATGACTCCATTATAATATTATGCAAAGTAATTCAGTTAAAAGTGTCTAACTTAGTATGAATATATGGTAATTAAATGAAGTCTTCATTTCTTGCCCCTTTTAATCCTGCAGCAAAAATCTGTTTTGGAAATAAACTTCACAAATGAGCAACCGACAACCTAAACATTGCACATAGTGGCCTCAGTCAATATGACACATACTGTTGGAAATACCAACACAGCTTGTCAATTTTTCCACCATAACATGAAATGCTTGTCTCATGGAAACAAGTCTGAAAGTAGCCAAAGTCATGGAAAGTCCCCACAGACCCCCTCCGCTCCGGCTCATCATTAACCACCATCACTTTTTGTTTTCCTCCCAAACATGTCGGCTGCAAAACAAAACCCGCAGGAAAGCAATCGCTTCATCTCGGTAAAGTCAGCGGTGAGGTCGATCATCTGGGAGAATTCCCTTAATGACAAATCAGAGTTTAGCCAACAGGACAGCTGGACTAGAAAAGAGGTTCAGAAATGTAGAAATATGAGAAGAGCTTGGCTTTTTGTCTTCGAAGCTTCAGTAACACAAGCCGGTGGGAGAGTACAGACGTACGTGGGAAGTATTGAAATTAAAATGCATTCATTGGCACTAGTTATCTTGTGTTCTCTTATGGTTCTGTAATCCTGCATTTGTTGAGTCACTGTTTTGAATTAAACGCACCAAGCACCCATTTCAACAAAAAGCTGAGGGCCTCACGCAGAATCTGTTACTCGGGATTTTATGTATCATTGTTGACATTACAGGTCAGAAATAGGTAGGGCAAGGCAGTTTATTTGTACAGCACATTTAATGTTCAGGACAATTCAAAGTGCTTTACATAAAACAAAAGCATTACGGATATTAGGAAATAGTAAAGGACAGAAAAAACAACAGCAAAGTTAAAAAGTTACCGTGCAGAATTCATTCATAGGCTCCAATTAAATGTGAAATATTAGGATTAGGAAAGGAAAGCCATGAAAAAAAGAGTTCTCTTAATCACTGCAATGACAGTAAATGTGATTTTTCAATCATGAAATATTATATTAGGTTATATAAAAAATCTGGATTTTTTTTTTTTTAAACAAGACTACAAATTATTTAAATTTATTTTATTTATATTTTTGCCATTCACTTAAAATCCGAACAGATTCAGCAGAGGTCATTGGTCATTTTTACCTCGGGACCCTAAACCAATTATTTAATCTTTATTTATAGAGCACTTTTTCATACAAAGAAATGCGAAGTACTTTACATTAAAAATGTAATGAGCACCCATAACCTCATCTTTACCCATCGAGTCCCCCAGACCACAAACCCACAATTTACACATACACAACATATTTTCACACGCATACACGTGCTGAAAAACACGCGCACACACATGCACGTGTACATAAAATGATGTCTCAAAAGCCCCTCCCAACCCTCACCAACCGCATCAGGAAAGCTAAGACACTGGAACTTTAAATAAAAGATCTTAAGCTGAAATAAAATAAACAAAAACAAAATAAAATAATGAATGAAAAACTTTAGAAAAATATTCAGTTAATGCTTTACTAAAAAAGTGAGTCTCCTCAGGTCATCTGGAAGTCTGTTCCACAGCCGAGTACCATAAAAGCTAAAAGATGTCTATCTGCATGTTTTAGTCCCCACCTTAGGAGGCTCCCGATGGCCTGAGGGTCCTGGGAGGTTCATAAACTTAAGCAAGTTAGATAAATACTCAGTTCTAAAATCTGTAAGAACTTTAAAAACAAATAAGAGTATTTAAAAATAAATCTGGAAGCACAAGAAGCCGGTGCAGAGATTTTAAAGCTGGAGAAATGTGAGGTCTCTTTCTGGTCTTTGTCAGTCGACGAGAAGGTGAATTTTGTAACAGATAACTTTGTTAATCATCTTTGCATTAGCCAGGAAAATACAGGACTGTCTCAGAAAATTAGAATATTGTGATAAAGTTCTTTATTTCCTGTAATGCAGTTAAAAAACATGAAATGTCATACATTCTGGATTCATTACAAATCAACTGAGATATTGCAAGCCTTTTATTGTTTCAA
>JBAMHW010000012.1:5002769-5014830 GCA_037177495.1 Rhadinocentrus ornatus
AGCCTGGGGACAGCCCCCCCAATTCAGTCAACAACTAATATATAATTATTTTATGATTTAGTTTTCATCTTCAGTATATTCTTGCATACCCTTTTTTTTATGTAGCCTACATTTAATCTTCTATTTCATTTATCTAAACAATGACTTTTTCATTTGTTTATAAATTCAGTTGTTGTACTCTTGTGTTTATTACAATTTCAGAGTTACCATTAGAGGACAACAGAAAGCTGCCAGGATGCTGTTCAGGATGCAAGTTTGTCCATTTAGTGGAAAAATGACATTTTACTCATTTGTTTCCATGTTGTGAAATCCACGCTGAAAAACACCTTCACAAAGCAGACATGCTTTCAGGGAAAAAATGAAACACGATTTAAAAAATAAACAGGAAGAGGAAATGAAAAGGAAAAATATTTTTATAGGAATTTATTCTAAACAGAAAATTGTGATTTAATAAGAAAGAAAGTATTAAGTGAAAGTAGGAAATAAAATTTAATGTTTTGAGGAAATAAATAAAAGGAAAAAAATATGGAAAAACTAATATATGATATAACAATTTCATAAATCAATAAATAAAAGTAAAATGAAACAGATAAGTTGGAAATTAAAGCAGAAATATTAAGTTATGTTCCATTTTGGACATTAATACCTAAATCATGTTTAATTTCAATTTGTAATCTTTTGAAATAGTAAATTAAAACAATTATGTTTTGTGAGGCTTTTTATTTACTGATTTAGTTTTCTATGTACAGTGATAGATAACTTGGTTTCAGTTTGATACCGTCATGTCCGTTGTCTAAAAGCAAACTAAGAGAGTATTTGGAATCTTTCCTTTTTATATTTTTGATCATATTAATAATCTGACATAAAGACATCTAAACCCAAGTCATCTCTATTACTCGGTATTGGTATGTAAAACCAAAAGTAAGCCTTGGCTACTACGTTACTGTTTTAAGTTTTGACCATTTTCTTGTTCTTACTGTGGTACAAATTATCTCAACCACTTGGATATATGATATAAAGACAAACATCCAATCTGTGGCCGCGTTCCAGGTCTTTGCTGGTTCAGATTGTTCCGGACCGTCTTACAAGTGTCCCATCTGTCGCAGAGCATTTTTTTGCTTAACCCTCTTAACCTGGAAACAAAAGCAACTGAAGCGGCAGCCCTCTGCAGTGATTTGTGGTCAGTTTCCCATCCGGCTGTGAGTGATTCAGCGACCTGCAGGGCCTGCATGTGTCTGGTCAGCCATGTTTACACAGCAGCTCGGGACGTAACCAGAAGGAGCTGCAGGTTTGCAGATTACTGGCGAGGTGTCTTAAAGAGAGAGGAGGATGGCTTTCCTTCAGTGATGGAGCTGGAGGGAGCTGAAACAAGCAGCTGCACACCAGGGAGACAAACATATGCAAACATTCAGAAAGTGTTTTTTCTGAAATGTTCTGCTCATGATGGTAAATGTCTGTAACTTTAGGTCTCTGGGTCTAACCAAGGAGTAGATAACCAGCTTGGATAAAAGCTGCTACATCACACTCTTTCTCCCTGGTTTATTCTACATCTCCATCATTTTCATTTACACTCACGGCCACTTTATTTCTATTAGACCAATTAAATGGTTCTAATAAAACGGTGCATTTAAAATTGTTTTAGATATATGTTGGTGGGAGCGCAAATATTTGCAGGGGAAGCAGACATTAATGGTCAAAATTTTAGTAGGACTGGGATTGAAAAATTAGTCCTGAGCAGAAGTCTACCGGGTACCACAACTTTCCGCTAAGAACAGGAAAATGAGGCTACAATTCACACAGACTCACCAGAACTGGACAATAGAAGATGGAGAAATGTTGCTGGTCTGATGAGTCTTCATTTAAGCTCCACATTCAGATGGTAGGATCAGAATTTGGGGGAAACATAAAAACATGGATCCATCCTGCCTTGGATCAACAGTTCAGGCTGCTGGTGGTCATGGAGGATATTTTCTTGGCACACTTTGGGCTCCTTAGCACAAACGTGGCCTGGTTTAACCACCACAGCCTACCTGAGTATTGTTGCTGACCTTGTTCATCCCTTTGTAACCACAGTGTAGCATCTTCTGATGCTACTTCTAGCAGGATAACCCACCATGTCTCACCTTTAGCCAGTGTATCATCCACTGTGTGTGCATAGTAACGGGATCTATTGGCATAATTATGGTCAAATTAGTAAGCAATTCATGCAATCAGTTCACACAGTCTGTTTTTCCACCAAATGGGAGCAAAGGGGAACCCTCCTGACTCTTAATTTTTTACCAAAACATCCAATCCAGAGGGTCACTTGCAGAAAGGATTCAGACCTTCTGGATTTCTGGAAAGCCTAAGGAGATTCACAGTTTGAACATTAACTGTTTTCCTAATATAGATTTAGTCTCAGACTTTTCCTCCAACTTTACAAAATACTGGGTTTGTGTAATAATATACAAATTTGTGTGCATATGCACATGAGTAAAAGACTCTACACATTGTTCTTCAAGTTAAAAAAAACTAAAACCTTTCCCGACATTTGGTTTCAGCTGTGTGGGTCATCAAGCTAAAAGAGCCGCGCCCGACTGACCCAGAGAGGGCAGCATACAGATGGGAAGGTCCTTGTATTTACAAGTAGTTGGTCCTCCAAAGACCACCCGGTCGTTGCATCGGCCTCATCTCACTAACACACTTTACAGGAGGTGAAGCTCATCGTCTGCCTCATTTAACTGCTACATCCCTGTGGGAACCAGTGAAATGAGGACCAGCAGAAGAAAGGAAGAAATTCTGGACTTCCAGATGAAAGTCTGCTGCTCTCCCTCTAATCTTTCTGGTTATACAGGCTGGGGCACAAATGCATAGATGTCACCAGTGTTTGAGTTCAACTGGTTTATACTGGTATTAAATTTGATGCTTTAGTGGAATGGAGATTACAGGTTACCTCATCGATGCCTGTTCAGATCCCGAGAAATTTGCTTGTTCTGCACAAATAATGTTATTACGCTGGTTTGAATTCAGTTAAAAAATTTTTGAAGACACTTATGTCTCTGAAGATGTAGCTTCCAGGTTAGCTCAAGCTGTGATTATTTATTTTAGTTATTTTAGTTTAGTTATTATTTTAGTTTAGGGCCACAAATAGCACAATTCAATCTCAAGTAGGCCAGACAGCTAAAATAATAACATAAATAAATAAATCTCCAAGTATTTCCCTTTGTTTTAGTTCAAATAAGTACTAGTACAATATTCGCATCCTTAAAATGTATTAAAATGAGCTGCTGAGAGTCACTATAAAAACTGGGGTGCACCACAAAAATTTTTGCAGGAGCACTAGTACAACAAACACTAAAAGTAAGTCTGGAGCCCCGATTTTAGCCCTAACCATGATTATTTTCTAACCTTAACCAAGCAGTTTATGTTTACTTGAACCAGCTAATGTAATCGCTTGTATTCACATATATCTACCTAAATAACTATGTTACATAAGGTGCTGACCGAGCTCGGGGATGTCCAGTCCTAGCCAAAATGGTTGCACTGGCTAAAATATATTCTGTTTATATCACTGTCACTTTAATGGATGCCAGTATGGTTCGTTGCCTGGGCGAAAATGGCAAATATTGCTGATTTTTTTTTAATGTATGTTAAATACTGACACAAAAGGCTCTTGTCCAGGTGTCACGATGTGACAAGCAGGGAATGATGCATGATTGTCCTGTTGGACTCAAGGATTTCATCAGTCAGTCAAGAAAGAATGAGAACCCCGAGTGGTGATGGCTAAAATGAGCAAGACTTTAAATCCAACAACTTTTTATCTGAACCCCTTAAAATCCTTCCATTTTTCCCTAAAATATGTTTTTATGTATAAATGACTTGTTGTGGACAACAAATTTACTTGACTACTTTTACTGGACCCTTGCTGATGTAAGAGGAGCATTTTCCCCAGTAGCTTCTGCTGCTGGAGAACAGTATGGCCTCAAGGATAAATTGAATTGGCAACTGGTCAGAAATAATCATTTACTGAATCTATTTTTATGACTGTAGCCTGGAATAATACACATTTATAAAATCTCAAGACTCTTGGCTTTTTCATTGGTGTTTAAAGTGTAAGTACTTGCAAGGGAGACTTAGTAAAATACATGTATCACATCCTGCCCACAGGGCATCTGGTACCAAGGGGTTAAGCTGGGAGCAATTTATGCTCAGCGTTAAATACGCATACAGAAGCAGGCTTCTGTCAACCCCCTGCTTTCATTTCAGTGCCTTTTAAAGAGAGCTTGCAGGCGATAACCCAACAACAATTTTAGCAGTATCACCAGAAATCAAGGGGGCAATTTTGTGCACTATAGCGTTCATGCACCCAGTAAAAGCAACAAAGTATAAAAAGCCACCACGATGTATTTAATGGCTGCCCAGACCACTACCGTCTACTGTGCTGCCTTTTTTGTTTGTCTCAGAACGTGCAACAGCATGATTTCCTGCACCGTTGCCATGTTTGTTATTGTCTGAATCGGACATCTGAACACTTCACTGCCCCCTAGTGGCTGTACTGCCCATCAACCATGCCAATGTAAAGCACACATGGGGTATTGTGCGAGCAGTAGCTTACCTATTTACAGTATGTATGTGAAGCAAGCTTAAATGGGCCTTCTTCATTTATCCATCCATTTCTGTAAAACCAGACAATGCTTTTTATTTAGAAAGGAAAGAAATAAAAATGGATTTTAATAATTTAAAAAAACAAAAGTGACTTGTAAGAGTTTGGGATTAAGCCCAGTGCTCTCATGTTTTGGTGAAGCTTTTCCATTTAAAAACAAATTAAAAAAATTTTTTTAGCAACTCAAATAATAATATGGTCAGAGAAGCTTTTGCTATATTGAAAAAAAGTCGAATTGGGAAATGATCCCTAATAGTTGCATTTGATGTCTTGCTTCAGTGTGTTGCTCAGTTCGTGACATAACCAGAGTAAATCAGTGTTTTGTATGGCACAAAGCCTGCAGCCCACCGAAACTGTGGCACATTTAGAGGTCATATGTTCCCCAAAGTTTCCCTTTCATCTGAGATTTTACACAGCCAGTGACATTTTCTCAACATGGAATTGCAAAACAATAAACTGAGGCGATAAACTTTATTAGGCAGCTTGTTGCACGAACTTGTGGATGTTGATGAAAGCGGTGATGACCGGGATGAGGAGCGAACAGGAGCCCTGCATCGTGCGTCACCAATACCCCCGGAGAGTCCCCTCTTTTGTTACAAGCTTTGCAACTGAAGCGTGACGGGACTACAAACGCTTAACCATCCCCTTCAAACATACAGGCTCTTTTAGGAACAGCCCAAGCCGCTACACTCGCTTTGCTTTTCTCATCAACTGTGTCAGTTTGTAGGAAGTGACTGCCTTTGTCATTCTCCAAGGCCCAGTATTATTCTTTGCCTTTTTTCAAAACAATACCACAACATATCCTGATGTAATGTAAAAATGGCTCAAATTGGGCCATTAAAATCCTCTAACCTCAATTTAAACCCCTCTGTCACTGAGGCTAATCCTCGAGGTGGGTACTTAGCAGTAATGGTGAAAGAATGTGGATAGACCCACTTTAAATAGAGCTATCAGCATGGCACGGCAAGAGGGGAAAAGGAAAGGGCTTTTATGATTTCCTTTGAAAAATTTATTCCAATTTATAAGGGGTCCTGCAAGGGTGTCGTATACAGTTCCCTCTCTTAATACTAAATCTTTCAGGCAGAAGCTTTTAAAACTTCAAATGCAGCTAGATCTACTTACACATGTCATGCTATAGCCTATATAGCTCCCCTTCCTGTTCGGCCAGGCGGCTCAAACGTGTGTTTCATGGGCGTGAGGGTTTTTCCAGCAAGAAAACAGAAGAGCAGCCTACAGTAAAAACAGCGCACATGCTGTCTGGCTTTCCCATCAATCCTGTGGACAGGCTGGGCACGGCTCAGGTGGCTTCATGCTGGTTCAGTCCTCACTTTAGGCTGCTACATGCTGGATTTACTCACTTCTGCTACGTTTTAGCCGATAACGACACACAGACTTTATATGACGATGTGACTCCAGTTTTGCTAAACTGAAAATTATGTAGTTTATTGGGATTTTATGTCATTTAACTGAACTAATGACAATCTGAAAGCTTAAAAGTTAAAAAACTAAAATCTAAGTAGGATGATTTTTCTGAACAGTTGTGATCAGGGATGCATTAAATCAACTTGAGCTCATTACAGCTGATAATTATGACTTACTACAAGGAGTAAAATTCCTGCACTATGAAAATATCAACATAAAATAGTCAAGCTTCAGCTGAATGTTGACTCTGCTACGATCAATTTGCTTTTAAAGGATATTTATTAGTAGATTTACTGTATGTATCCATTTATATTAGACCTTATGTTGAATTTAAGGCTTCTGAATGTGGAAAGGTGAGGTCTAGATCTCTACAAGTCAAGAATAGCTAATCCTGCAGTTATATATTTTTGACGACGTTATTGAGATCACTAGTTTATTATTCCACTATCTCACGAACGTTGTTTGTAGAGGCAGAATAGCATATTGCCATAATTCTTTGGTGCATAACAAAAATTACAACAGCTGCCACTGAAACAATGACTTTAAAAAAAAGTAGATTAAAATAACTGTCTGTACAAGAATAAAAATAGGTTTCTTTTGTTATCTTGAGTAATCTGTCTTTTGGTTTCTCAGTGGTTACCACATGATATCGAGCTTTGCTTTCTCAGGATCACGAGATCATGAAGTGAAAATAAAAACAAGTAATTGTAACAAGTGCAATGGCTCTAAATTATAACCTGCCAAACAACGGTTAAAATACATTTTGGTGGGTGTAAATAAAAATGTAGAACTTAACTAAAACCCATATATTTCCTGAACTCTAAAAGGAAAGACCTCTTCGTGCCATCATAAGCTGCGTCTACATTACCCCAACAATTGTGCAAATCCTAAATATCGCAATAAAAACTAATGGAAACACATAAACTTAAAACAAAAACTGTTTTTATGCTGTCATGAGGTGGTTTTTTTTAGATGTATTGATATAGCAGTATACCGCAAAAGTGCAATGGAAACACTTTTTGCATTTACAAGTCCCCGGACGCAACGGGGGTCATTGTCATGTTTCACACTCTAATTTCTTGTGTTTGGGTTTAGTCTATTTTGGTTTGTTACTTTTTGATCTTGGTTTATAGTCTGGTGTTGGTCATGTTTAGTTTGTTATGATCATGGTTTGGTTTTTGTCATGATTTTGATTCACTTCACCTGTTCTCAATTTGTTCCCCTGTTTACATATACTCCATGGTTTCAGTTCTTCTCTGTCAGATCCTTGTATGGTGTACTCCCTGTCGTGTGTGGTCCCCTGTCTTGACTTTGAGGAAATAAACCTTTGTCACCTGCACAGTTCTGCCTCTGGTCTCGACTGCCTGCACTTGGGTCCTCACCATCTCCACCATTCATTACAGTCATGTGACCAGTTCGTTTCGGGGTATGAGTAGACGCAGGAGGAGACGGAAATTTTACGATAACGGCTAATGCGCTAAACATCCTTCAGTGAAAGACCTGCATATCACAATGACACTTTTTAGAAAAATTGCTTTTATTTTGCAAAACAGCTGCAATGGAAACACAGCTACGGTTATTTAAATAATTAAACCATATTCATCTTTATGTATATTTCTTACATTTTGAGAAACCTATACCAATAAGTAATAACTTTAAGAAGCATCTCGATTTAGACACTGTAATTAACACAGCAGCATTAAATACTTCTGTGGTCGCTGCATCGCGGCTCTGATGCTCTTTAGGCTCCATAATTACTGCTCACCATGATCATCTGTAGCTTTTACTAAAATACTTTTCTTGTGCTGCGGACAGTAAACAGGTAATTGCTTTTGTTCCTATTTACTCATTTATTCGCTTGATATGCTGCTTTAAATGTTAAACTGTTCTCCTTTAAATGGGGTTTGGGGCATCCAGTTAAGTAACTGTTGTTTGGAACTGGTAATGTTTGGCTTTACAGGCAAGATTAATTTAGGTGCTATTAATCCTACACTGAGTTTTAATCTCTAGCAGTAACTAAACACAGCATAGCATGTGCTACTGTAAACTAATGATACCACTTCTGCTCTTTTAATCCAGATAAATCCTTGTGGGAGTCATGCATTGGGAGTCTGTTGCACTGAAGGGGATTTTGTTTATGCTGGTCAGATCAGATCATTTCATTCATTTATATAAAGTGTTAAGACATTAAACCTGCAGCTGTTGTAAGTGAGAAGGACATGGCTGTAGAGCCAGCGCAGCTCACCTGTGGTTCATGTAGCGGGTGGGGAGTTATTGATAATTGGTATAAGAAAGCAAATCTAAATAAAGAAATCAGAGCTCCTGCATGTTCTCTCAAGAAGCCATGATGCTGAATCATATTAAACATTTCAAGTTTTGTATCGCTTTGGAAACACAAAGTATTAAAAATCCCAACAGGTGCAAAGATTAGGAAATAATCTACTGAACAGGCTGAGATTGTTCAGGGATCAGGAGTAACTCAAGAGGTAAACCTTTTTTTTATTATTATTTCTCTACCTTAAAGCTGATTTTCTTTATGGGACTGTTATAGTTGGTATTGTTGAAACAGGCGCTGGATATGTGTTGTTAATGAGCTGTTTTAACAGAGCTGAAAGTTAATCAGCATTGACTCAAAGACTAAACTAAATTAAAAAAAGTGACTAAAAGAAGAAAAGTTTTTTTAAAATCCAGTGTGATAAATCTTATTGGATGTATTCGCCAAAAATTGGTGAACCCCAAAGATCTGAAGCCCCTCGTTCGTTTACTTTGTAAATCTAATTCCTTACATCTTTGTTCCTCCAATGAAATGCAAACAGAAAAAGCTAATCAAAGAGGGAAATCTTTGATTCAGAGTTGTCATTTTAAATCAACATTAAAGAAATGTGTGTTTTGATGCAGTTGAGCACTGAATTGTTCTACTTGTGTGCAATAAGGGTGTTTGCGTGGGCTATTTTATTAGCTTCACCTTGCTAGTACCAGGTTGGAGTCCTTTTTCCTTCAGAAATGTGCTCATTCTTTGTGTCATAGATCCAACAAGGTGTCAGAAACATTCCTCAGAGATTTTGCTTCATATTAACATGACATCACACAGTTGCTGCAGATTTGTCGGCTGAACATCCATGACGAGAATCTCCCGTTCAACCACATCCCAAAGCTGCTCTACTTGATAAAGATCTGGCGACTGTGGAGGCCGTTGGAGTCCAGTGAACTCATCGTCATGTTCCAGAAAGCAGGTGGAGATGATCTGAGCTTTGTGACGTGGTGCATTATCCTGCTGGAAGTAGCATCAGAAGATGCTACTCTGTGGTCATAAAGGGATGGACATGGTCAGCAGCAATACTCAGGTAGGCTGTGGTGGTTAAACCAGGCCACGTTGGCATTAAGGGGCCTAAAGTGGGACAAACCCCTACAACATTACACCACCATTACGCCTGAACCGTTAATACAAGGCAGGATGGATCCATGTTTTCATGATGTTTCCACCAAATTCTGAGCCTAGCATCTGAATGTGGAGCTGAAATGGAGACTCATCAGACCAGAGGCAACATTTCTCCAGCTTCTATTGTCCAGTTTTTGTGAGTCTGTGTGAATTGTAACCTCAGTTTCCTGTTCTAAGCTGACAGGAGGATGCCGGTGTGGTCCTTTTCTGATCAGCTGCTTCCAGGTTCGACATGCTGTTCAGAGATGTTTATTCTGCAGACCTTGGTTGGAACCAGTGGTTATGTTGTCTTTCTATCATTATCATCAACCAGTTTGCCCAGTCTCCTCTGATCTCTGACATCAACAAGGCATTTTGGTCCAGACAACTGCTGCTCACTGGATGTTTTCTCTTTGTAAAGTTGCTGCGATGTGATTGGCCAATTAGCTATTTGTGTTAATAACCCCGTAAAGTGGCCAGTGGTTGTATATTTCGTAGTAAATTATTTTACAGAGTAGGATTAACTTGGCATGACTCCAAGAATGCTGAGGATGCGGGGGGTGGGGGGAATCTCCATATGGGTTCAAAAACTTCACTTGAGAAATAAAAGCAGTGAAGCCGTCTGTTCACACTTGAACATGAAGCAGCAGCAGACTTCGGCTGTTGACACAAGCCTCTCAGGCCCAGAGGAAGAGAGTATTTTTCCTGCTTTGGTTTGTCCTGCTGCTCAGGTCACTTTCTACACAGATTAGTTATGATGGAGGACATGTGCAACAGAGTTACGCTGCAATGCACCACAGCAGCAGGTTTCTGAGAGATGCTACCTGAGAAGTTTTCTGACTTTTGATAATTGTACCATTTCCAAAACCAGAAGAGTTGTCGGTATCACACTCGGTCATCAAAGGGAATACCAATCTCCATCCAGGAAATGTGACAGTGATTTTTTTTCCTTCAGAGCAGGGACATAAATCTCTCCTTCCATAAATTTAACGTGTGCAGGTTAAAGCAAAGCAGAGCTGTGGAGGTGAGCAGCTGAGCAACACATGGTTTAAAACAATCTGCCATCCTCCGAAGACCCTCTTGATAAATCTCCTCCAGGTGGAGCAGTTTAAGCACACAGGGATGCACAACTGTACATTATATGACATTTTTAAGGCAAACATAAAAATTGATATTTACCTTAAACCTCTGTGAGAGTCCATTTGGGAGCAAATGGCACCTTTTTATCATTTTCTTTTGATCGTTAGTTTGTTCTGCTGATCGTTTTGACACAGGTGAAAGTTCTCGAAGGAAAGGGCTCAAGTTCTCGATCTCTCTGGTCAAAGTTGTCACGCCATCAGGAACTTTTTTACCTACAGCTGAGATTATTTTAGGCTCTTTGGTTCATGATAATGAGTTCTGCAGTATGAATCCACATCACACCTCATGTTAAACGTTGTGCACGGCAGGAAACGGAAGATCTTGTTTCAGTGTTAATATTCTGCACTGTGGGGATTATTTAATGTAGTAGTGAGAAAATGTGTCTGTGCAGTGTGAAGTTAACACAGGCAGCAATGAGATTTAGGCTTGTCTCTTTTAGCTATTGTATGTTAGCAAAGCTTTTTAAATTTCTGTCTGGAGGAGTTTAAGCTGGAATTAAATTATATTAATTATTGGTCTTTGTTTTCCAAAATTTATGTATTCAGCTGGCCTCTTTATGAGGACTTGGAAACATCCTCTTAGTTCAACACAGCCCACATATTTCCATTTTCCTAACATTTTAAATGATACTTAAATTCCCTTAAATTAGGTCTTCATGTAGGTCACAATTCATGCATTAGTAAAATTTGTTTTAAAAAACGTTCTCCAAATTAACTCATTTTAAACTCAAAACTGGGCAAAATGATTCCGTGGTCTTGGCACGTTGATGTTATACCTGAAAAGTAGATGATAAAATCTTATAAGACTTCCAAACTGCAAATCAATCCATTTTCAAACAAAATTCAACATTAAAATCTGAGAGTGTTTGGGCTTTCAGCATGTTTTACATATTTATTTGTGAACTTAGCTTATTTACAGTTTTTGTGTGATATTAAGGTACAGTGCGTAGCTCTTGATTTTTTGTTAGCAAAAATCAAGAATTGCTTTCATAAATACATGTTTTACCAAAGTCTAATCACAATCGCATCCAAATAAAAGTGTTTTCGTAGCTTAGAATTAGATGTTTATAAATACATAGGTGGTGGCGCACCCAACTGGAGGTTGCCATGTTGCGTCGCCATCTGTGAATACAGTAGCCGAAAAGGGACAAACTTGTTATCCTTGTGCATTTTACCTGCGAGTCCCCGCTGTTTCGGGGGGAGGGCGCGGGGGTGGTGTAAACAAGCCAAGATGACTGTGGATGATTCAGTTTACTAGCTTACATTGAAATGGAGGACCATCTCTTTGCCCGCGAGACGGAGGCAAAAAATAGCCAAGAAAAGAAAACGAAATAATAACTGGGAGAAAATAAGAGTGTACATGGGTGGAGTTTTTACCAGATGGAGGCAGCTGATGAGGAGAGGGACTTCAAAGCTAATGCGGAAGTTGCAGCTTTCTGC
>JBAMHW010000012.1:5042636-5063438 GCA_037177495.1 Rhadinocentrus ornatus
AGCAAAATCCCCCCCCACACCACCACCCTCTCGACTCCCTTCCACCCCCCCCCCCCCCCCCCCCCCCCCCCCCCCCCCCCCCCCCCCCCCCCCCTCCCCCCCCCCCTCCCCCCCCCCCCCACAACACGGGTAATTTTGTGATTATTTCAGAGGCTCTAAGGATTTGAGAATCCATACATCATTGAAAATTTTGCATTGATCCTTGGGCCCTGGAAACTTTGAAAAGATTTTCGAGGGCCTAGACAAGTGCTGCTGGGCTGTGAAGACTTGAACAAGCTTCACGTGTTCTTTTAGGGGAGTTTGCAAGAAGTCCTACAAGATGAACTTGGGAAATATTCTGAGAATTATTTTGTAGATCAGAAAGAAAATAAAAGCCTTTAAATGGACTTTTTTTTGCAGCTAATTCATCTTTTTATTAGGTAATATGGATAAAATGCAACAGTGAAAACAGCAACAAACTGCTTGGAAAGAAGCAATAGATGGATGTCAGGCGTGTGTCAGCCTCTGTAGCTTAAAGTATCCTAATCTTTTTTTTTTTAAAAGAAAGGATAAACACTTTCTCACACTTTGTCTAGTTTACTTTTGGGGCTTGATTGAAACAACAGCATCTTGTTGGAAGCGTCCTGCTGTGCGAGCCGTAAAGTGTAACAGGAGCTGGGTATAGACAGAAGAGCATTGCAGGATCACTGGGGATCCTGTTATGTTATTTAGCCTCTGATGGACCGACAACACATGCAGCTGAATACAAAACCAGGCGGGACGACATTTGTCTCTGTCTGAATGAGTCTGACACCTCGACCTCTCATGGCTAATGTGTAACAAACAGGGGGACGTGTCCTACAGCTGTCCAACGACCCGCACCCACGACTTGTACGTCCGTTCTGCTGACTGAAGTTAAAAATCTGGCAAACCTTGTATTATTTCAGTGGATGCAGTTAGTTAGGACATTTCATCCTGGGAAAATAAAGAAGAAAATCTGATTTTCATATTTCTTTTAATGGATTGGTATCATTTTAAGCTTAATTTCTATTAGTTTAGTTATTTATTTGTAATTAGGAAAAAGTCAAATTGGCCAAGTATGCAACCCCAAATCCAAAAAACTGGGAAGTTGTGTAAAATAAAAATACAAAGAGAATACAATGGTTTGCAAACCAATATTTTATTTACAATAGAAAACAGAGAAAACTACATCAACAAATAAGATGCGACACATTTTACTTATACATTTCATTATTTTGTCATCTTGAATTTGATGTTGGCAAATGACTTAAAAAAAAGAAGCAGCCCCGATTCTTTAACCCTCTAAATGTCTCGGTCTGAGGCGACTGGATGCTGGACCTTTTGGGACAAGAATGATGTCTCATTCCTGTCTGATAGAGCAGTGGTTCCCAACCTATTTTCCCTGAGGACCCCCTTCATGCAATAGAAACAGCTGTGGACCGCCAGCTTAAAGCCATGCTTGGTTGAGCAGCTACAATCCACTTATCACAGTGGTTCCCAACCAGGGAACCTGCTCATGAGTGTTTGACTCATCGGACCTTTGCATGATGAAGCTTTAAACTGCATTTGTGGATTGCACAGTGAACCGTGTTCATAGTAATTTCACAAGGTGTTCCTAAGCCCGTGCAGTGATGTCAACAACAGAATCATGACTGTTCTTGACGTGATGTCATCATGAGCCAAGCTCAAAAGCAGAGGAGGAGAAAGGACCCAAACGATGGACTCCTGGCTGGAAACCTTAAACAAACTGAATGTGTTGCAAAGGCAGGATTAACAAAGCACTTGAACCAAAATTAAATGAAACTCATAGAGGCTAAATAAAGATAGGGCAATAACAAGACAACAAGCAAAAGAACCCAGGTGTATTTATACTGAAGCATTTTGTTACTAAATAAAGAGCAGGTGTGGTAATCAGCAACCAACAACCTGGTGGAACCATGGAGCAGGAAGTAAAAATGATGGATTACATAACCTTTACAAAACAGGAAGGAAGACTAACTGAAGTAATACAGAAGATGAGAACAAAATAAATAACACATGAACTCTGACCTGAAATCTAACAGGAACTGAACCAATCAATATGCAACTATAAGATTAGATAAGATCATCCTTTATTTGTCTCACTCTGGGGGAACTTTGGTGTTACAGCAGCAAAAATATCAGTGGTTTCATATGTCTTCTATGTCTATGTCTTCTATATCCATCCACCCATCTATGCATCTTCGCTTCTGAGACTCTGTCTCTTTTTAACCATGTTGCTGATGTGCTGCCAATTATTCTAATTAGCTGTTTCTCTTTTGTACTTCTTAATTTTCCAGCATTTTTTCAAAATGTCTTAACTTTTTTGGGAGTTTGGTTTAAATTTGAGCTTTTATCTATTGTTTTAATCATTTTTCTTCACTTGATTTTTATTTAATTTATTCATTGTAAGAGGAAAAATAAAAAAATAAAATAAAAAGGTTGATGGGAAATTGATCATATTCAACAGAGTAAAACAGTACAATGAAAAAACTGATGTTCCACTCTTGTCCACTAGGTGGCAGACTAGACACAGCGAGTAGGAGCAGTTTCCTCAAAGAGGAACTCAATTGTCTTTTTTTCTTTATTTTTATGCATGTCTTTATGTATTTATTTATTAATTTACTAATTTATTTATCAAAATTTGTAAGGAGGGTAGCCCACAAAGCTAAAATAAGAGTAAACTGTTTATAGTCCAGTCATCTCTTGTCATGAAAGCAGTCGGTTTTCAATATTTATCATCATGATCCCACTAGCTCAGACCATCCAAACAATCCAAATATCTTATAATGATGCTGACAAGAATCCTAAGAGGACTCCCTACCATCTGGTTAGAAATGAACGCTTTCGGAGGAGAGGTGAAACGCCTTCAAAAACTAAGAGATGGAAGTTGTCCTTATTTAAGTTTTAGGATTACTATCGTCTGGATGACTGAGAGTCAACATGATAAAGACAACACTCAGCTCTATATTAGTGTCTAATCAGAAGAGTCTAGTCCAGTGTTTCTCAATCCAGGTCCTCAGGACCCTGTATAGACGTGTTCCTAATTCAATACACCTGAATTAGATTAATGAACTTCCTCATCAAGCCATTAATTTCATTCAGTTGTGTTAAAGTAGGATTACCTCTAAAACAAGCAGGTCAGTGAGTCCTGAGGATCTGAAACAAGAGGAAGATTAGTGCCTAAAGATCAGTGCCCACCTTTAGCCAGTCACATTAAAGCTGTAACCACATCCGTCTTTTACTACCTATCTAGGACTAATGGGTCTGTGTGATTTAGAAAATACTTTTTAGTTGTCTTGACTACTTTAATGGAGGTTGTCTTTTAAAAAAAAAAAAAAAAAGGCTTAAAAAGCCCATAAAACAGCTGCAACTAATGCAGAATGATGCTGCTTGTGTCCTCACAAAGAAAAAAGCCAGGGAACATAACACTCCAGTTCTCTGATTTTTACACTGGCTTTATGTGCATCAAAGCGTGTGAGGGACACTGAACGGTTCTGTTTCAAAATATATGTCTTCTCTGCTGAGGCCATATGAGCCACCAAGACTGCACCAACAACCAAGCTGCCTGGAACACCTTACAAACTGAGCTGGCGATGTCGGAGCTCCTTTTTCAAAGCTTACACCTCCTTTCCTACTTCCCAGACAGTGAGAAACCTTTCAGTGGTGCCTACATTTTTAATTGTTGCTAATTCCGCCGTTGCACCTTAAAACCTCTTCATCTAGATGATATTGCCATATTATTGGTTTTAATTTAATTTGTTGTACTTTACAACTGTGTTTTTCTTTTTCATTATATGCTGCTGTCATCTTGGCTTGATCACTATTGCAAAAGAGAGCTTGATCTCAGTTGGATTTTAATCTGGTTAAATAAAGGTTTAGAAAAAATGGTAATGAAACTAATTAAGAAGACAAACTTTACTTTTTAAACAAACACTGTAAACCTGGATAAGTTTAATCTACTTTAAAAAATCAAGTTAACTCGTTGCCTTAAAATTTTTAAGTAATGAAGCATTAGTCAAATAAGTGGACTATGTTCTATGTACTTGAGTGCCTATTGGAATGGAATTAAAGATTTAAGTTGAATGTACTAATAACAGAGTTACAGTAACTGAAGTTACTTAGTTTAACCATCATCCACCACCAATTTGTTTAACTCAGCTTGTTGAGTAAGCATTACTCTAATACTAGTTGAAGAAAATTGTATTTTCTAGTTGACCAAATTTAACTTTTTTAGTTCTTAAAAAATAAAATATATCTTTCAATTAGTACAGCCAGGTAAATAAAATATACATTTTTTATATTTTTTTTTTCCAACAACAAAAGTAACAAAAATACATTCTTTACAATTATAAATGTTGTACCGGTGTATAATGACAATAAAGGCATTCTATTCTATTTTATTCTATTCTATTCTATTCTATTCTATTCTATTCTATTCTATTCTAAATGGTGAACAAGCATGCTAAAAACAATGGTTGATTAGCATTTACAAGCAACATATTGTCCATGGAGAAAAGGAAAAACTGTGCAAGTAGAGAACCAGAGCATAATCAAAAATACAATATATATATATGGGACTAAACACAAAATACCTCAGGATTGTAATTCACAATAATAATAAAAAAATAAATATAAAGAAATCTTAAAACAATATGTCTAGTATGGGATGGGAGAAAAAAATCAAAAGTTCCTTACAACGCAGGCCTTGAAAAAAGCAGATGGATCATCTTAGAGAAAAACAGGAAGCCCCATGAGGACAAGGTTTCTGACTTCCATCACATCTGAAGCCTGGTGTAGTGAAGGAGACAGGAGATCACACATTTAGAATAGGGTCTATATTCCATCCTGAACATTATGTGTGTACACATAATAAAAAGCTAAACTATTTGTGAACTGGAACCCAGTGTGTAACATTATTCATACAGGTAGATATGTGCAGGCTTCATTCAAAGATCAATTAGCAAAGCCTGGTTATGTAATGGGTGGTCAGTGATTACTATCAGAACTTAGTTTAGCCAATTCAACACAACTTCGCATATGCTTCTCAAAGATGAGGATAGCATCTACACATAGTATAGATCACATTACCAGTATTTTATTTATTTTTTTACAATATATGTGATGTTTCAAGCTCAATCAATTGATTAATTTCTGTCATAAATATAGAACTGAAAATCAACTAACCTTTGTTTGTTGCATAATGTCAGCCAGCACCTGCCCCTGTGAGGCCTCTCTTTCCTTTAAAGATTTCTATGAGCCTGGGACTGTGATGGTGATGGTCAAGGGCTTCATAGACCTCCTGTTTCAGGCTCCTATACCAACCACTCTGCTGAACTCCAGACACGCCTAAAGCGTGTCCAAAGAAAGCAAGTTCATGTTCAAATTAGTTGACCATGTTGTAATTTTTTTATGTATCAACCCAGACTGCACTCCTACTCTTTAGTACAATGTTGATGGGTACTACGGTTTTCAATACAGAGTCACCAGAGGTTTTCCGTAGAATATACCATATGAAACAAGTATATAGACCTACCTGGTCATGCAATAAGGCTTCAAACGTGGGTTGAAGGACTTGCTTGCTTCAATGCAGTTGACTCTTCGTCTTTTGTCTTTCTGTCTCTCTCGTCTCTGCTCTGCTCAGAGCTAATCGATGCCAGTCTGTTAAAACTGGTAATAACCGGATTTTTGGCGGGTGCAAAACTTGATAAAATTAAGTTGTTTCAGCTCAAACAAATAATTACAATAAGATAGGCCATTTTAAAAAGTACAGTTTACACAGAATTTATCATTAATGTAACTAAATGGCATATTTAAGTAATAAAAACTCAGTTTATGTTAGTAGAAGCTGCTGATTTGACTTAAAGACACAATTACAATTAAAAAGGCACATGAAACAGTTTAGGTTACGGGGAATTAACAAGTAATGTTCCCATATTAGGTAATTTTAAGTAATATGAACTTGATATGTTTAAGTCCAATCTTAAGTCCAATTTTCTTGGATATATACACTACTCTTTTTTTTAAATATATTTATGTTTTCTTCTGTCCGACTCTTTCTCTTGATCATGTGTAGCTTATTGGGTCGGCTGATGTATAAATAGATTTACTTTGCCCCAGAAAATCCGTCCTGGTCTCACTCCTTTGGTTCAGAAAAGCTTTTTAAGCTGTAGATGTGTGTTTCTTGTGATATCTTTCTGCCGTGATTAATCTGAAAATGGTAGGTTTAGGTTTTCATCACCACTAGATGGCAGCATAGGAAAAAGAAAAGGTGGGTAACCCACGAAGGAGGGAGCAGATAATGAAAACATTATTAATCTATTTAATTTGAAAAGACTACTTTAAAGATTATTATAGTTTTCTAATAGAAAAGGTTTTTGAAGTTTTACAAACAAAAAAGTGGAGAATAATAACTGAAAGAATATTGATTTAAATGGTTTCCGGATATAATGATAATAATGTGTTTCATGTTTTTATTTTGGTGACATTCAGTTTTGTTCTTACTTGTGAAAAAGGTTCGTATTTTTATGCAATGCATGTTTTTAACTCCTCTATTGTCTTATCAGTCTTATTCATTTTATTTTTTGTCTATTACTAAATATTTTAAATCCTTTTGTCCATTTTCTCTGGTCCTGGAGTCACAATTTTTCTTGTTTCATGTTTAATTTGAGAATTACAGATAAAGAACCTTTAATATGTGAAAAAAAAGATTAGCTACAACAAATCTGGTATTTAAACCAGCAGTGTTGATGTAAGGTAAAGCAACGTTAAGCAATTTTTAAAGATTCTCAACTGTTCTGGTTGAATTTTACTATACTTACTCAGTTTGCTATTGGACTGAAATCTGTTGGTTTTACAGTTTAAATGTGACTTTATATGACTTTTCTGCACAGGACAAATGTAATTCATTCAGGAAGAAAAGACCACTTCTCCTCTTGCATTTCTGAACAATATATTACAATTTATAAAACAAATGGCTTTTCAATACCGCTGCAACATAAACCATCTCTGCACAGAGAGACTCTGAATATATGCTCACATAGCCTTGTTTAAATGCAAGAGCTTAATATTAAGGTGTATAGATTAGAACATCATTATGAGCACTGAAGGAAAGGTTGGAATTAAACTCGTTTGTTCCAACGTGATCCTGGATAACAAACATCACCAGGTCCAATCAAAGCAAGAAAACAAGCTGATCCGTTTGGACGTTTTGGATTTATTTGGCATACTCAACATGCAGTGGTGATCCTTACATTAGAAGTGTTCACAGTAATAAACATGCTTGGAAGAGATGTGTGATCTCATTCATCACTTTCTGCTCAGGTCCAGGGGGATCTGGGGGATGTTTACATCGTTATTATCAAAGGAGTGATTGCTTGACACGATTCAAACAAGACAAAATGCTTTACACGCACAGTGGTGTCCATTCACATTAATACATTTTTGGTTCTCCCCCCGGTACAGACAGTCCAATATCATGTGTTTCAGGTGGATGAGGTCAGGATGCGCGAGTCCGCGGAGTCAGAGCGCTCCTCGTACTCCTCATCTGGGGAGTAGAGGCCGGGTTTGGTCCCCAGCGAGCAGCTTTCCTCTTGGATGCTAATGCGCTGCTCCTCGGAGGGTCTGGCTGCGAGGATTGGGGAGCTGCGGAACACTGACCCAGCGGGGGCCCCGGAGACCGTCGGGGTAAAGGGAGACACGTACTGCGCGGCGGATCGGAGCTGGTACTGCTGCTGCAGAGCCATGGTATTCCACAAAGTCACGTCGTTGTGCACGAACGGACTGGTTTGGCTGCGCGTCAGAGAGTTGCGCAGCATCAGCGGGTACCGCGCGGGCTGTTGGAAGGACGGATGCTGCAGGGGGACCCCCAGCGTACCGGTGGACACCACCCCCGAAGCGGAATCGGATGTGAATCGGAGGGAGTCCGGGACCCGGAACGCGGAGCCCACAGACCACTTAGCGGAGGAGGACACCGGGTGATAGGAGCCCAGCGTGTGCTCGAACAAGTGTCCGTTTGAGGGCAGCACCAGAGTGTCCGGGTGCGGCTCTGCGTGAGGATGCGCGCTCCCTTCGGGATTCCGGCTGGACAGCAACACCTCAATGGCCCCCACCAGATCCCCCCCACAGCCCCGGAGGATGAGCTCCAGCACCGGAGGCTTGTGGGCGGGGAAGATCTTCTTGAGGACCTCCAGCGGCGGTCGGTTGGCTCTGAGGCTGAAGGGCAGGTTAATGGATCCGGCGAGGCCTTCAATCAGGACGCTCTGCTCTCCGGGGCTGACCGGATACTTCTGTGGACTCTCGGCTTTTGCTTCTTTGTCGGCTTTGGGGAGGTTGTAGCGGGTTTCCTCTTGGTTGGATGGGGTCTCTGAGGGCTCTGGGGTGTAACAGGAGTTTGGTTTGGAGCCCTCGGGGGAGCTGACCGGGTCTTGTTCCTTCTCACTGGAGCTGCCTGCATTTTCCCCTCCTGAAACCTCCTCTGGACCGTCCTCTGCAGCTTCTGCAAGACAAAGTTGTCCCAAAGAGAGAAGGGGGATTAAAATAAATACATAAATAAATATAATAATATAAAAAAAGGAGAGTATTATGTGAAATTTCTATCCAAATGAATAAAGATGAGTCAGATTAATTCTGCAGGAGGAGATGAGATATTTCATAACTCCCAAATTATGAGATCAATTTCTCCACATTCATGTCATCACACCCAAACCGGATGAAATAGTGAACATGTTTCTTTTTTTTCTTATAAATCATATTTTAAATTCCCAAACGAGACAGAAATATAAACTAATCACATCATGTCTCAAATTATATTAAACACTGGGTTAATTGGTCATTTTACGGCCTTGTGTAAAAAATATACTTGCAAGATGCAATATTATTTTTAAAGTATTGAAATATGGCAATATATTCTCATCACAACAAATTAGCCAATTAAATTTTCACAATGTGGCCATTTCTATATAAAGAGTGGTAAAAGCACCGATAGAAGTATTCTAGGCCTTTAAAGCACCGAACACACTAAAAAATGATCTAATGCTATATTTTACTTTAATAATTGGACTAATTTGGGTTTTCATGTTTTGTAATTGTTTGGTCTCTGCTTTTTCTTATTCTGTTGTATTTATTTTAACTAAAGTTACAGTAAAATATCCTAAATCTGCCCAGCTGTAACAAGAATCTATGATTAATATTTAAATTAGTGAATATTTTTACTTATTGTGAACTAATTAAATTTTTCTCAATATGTTTTTCTTGATAAAGATTATTTGTAAATTTATAAATTGTAATTTTGCAAATCCGTAAAACACTTTTGAAGATTTTTCTAAATATATATTTACCTTTTAGAAAAGAAACATAATTTCACCCTGTGATAATAATAATAATAAAAAAAAAGAATTAATCTCCTACCTGTGCATGTTTGTGCTCCGGCCTGCGCCGGTTCTGCGCCGCTCCATCTTAGCTCCAGCTCCTCTGTCCTGGTCGGGGCTCCCTGGTTCCCCTCCGATGCCCCACTTATGCCAATTCCGGGCAAAACTCTGAGGGACTCCGGGATGAGGCTCTCCAGACTTTCGTTGGCCTGCTGCCTCCGGAGCGCCACCTGCGCCGCCATGACGCGCTGCCGCTCGATGATGAGGATGCATTTTTCGCAGGTGCAGTCCTTGAAGCGGCAGTAGCGCTTGTGGCCTTTGAGCCACGACAATACGCCGTGGTTCCGGCACCGCGCGCACTTGGGGGTCCTCTGTAGCGGGGCACGCGGTTGGGACACCGGAGCCCCCATGTAAAGATAGGGGGACCCGTAGCCATTCATCCTGTCAGACGCGGCGAGTTTTCCAGGACGCACTAGTGCGTCTGCGGAGAGCGGAGGCAGCGCGGAGGGCTTGTTGAGAACAACAGGAGCAGTCAGAGGGTCGGAGGAGCCCTCCTGCTGCACGCATGACAGGACGAGGATGAGAGGTGTTCGCTTATAGCGGGGGATCCACCTTTCCTGCAGCTGACAGCACAGATACGCATCAGACTAAAACGCTCTCATGGAGACGAGTAACCAAACGCTGTCACTCACGTCAAAAGCAGCCGCGTGCTGCAAGAAAAAATATCCAAGTGAGGCAGAGGGGCGGCATAACGCCCCCCGCGTAAGATTTACGTTTACAGCTTGGGGACACATTTTGCTTCGCAGTGGACACAAATTTCCTCATCAGAGATTTTTCATCAATTTTATTAATGTTATCACTGAGAAGAATCAGCATGTGCCAAATTAATTAAGGAAATATGACCATAAACACCAGGACAGACAAGTTCAAACTTTGATGTTGAACACTTGCGAAATTAGACATTTTTGCACAGACTTTGCCAATATTACAGGAGTCCCTGAATGTAGCACGCAAACTGAAAATAGTTTAAACTGAAAGAGGAGCGCATTTTCTGTGGGTTTGCGGGCTCTATCTGCACCAAAATATCACAATATAAACAAATAAATATAAAAAAAAGTAAAAAATCTAAATGACAATTAATTAAAAACAAATAAATCATGTCTCCGAATTAAACTTAATTAACTGTTTCCTTTAAAACTCTGATTCATATCTGTTTACATGTTTAAGCAGGAGCCTCTATTCAGAGATTTAACCATGAATCCATAAAAAAAATCTGGGTATTCATTATTTCCTGCTCTGTTGTCCCTACAGGCTCTAAGAAAAAACGCACGCTGCCTTTTCGCACCTTTTACACAGTCGTACATAACTTAGATGATTAGGTCTGTTCATGTATAAAAAGCCCTTTGGGAACTATGTCGAGGATGCTGATATGTCCCCTCTGCCGGACTAATAGAGGGCATTGAAACATAACACCGGACAAAGCCGGGGCCCCATTTCTGACCGTAAAAAAAGGTTTATTCAAGCAAATAATGGGATCCGAGCTGCGCGGCTTTTCAGAGGACTAAGAGCACGGTAAACTTCCCCACACGAAGCCCGTCTCCAGGGCTATTAAGCTTTTAATTGGAAAATAGCAGAGGAAATTTCAAGGTGACTAAGAGTGGCTCCGCAGTTTGTCCCGGCCGAGTAGATTTGTGGGAGTGGGAGGCTGCGCGTGAACGCATAATAAATTTATTCACGTTGTTCCCTGATAAAAGAGTAAAACACAAACCGGAGTTAAAGTTTATACTGCAGGCTGCATTGTTTTCTTCTCCGTTTTTTCTAATTTGATGCACTGCTGAAAGATTGCCATCATGCTTTATGCTCTGTGCAAATTAATGTAAAACACAACGTAGATTTTTACTCACGTGAAGTTCATGTTTTTCATACAGATAATAAAATAATCGCATTGCATGCTCAGACAATGCAAATGGAAGGATAATTAAACCGAAACATGTCAGATAATTTTAAAAAAAAGACAAAATTGCACTTTTATCTTCACTAAATTACCTTTATTTAGACATTTTAGAAGTTTTGTTAGTTAACTGATTATTTCTTCAAAAGAAAATGAATAAATTTAAGTAATATCCCCAATCTGCCACATAAGCATGTAAAACTGATAATGAAAAGCCTTCAAACAAGGCCAGTTTTTACCATGACTGGCTGGCCATGTTAGAAAAATTAAGGAATCCCTGTATGTTTGACTGTATTTAGCCTCCTAGGTGGGACTGGGAACAAAACAGATTTTCATCTGGAAACAGCCCCATTTTTTGATCCCCAACTTATGGACTGCAAACCGCCGTCAGAATAGGAAATAGTTGCGGGCGGTGGGTCCAGAGAATTTGATAAGGGAGCTGAGCAACATCATAGACATGGAAAAGCACGGCACACGTGAATGATGTAATACTGATAAAAAGATTTTCATATTTATCATATATTTCTAAAAGCAAATATCCAAAGTAGTTCGATATTAGTTAGAATTTAATTGTTTATACTTAAAGTGGCACGTGGGGGGGTGGGGAATGTACCACCACAGATATACACTGAAAACATCAAAACGCTGACAACGAATAATATTTGTGGCTTTTCTTAATTTTTTCTGCAAACCAACGCAGCCAGTGCAGATTCTGCCATGGGACTGAGTTGCCAGTAAACTGGTTTTTGTACCTATGAGCAGAGGAGTGTGAGTTGCGACTAGCCGCTGAACTCCACCTGTTACCGCTTATTTTAGCCAAAGGAATCAAACATAACCATGGACAGATCACCTTAAGAGTGTTGAGATAAGTGAATTCCGCTCAACTCCCTGAACTTTAGCAGATCAGGATCCAGATTAATGCGGTTTGTTTGGCCTTTTCTCCACATTAAACTCTGTCTCTGCCTGCAGTGGTTTCAAAGGCCTTCTGGAAATTCTGGATTATTTAGCAGTTTGTGCGGATGACCAGGTCCTCAGTCCAAGCCTGTGCACCCTCAACATCACCTCCTTCTGGCATGTTTTTTAAATGAAAGCATGTAATTTTTCTGTGCTCTGTTCTTGAATCTGCACAGTGTTTTTGCACTGTCACTAAAAAGTATTTGTCCCATGACAATATCAGAGCTGTTTTCACACTCTGTCCTTTAAACTGGGTCAAATTAGGAAATTATCCTAATCTGTGTGTATGAAAGATGACCTGTCGAACACGAGGTCCTTCCCTAATGTTCATGTAAAACAGCTTGACTCTCTTTCTTTCTTTCCTTGAGATTTCTGTATTTTGAAGAATTCTCACCTCAGTTTCCAGTTTTTCTTGTGGCCATTCTTCCAATCAAGTCTTCCAGTCAGACAAATCATGTTTAAATGAAAAAACGAAGCATTAATTGACTTTTACTCTTGATAAGACATTTTATTCACTGAATAATCAGATAATTGTTGATCTTACAGACGTTATAGAACTAATTTTCTACACAAAAGCTTAAAATCTGTGTAAATATTAGAATAAAACTGAATTTATTTCTTGTATAATATTGAAAAAAATCTCGATTTTCCAGTTTTTATGCTTGTATTGCTCCATAAATGCTTATGTCAAACATTTCCACATTTGTTCATGTAGCTAAATCTTCTCAAAGGGGTGATGCCAAGGAAACAAACCTGAGGTTTTGGACCCCATGTTTGCATTAGCAGAGGAAACTCCTCCAGCAGCCCCCTTCCTTCAGAGCTGGAGGCGGGGCTGACCTCTGCTTATTATTAGGTGCTGATTGGGGGCGTCGCTGCCACTCAGAAATTCTGTCACAGAAACGCTGATTTAAACTTCCCTGGGGAGGCGGGAACACTGAGCTCCTACAGAGGAATTAGCCAACATCTGAAATACCAAAACGTTTTTTTTTCCCCTTTAGAGAAGCAAAGAACATCAATCAGACGTCAGCCTTCAATCCCACCGGGGAAAAAAGGATAATTTGAGTAGTGTCAATAAACAGCAGTTCAAATTGACTTTATTTCTTTATCTTGTTTATTTTTCTCATATCATTCTTACCCTGCACAGAAAGCTCCAATAAAGTTACTTATTTCTGCAGACAAAATAATTATTTTAGGGTTATTTTTAGGACACGATGTGGCCCGAGACAATGATTTGTTTTTAATATTATACAGAAGTAGTCAAACATTAAATTTGTTTAAATAAAAAAAAAAACAACAAAAAAAAAACTTCCTCAAAAACACCTCACACTCATTGCTAAGTCAGTAAAAAAAAAAGAAATGTTTAAGAGCTTTCAGGTTATTTCTAACTTTCAGGTTGGAACGACTGTTATAGGCTGGATATATTTAGCAGCTTTTGGAAGTCTTCACATTTTAAACTAAAACAATTAAAGATATTTTAAATCGAAGGGGAACTTTAGAAGAACATCTTTACTTTTACAGAATGGCCCAAAGATCAAATATTTAGCATAACATGCTATTAAATGACCACCACTGATTTATAATTCTCACTTGTAGTAATATTTTATGTAGTTATGTAGTAAAATTGACAGCATGTATGTTGAAAGTCCAACTTAACAGAGATGAAATAATACGGGTTTACACTAACATAATTAATTTATTTTAAAAAAAATCTTTGGTTCAACATGATAAAAATGTTATGCTTTTACTTCAAATTATTTCCATATTTAAGATTGAAAGATTTAACCAGCATTCATTTTTATATATTATCAATTAATATTAACTAAATATAATTATATAATTTATAATTAACAAATTAATGATGCAGACTGAGGATGTTTTTTCATTAAAAACTTGAACATTTTTATACAGAATAACTTTGTTAGATTTTCATATTAATTAATTTATAAAATTTTTTTTATTTTCAAGTGTTGTCTACAACCTTCAAATATATTTTATAGAAGAGCAGAAAATGAGCAGTTTTTTACATTTTTACAGAGAAAAATAATGTTGATCGATGTTTTTTACTTTATTGACATTTTGATCTTTGATCATAACTGTGATGCATGTACATTTAAAGCTCCCAGCCTCACTTTAAATGGTGAAATGGTAACACTAGTAATAAATCAGGCTGTGATTACCTTTAATCTTGACTGAGTCATATATAAGTTGTGTTTGTGGGGAAAGTCTTCATCGTGTGGTGTTCATGTACCAGATGAGCAAGTGCTGCTGCTTTACCTGACACCTGACAGATGTTTTCCTCTTAGGAAGTCCAGATGATTTCCAGATGTTGGACTTGATGCTCCGTTATAAACAGTGTTAGTATTGCTGATTGGATATTGTATTTGTGTTAACATAGCAAGCAAAATAAGATGAATATCCACTGCTTTTTTTTTTATCTGAGAGACCGGCTACTGAGATGCAGAATCGACTCTTTCAGGATGCACCCGGAATTAAGCCACCCTTTAATTTTTGGGATATTGATGCAGAAATCTTACATGGACTCTTTCTTTATGCAGGATTTGAAGCAATCTTTGCTTTATATTGAATTATTATAAGTATGCTCAACACAGGGGTCCATGTTCTGACATCTTTAACATCAATATTCCCTTCTATTTATTATTAACTCAAAATTATTTTAATTAATATGAACTACCTTTTATTTAATTTAATTTGGTAAACACTTTAATGCAGCATATTTATCACATTTTAATAACAATAATTGAATTCAAAATAAAAACAGAAGCTGGTTCTCCTACAGGCGGTAGTGTATTTGTCATTTTTTTTAACTTCATGTAAAAAATTGCTGATTTCGCTTAAAACTGCAGAATAATTTTACATTTCAGGTAATAATTTAAGGAAAACATGAAAAATAATGTTTACATCGCCTGGGATAGTTTTAGATAGCTTGAGTGTTGCTTCGTAGTAACAAGAACAGAAAGTCTGAGAAGCTCCATAATAAACCACATACATGAGTATAATGATCCAAAGTGATTAAACGTTATTAACCTCTGCTGTCCCCCCATGAGTGACAAATCCAAACTTATGAAAAGTTTATTTACACAATCTTTTTAACAGAAAATAAGACCTGGGCTGAAACTCAGATCTGAGGGTAACAACTTACTCCTCACCAACATAAAAACTCTTTTCCTCCTCTCCCAAGCTCAGACTTCTTGTCTGTAACGAGCTGCCATCACTTCACCCGCCGCTGTCACAGTGGGGTCCCAGCAGATTTTATCTATTATGGGAGGGTGTGATTCATGGAGGCCGCGGCAGCTCAAGGAAAAACCAACCCTGACACTTTCTCCCCTTCGCTGTACACCGGCTAGCAGCTACAGAAGGACACGACGGCGGCCGGTCGCCCCTGACAACCGTGATAAAATGGCCTTCCTTAACTAAACTCGTAAAGCACGGGGCGATAAAACTCAATCTTCTGTAAAATCCAATTAAGTCATTATCTGACTGATTGTATCTTTAATTGAAAACAGAAGTGACAGTAAATTTCTGTGATATATCAGGATCAATCGATACTGCCGTACAATCTGGTCTCAAGAGGTGATTTATAATGTCAAAGCCTTATAGGTAACTCCACATTCTTCTCTCTAAAACCACTGGTGGATGAAATTAAGAGTAAGTGCGTTTCATAAAAAAAACAAGATGGTCATGTTATTGATTACAACAGATGGGGCACAATCCAATGAACGTCACAACAGTGCTGCTGCAAGAAAATACAAGTAATTGTTGTTCCAGGCACAAAATCACATTTACACTTCATCATTTCACAGCGTTTTTATTTCCCTAAAACTTGTAGCGACATAAACTCCAAAGCTCCAGAGCACTTCTGTTGCCGTCTTGCGCAAACACAAAGAGAAATAAACATGTAGAAAGCATGCAGTTTGAAAAGAAACCTCCATAAACAGCATACAGTACAGAGCACAGCTCGGTCCACAAGGGTGGAAAATACTGAACATTTACTCAACTCATACAAAAGGATAACATTAAGTAGTTTGTGTAGTTAAAAAGAAACATCTTGCTTTGGGAAACATGTTAAGTATGAACTGCTGCTACAATCTGTTTGAACCAATAGAGTGGAGATTACAGAGTTGAGTTATTTGATCTGAAAACCTTTAAAAACAACAAAGATAATCATTTTCAACCTAGAAACCAAATATGTTCAATTTATTATAATTAAACACAAAAAATAGGCAAGTTCAGATCATTTCTGAGGGAAAGATAATAAAATACTTGAAACATTTGGCTTAAAAATAAAAACAATTGGTTACTGATGCTTCCATTTACAACAGATGTAAACAATAACCTGTGCCTGAAGGGCAAATTTATCAGGATCAAACCACACGCCAACATGGCGGAGGGAAGCGTGATTCATGTCTAACCTGCGTGTGTGCCTTTTTCCTGCCTGCTAAGCCTCCAGCTGCAAATGCGTCTGTCAGAGTTAATTATACTCAAACTGTTATCCCGAAACACTGAATCTTTGTGTGGTTGTTGTTTAAGGTAAATACTAGTTTCTGCTGCACGAGTTGAGCTAGGGTTGACCTCAAATCGAAGCTATGATAAAGTTACAAGTTGTTAGAAGCTAACATTTAGTTAAAGGTTTATTTTCCTCCTTTAAGTGCTGTTTGTCAGCTACTTTGTCTCCATAGCATAACTTGATTTGCAACATCTTTGGACACAAAACTTTATTCCAAACCACAAATATACCTGTTTTAATAAAGTTCTGAACAAATCAAAACAATAAAGATGTTAGAGTCCATGTCTGCTAATAGATCTGCAGAATACTGCGCATTGCAAACTCGAATTGATTTAAGGTTTGTTGTTTGTTAAATTTGAAGACTTTTGGGTTTTTCTAAGGTTTTAAAACATTTTAGTTATAACTTGACATGGACATCTTTCACTAAATAAGAACTTTAAGCAAAGAAGAGACTGATCTGGCAACTTTAGCAGATCATAAAACAGATGTCAAAAGTTGATAAACAAATAAACCGAGGATAATTTCCTGTGTCATACCGCATATTAAAATTGTCCTGCTATTAAAGCTTAAAACCATCTTACCCTGTGCTCATGGTAACGTATTGGATCATTTGGTCCAGCCTACATTCATTAGATTCATATTACTCACGATTTTAATGCACTTAGTCAATTTAAAGTGATTCTAAAAAAGGTTAAGTTTTGATTTGGGAACTTTTTTTGATCCTTAACTGAAAAGAAATGTACATTGCTGAAGATAAAAATAAAGTGAAATACACAACCAGGCTGTGCTGTCTGCTACAGAAAGAAAATGTCCTGTATGAATACATTTGGATTACCTGCAGCAACTGAGAACTACTAAGAAGTTTGTTTGTTTTTTTAAAGCTGAACCTAACGTCACCCGAATCTTCATTTATTTGCTGGTGTCACCGTCGATGGAGTTGACAGTGAAGTTTGCTGGTTGGTTGCTGGCCTCACACTCAGCCTTGACGTCAGAGTTAACCAGAGAGCTGATGGAGCGACAGGTCATGGCGGAGTCGTGGCTGCTGGATAAGAAGGCTGCAGGGACGACACAGAAAGTCCTGCTCAGAGATCCTCTGAGCTTACAGATATGCTGCAGATCACATGTGCTGTGCTGGTACTGCCTTGTCGTGTTCAAAGGATGTGTAAGTTTGTTTTCTCAAGACCCTGGCCTTTTGTTTTCCTCAGGATGAGACAAACTAAGCTGTTAGCTCGGGAAAACCAACTGCTTTACATTACAGTCATTTAGCTGACGCTTTTATCCAAAGCGACTTACAATGGTTAGGCAGTAGCGTTAAGGGTCTTGCATAAGGACCCAACTGGGAGGTGTTAATGTTCATTCCTGGGGGGGATTCAAACCCTGGTCTCGCACATGGGAGACTGATGCTCTACCAATTGAGCTAAATTAATCCTGCTCACTCTTTACCTTTTAGTTTGTAAATCCTGAACATTTCATCCTTCTTTTTCATAAATATTTGATTTTATAAATATGAAGAAATATTTTAACTGTTGCTGTTTGAAGAGAAAACTGCTGCTAAATCTGTTTATGTGTTTAGTTCAGGGGTCTGCAGCCTTTACGGTCTAAAGAGCCATTTTTCCCTCAGCCAGCTAAATAAAACTCGTGCAAATGTTACGAGACCTTTTCAAAAAGGTAACTTAATATATTTTTAATGAAGAGCCACCATAGGATATTTGTTATTTTTGAAAAACCACATTTTTATTTCCATTTATTATTTTTTTAAAATAAAGAACATAAAACTTTTATAAAAAGACGATAGACAGACTTTCTTCTAACGGATGTAGATATTTGTGAAGAATTAAGTAAAGTAAAAAAAAAAAAAAAATGTCCATAGTTTCCAACCTAATGACAAGAAAAATAGATTTAAAAAAATATTTTAGCCACGTATTTAGAGGCATTGTGGAAAGTCCAGAGAGACACTTGCGGCTCCAGAGTCGCAGGTTGACACTGATTTACTGTTTGTAAACCGAAATTTACTGGATTTTCTTTATATAGGCCTTCTTTTACAGGAAAGAGACATTTTGCTCGTAACAATGCGATTAATCGCGATTAAAAATTTTTAAAGTTGCCCAGCAGTAATATATATATATATATAGTGCTACTAGATTGTGTGTATATATACACATTTTTATGTATATATAAAAAGGGCAGTTAAAGTCCTACAGCAAGACAGACAGAAGATGACAGTCTAATCACCAGCACAGCAGAATAAGTGGTTCTCTCACTGTACTGCAACATGATTCATTTTAAAAGTTGTGAATTTGCAAAAAGGACGACAGTGGCTTTGACACTAATGTTACAGCATATACTAACTCAACAGGCTCACTGGTTTATCTTGAACTAAACCTAAAAGTACTGATATTATTACTTTATTAATCAAATAAAGAAAATCATCAACAGATCAATCAATATTATAATGAATCATGCAGCTACTTTAATCATAATCCAGATTTATCTCTTTGTTTTCAAGAGAACTTGCCATTTAAATAATATTGTAGAAAACATGCTTATAAGGCGCATGATGCTACAAAATATAAAACAATCTGTTATCTTTGCTTCTATAGAATAACACTGTCAGATGACACCAGTGAAATTCACTCAAATGTAGCTGCATTTTAAAGATATCCCTCCCTCTCCTCTCCTCAGCAGAGATGGGAGGGAAAAGAGGAGTAATTTTTCTCCTCATTAACTTCCTGATTGGTTTCGGACTCCAATTTTTGCCCGTCTGCCCTATGTCACCAGTTCTGAACTGACAGCTCAATCGTTAATACTAATGTTTGTGTAGCTAAGTGCACCGTGCTCTTTTTTCATCCCTCAGCGGTCCACTTGTACAGCAATAACAGCCGCTGGGTGCGGAGGGCAGCTGTGAATTAGCCCGCTCGCTGTTAATTCCCTGTCCGTTCATCAGCAGGAAATCTACGATGTAATTAAAGGCTGAAAGCAACCGGACGTGTTAGTTTCATTGGGGATGTTAAATCATGACGTGCCGTGGTACAAGTGTTCTCTGCTGCATCTGCTCTGCTGCTTAATACAGATTAATATCAGACAGGTAAAACAGCAAATTTCCTTGTCTTCAATTAGCTGTCGAGCCCCTGTTGATGACATTCAAACTAATTAACAAAGTATTGTCACTATCAGATGATTGCTACTAGTATTATACATGTGCGTCTTAATAGTTGATGTTGGGTTGCCAAGAAATTTAGAGCAAAATCACCTCGACTTCCCCCACATAGATTCTAGAGCAGGGTTCTCCAATTCTGTCCTACGAGGGCCGCAATCCAGCAGGTTTTCCATGTATCCCTGCTTCAACACACCTGCATCAAATTGAATGGATCTAACAGACAATCAAGTTCTGCACAATGACTAATTAATTTGAGTCAGATACATGAAAAACCTGCAGGATTGTGGCCCTCGTAGGACCGAATTGGAGAACCCTGCTCTATAGAATGACTTTTCCACAGCACCAGGATCTTCTAAAAAATTATTAATGGCATTGTGTTCACAGAGCTTGCATGCTACCCGGCTAAATAACACAGTGAAAATGATGACCATTAAATGCAGATCCCACTATCACTGTTAGCATGATGACATTAGCTTTTAACTCAAAGCATTGTTAGATTGTTAGAAATGGTCAAAGCATGATTAAGCTTTCAATCCAGGTGATCCGTGTTCCAACTGCTCGTACAAAAATGAAAAAGAACATGTTTCTTTGCATGTTTGAACCACATGGGGGCTACGTGATGCCATGATTCAGACATTCTATCAAATTATAGACCAATATCAAATCTTCCTTTTATTTCTAAAGTTCTCGAAAAGCTGGTATTTAAACAGTTAAGTTGCCACCTGCAATATAACGGCTTATTTGAAGATATTCAGTCTGGTTTTAGACCATACCATAGCACTGAGACAGCTCTTGTTAAAGTTACTAATGACTTATTGTTGGCTGCAGA
>JBAMHW010000012.1:5064977-5083104 GCA_037177495.1 Rhadinocentrus ornatus
ACACTCATTCCTAGGGAGAATTTAGAGTCACCAATTAACCTAACATGCATGTCTTTGGACAGTGGGAGGAAGCCAGAGAACCCAGGGAGAACCCATGCATACACAGGGAGAACCTGCAAACTCCACACAGAAAGGCCACCAGCCCCCCACTTTTGAACCTCCCCCAGCTGTAACAGAGACAACACTGTGTTAACTGAGCGCTGGACTTTGGCGAGAAAACAATGTTTGTATAACGTTTGTAGTCACGACTCACAAAAATTGTACATTTTCTATTTCCTTGTGTTGTGTCGGAAGCCCCCGTGTGCACGTCTACATGAACGAGCGCAACATTTCACATGCACAAATGTCCCCTGTGGGAGGAGTCTGCAGCTGTGGGAGGAGTCTGCAGCTGTGGGAGGAGTCTGCAGCAGAGCGCAGCGCTGAAATTTCTGTGGCGCTTGATTTGCAGCTGAAAACAGCACAAGAGTAATCTGTGAAGGAGTAAAATAATGTGACCGCTTCATTTTAATGATAGTTGAAAACCCAGATCGTAATTGTGATTAAAATTTGATTAATCGCACAACTCTAAGGTATATAAATGTGGTTGTGCGTGTTTGTGTAGCTTCCTTCATGAGGCTATAAGAGTTTTTTGTTTACATGAAGTATGGATTTCTGTGTAACCCTTTTAATAATAAGAAGAGAAATGTTACTTCAATCTAGCGGTTCTGGATTATCTGAGTTTGTTTTAAAGCTCTAAAACTGCGTATGTGGACCAAAGTTGCAAAGTATTGAAAAAAATGTGTGTCAAAATACTTGTGAATGTGTGGATAGATTCTTATACTGCCTCACGTTTATTTATTTATTCAAGTTATTCAAAGGAATTTCTGTTGGTATTTAAAATTTTACCTATGCCATTGTGTCATAATGCCACTCAACCCTGCAGTGAAATGAAATGGTGTTAAAATGTGGAAATATGACACTTCGGTTTCAACCAGCTATTTCCATACAGGCCAACTGAGACAATTGTGCAGACGTGAAAATTATCCCACAAAAACAAAAGAATTGCTAACATGAAAGCACATGCAGCATGCAATATCTCATGAAAAACAAGCACAAGAGCTTTCCAAAAATCATCAGGTTATTATTAAGTGACACTGTCTCATAGTGGATTAACCCTTAGCTGACAAGTCACTTGCAGTTTTTAACTACTAGACAAGTTCTTTTGTTTTTATTTTAAAGACATCAGGGTTACTGAATTGGACCAAGCAGGTATAGAAAATGCATCAATGGATGGATTATAAATGCACAGAATAAACTCCTTTATTTTCTCTTATTATTTACTTTCTTTTTGTTAGCATAGCTGCACTTGTGAGTCATTCCCTGAGCCTAATGGGAAATGTAACGAATACTAAATACAACATGTCTCCTGTATTTAAGGTCAGGGTGCAGTTTGGCAACTTTACCTGCTGCTGGTGAAGACAGTTTACTCTCCTTGGATGAACTTTTGCCCTTTTTTCAGTCACTCAGCACTCTATATAAGATTTCCAAACTATTAAACAGTCTTTGTGTGGAATAACAAAAGGAAGCTATTTTAACCTCCCACTTGTCCTGTTAAGAGAAGGAGGGAGGGTGTGAATGAAGGTGCAATCATTTCTGCTGCTGCCAAAGAGGGAAACAAAAGCCCAGATGTGAGAAGAGATGGTAATTCAGTCTGATCCAGAGAGGATAAGCTCTCTGTGGGTTTTCATACTCTACGCTCATTCCCCGTACACATGGGTCATGGGGGTAGATAACACTTAAGTAAACACTCACACACACACAAGTGCACGCACACAAGATTTTCCCTTCAACTGTACTGACAGTGAGTATTTTGAGTATCTTAAAATAACACATTCCATATTAACAAAATATGTTAAGATGAAAATTTTTACTAATAATTTTACAATAAAACATGTTTTAACTCATTAACATAGTAATAATCAAAACTATCAATTTGCAAACTAACATCTATTAGGCATTATGTTAAAGTGAGACTTGAATGACCATATCCAGTCATTTAATTCTTAATCTTGGGTACATCTAGACTAGTTTTTCACCCATTATAACTCCAATAAGTAGAAATTATTATGACGGAGAGCTTTTTTTTCCTAGAGGCATCATCCTCCTGAAGGTTGAGTAAATGGATGATGATGACTTGTGAATGTGCACACGACTCTGGAAGTTACTACAAAAAACTGTTGACAAACACTATATTTTCCAGTAAGACTGCATTATCTGCTTAACCAAGGTTTTAGTCAGGAATATAAATGTAAACACAAAAAAACCCTGCCTTTACCAGGGTTAGAGGAGGACGTTTCTTTGCCGTAAATTTGCTCATTACTTGCAGCACTGCAACGTTATTGATTATGACATCTTTCAGTTCCTCACTGTATATTTTTAATACAGATGGGTGCAGATGTGGGAAGTGTGATAAAGTGCCAACAGAGACAGAAAACATCCAGTGCAACAATCTAGACCCCATAGTTTCCCAAGGGTAAGCTGCTAATGGCTTTTCTTTGTATACATTATTTAAAGGACATGGCGTTGGTAGATACAAACTGTGGTTGTTTGTTTGAACTCAGTTTCTGAAAACAGATACTGCTATGTTCTAAAAAGGTAAGGATGCCTCCACACCCCCCACTTGTTACCTTGAGGTAAGTTGGCTTTTTTTTGTAAACAGTATATGAGGTATATGGGGGTTGATAAATGCAAACCATGCTTGTTTGGATAACTGTTTCTGAGCAGAAGTAGAAGCAACAAAAGGATACTTCTGATGTTCAGTAAATATTGGTATAAAACTATTTAAAACTCTCTTATCTGCATTTTCCCTTTGTGCGTATGTTTGTGCTACAAGCTGTTCTTACACCTGATCTAAATACAGCACAGACATTTGAAACAGTGTCACTTGCCCCTTGAAGTTCAGACACGTTCTTTTTGTGTTGGAACAGCCTTGACGTTTAGCTTCACCCTCACTCAAACCCAGCATCATATCCCTTGCTAATTAGATAAAAGATAAACAGATTCCAAAAATCTAAAATCCCAGTGTTTAGATAAATTAAAAAGCATTGCCATGCCCCCCCTATGTAGATATGTGATACAATCTCCTGTCAGCATGTGTTAATATTGTCCAGGGCCAACATCACTTTGTGGGGCTTTTATCAAGGCAGCAAAAAAATTCAATTTTAAGAATGAAGAGTTGTCTGTCACATGACAAGGCTGTCCTGGGATTAAATGGCTCTCATTAAAATGATACGAGCTGTGTCTAAAAAAGACATTGGCCCTGGCCAGTTTGAGAGGGTCCCATGTGTGTCCAACTGAGGATGACCCTTGGAGAGATGGACACTCCCCTCTCTGAGAAAGATGTTGGTGTCTGGCTGGTCCTCATGAGACTAGACCAGCATCAGAACTTAATGGCCCAGAAAACTCAGTCGAAGAGCAGACAGGCAGGCTTTAAATACTGAGCACTGAACAGTGGAGGCTCGCAGCACTCAGCTGATGTTTGCAACGCAGACCTTCACCCTTCAGTTTGAAACCATTAATCTACTCTGACTATTTTTTTGTCTCCTACTGCTACAAAGTTTAATGTGATGCAAACAACAGTGTTTTGGGTAATTTCTAATGCTGTTTCACAGTTTTGCCTTGTATGTTTTGGCCTGCTGCAACAGGTTCTGGAAGGAGGTTATTAAATGCATTTCTCAGATGACCTTGAGTCCAGTACCTGACTGTCTCATACTGTATTCTTAATTTGTATCCCAAAGACTGTATGCTAAACAGCAAAGAGAAAAAAAAATGACTGATTTATCTTTAGTACAAGCTAGACGCTTGATTACTCTTTGCTGGTTGGTCGTTACCTGAAATTATCAGCATGCCTTGTCCTTGAAAATTACCCAAATGTAAAGACATCTAGAATCCATTTCTTGCCTTATTAAAGAACTTTGAAATTGAGGAAGCTCTGGTAACTTGAAGGTGATGTGTCCCGAACAGTTGACACCTTAACCATGTGATGCTGTGCTGTGTATGATTACTACTGTCGTTACTCAGTTTGTGTGCTTTATTTTTCTTTTGTTCTTATTTTGGCTTTGGGGTGGGGGGTGGATTTTATAGTTTGGCTGATTTGTGCTTGGTGTTAAATGTATAAAAAATGCATTTTTGTAAATTGTTAAAACTCAATAAATACATATAAATAAATTTAAAAAAACAAAGCAGGCTAGAATAGGGTGGATGTTAAAATAATAGCAGAAAATCAACATCAGTGGCATCATAGATGGTATTAAACCCCCAAATTCAACAACATTTGATATCTGATAGGACAGTTTTAAACATATATTTTTAGTGGCCATGGCTTTATTTGCTTAAGAAGGCTTGTTAGATGCCTCAAGAGAATGGCTCAGATCTTACCATAAAATGAAAAAACAGTAAAAGTAATTACACTAAATTCTTTTGGACATCTAAAAAACTTAATGAGGTTATGCTGTGCATTGGAGCTGCATGACAATAGGAGAACAAGTAATATGTTTCATATTAACAAGTAATGCTGAATACTGCAATTAAAATAGGCTGTGTTGTTTATAAACAAATAATTGAATATATGCTGCCGACCTACTGTGCACAGCAATCAGAAAACAAAAGCACATTTTGGAAGTCACAACTAATTTTAAGCCACATCAAACACTTTAATCAACCACACTAAATAATCAGTAAAAGCTTTTTTTTTACGGTCATGAATAATGATTCTTTTTATTGTGCATGCAGTTAAATCTTTCATTTATTTTTTCAAACTCATCTCCCAAACGAAGAGCCAACTGAGACAATGGTTCAAAGGGATGCAGTCTCTTTTGGAGTCATTAAGAGAATCAGAAAACACTTAGATGCTCATTATTGGTTTGCTATAGAGCTGATGTGAGTGGAGGACCAACATGAGCTGACAGAAGGCATCAAGTGTTGAGGTCAAAGGCTAATTAAGCAGAGAGGAACCTTTGCTCCTGCATTGTTAACCAATCTGTCCTCAGTGAAGATGACTGCCAGAGAGGCGTGACACAGCCATCGTCCACATGCTAAATCTCCATTTCGGCTACTGTGCCCCATCAGCTCACAAAATGGCATGTCAGTCTATCGTTGAGCTCTCTGACGTGATCCATCGAAGAGTTATGGATATGCAATAATGAGTTGAGGCGGCCGATCAATATTTGCGTGACTTTTCTATCATTACATTTTAAACAAATGATTCATTGCGAGTCGACAGGGTAAGAAAAATGCCGAAGTAAAGGACACAGGAAGAGTGAAATATATTGCTATGGAAAGGAGGACGGCTCTTGTGGGTGCTAAAGCTGCCAAATGTGTTTATCCAAATCATTCAGCTGTTTCAAAGAGCTGCCAAGGAAGCATCATTTGTCTGTGCTGAACCGCTGCTGCTGCTCAAATGTAATGAAAGTGACTGCATGATTACATAATTAATATTAGCATAATATAGTGTTAGTATTGCAGGATTAGTATGATGAGATAAAGACACACTGTACCTAACCAAGATGAGTTTGGTATAGTCACAGCACAGAGGCTGTTTATGAAAATTACAATGAGATACAAAACAGTGTTTGGAACCATGGAAACTGCAAAAAATGGAAATTATACTTTTATGCAATTTTCTAGCAAATTAGCAAACATTGTGCAGCTAGATCAGTTATAATAGCTGTTGGGACTTAATAATCTATTTAAGTGGTAACTATTTTAATTACTTACAATGAAACAACAATGCATCTTAACTGAAGTAGACCAGGCACAATCACTTTCACTGATTAAAATCTTAACCTCTGCGCCAATTATAACAGCAAACAGATGTAATTATTTCAGAACGAGGGACAAATTTCTCCTGGGGGACATGTCCTTCTGTAAACACCAGATTTAAGCTAAACTGTCTTCTAATCAATCAAAGTCCTGAAGACCTTCTTTGAAGGGAGTCAAAAGATGGTTTAGCAGGCTCAAGTAACTTCACCACAGCTTTCTCTTCTAATTTGGGGAAACCTGACTACTGTTTCCACCGACACTTTAAGGTTTCTCACTAGTAAACTGTGTTAAAAACACATTTCAAACACGCAGAAAAGAAACACATCACCATCATACTGATCTTTAATGTTAATTAAACATTTAGCATTCTGATATTTGGTTTAGGGAATCAAACACATGATTTATTCATCTGTATGAATTAATTTCTGATCAATTAATATATTTTCGGCATTATAAAAAAGACAAACACATGTCTTTGTATACAGGTTTAATTATTTAATACATCTTGCAAAAGAAGCAGTAAAAATACGAAAGCAGCCAAAAAATATAAGTACGTTTATTTATAAATACAAAAACAATGAAATGTACAAAATTCTTTACTGGATCTGGTGGCAGAAATGTCTAAAAAGTCATGCATGTTGTGGCTGAATGTCCGATACTGGGACTCCAAATCAGAGAACAATAAACATCAGAACCTGGTGGAGGAAGCTGATCTTCTTATCTGCATATGGGAGTTCCATCCAGATGAGTACCACTACATTTAAAACCACATACTTATTGCATCTGTAGCCACTAACCCTTTCTACATGAATTCTCAGGTGTACCACCTCACCTGCTCTCTCATCATCCTGTTCATCTTTCTCACACGTTGTAGATGCAGCCGTCTTTACTTCTTCTCACACAAAGCCAAAACTGTCCATTATGTCCAAACCTAGAAAAGTTTCTGCAGAAGTCCGCTGTTCTCAGGGACGTGTTTATGCAACATGTTCACTGCACTGCACCACTATAAAAATCTGCTGTTAATTTCCTTTTTTGTGTGCTGATCGAGAAGCTGCTGCTGCAGCAGAGGACACAATTGAAGAAAAGAAAAAAAAAAAGACAAGATCAAATACGCATCACAAATTTAGAAAAGATGAGATTAAAAAGATGAGATGTATATAGACATCGGTTACACCCAAAATGGAGTGATTTTCCCCACAATTCTGTGCATTGATGACGTCTGTGCACATTCTCTATTGGGGAACATGCTGGACAACTGGCCTGAGAGTTACCACATCTCGAAAACAAAGGACAACTTGCATTAAAATCCAGCCTGACATGTTTGAGCCGGAATCGGATCAAGAATAGGAATGTAAACTATGGTTTCTTGTGGAATTAACTGTGTCTTTCTGAGCGGTTATAAAAGCAACAAACGAATATTATGGGTTGTCCAGCGAACAAATTACCCCAGAATCTCCCAGCTGCCTTTTCACTCAGCGGACCTATGGTAATTGCAATAAAATCAATTCACATTTGAAACAGTTTCACTTACTGCTTGAGGTTCAGCTTCGACTTTAGCTTCAGTCTCCCTGCAAAGCCAGCGTCACACGGGGCCTAAAAAAGTCATCTGTGAACCGTAGCAAGTTGTTAAACTGTGTTGCTGGCCACACTGCATCCACTGATCTAAAATAACTGGGTGTTTACGGACGCTGACGAGGGTAAACTTGACCTTGCAAACCAAGAAACGTTTTTTTTGGGACAAATCCCAAAACAAAAACAAAGTGTCATGCTCTTAAAAGTTGCTTCTTGTGGTACCTTTAAAATGACTCTGGAGTATTTGACCATTTAAAGAAATTAGGGTACTGTAACGTCTTAGTGACCAGTTTGCTGGAAAAACAAAAGGATTGCCAGCAAGAGTTCAAGACTACTGGTAAGACGATGAGACATTTCTTGTTTCAACACAGCAGATAATTCAGAAAACATGAAAAAGTGTGTCACCGGCCCTTTAAAAGGGGGACAGTCTTGTGTGACAGTCTTGTGGGTAAAGAGGAGGTAAAAAATTCTCATACTTTATATATACCTGCTTTTTGATTCTGTAATGGCACAATTACAAGTAAATACAACCAAAATATTCCATCAGCTATATATACAGTCTAGACAAAAGGAAGGCACTGTGAGATATTTCATCAAACGGAGGAAATAACAGACTCATAACAAAGAGACAGTGACACTCGTATCTTTTTTCAGGGGTTAAGGAGGTTTAAAATAAACCAGCAGTCAGTGGGACCATATTTCATTTCCTTTGAAGCCATTCAGAGCAGGACAATGTGAGGGTGTGTGTTAGTGTGTGTGTATAAGCCAGAAAGAGAAATAGAGAGTGAGGATAAGAGGACATAAACTACACAGGCCTGGCCTTTTAATGTCTCCACAGCCCCAGGCCTGTATTAATGGTGGTGTTGTACAACACATTACTATGGTGCTTGTGCCCTAAGCAGACAATTACACTGGTATTTAGCCCGTCCACAGCCCCAGAGGCCACCGGGGCACTTAGCAGCAAAACAAGGAGGTGAAGACAATCTGACAGACCACTCATGACATTTCTTCGGTAATCAAAGGCCACTAGAGACACTCAGCCACACGTTCAGTGGCACCCTAACAGGCCCCAGTAGGGCTGATTTGTCCGCTGCTGCCTTTTAATTACAGGTTGCATTATGGAAACTAAGATGCATTCATCCTCGGAAAAATAGTATAACAGTTTAAAATTATTTTCCCTCACTGTAAAGATGGTTGTAAAGATGCTAATTGTGTTTTACAAATACCTTATTTGCCAGTCTTTGCTATGGCAAGTGGTCTTAACTTTGATGGGATCACTGAATTTATTCTTTACTGATGATGTGGACCAGGGGAGTTGTACCTTGAGAGTTTTTTATTATGTATAGACGTAGCAGGTGAGTGGTCGGTGTTACCCATTGTGCATGTTCGGGTAAAGCCACAACTGCACTTACTGGTAAGCAAATAAAGACAAGCACCAGGTAAAAGAGCTGAGCGCACGTCTCTTCCTTCCACAACCCAGCCAATCTTTACAAATGCTATTTTTTAATCTTTACTTTCCAACAAGCTTCCTGAACATACACAAACTCTTGGATACAGCTGGAGTGTGCGTTCCTGACTGCGTCCGATGATTATCAGCATTGTTTTCAAATCATTCTAATCAACATTAAAGTAACAGGTCAGTCGTCACAACGTATACCAAACAGTTTTATCTTGGGTGAAAAACTTATAATTTCTATTAGGCCTGTTTTTTTCTCTCTCTGGTGGTGAAAGAACAAAGTACAGAGAGTGTACTGCAGTGACTGATGTTTTCAGCATGTCAGTGACCAGAGAAATGAACTCTGGCTGCTACATGACATGAAACAGCACTTCTTTTGAAAAGGGTCACCTCTTGGCCGTGCGGCAGCGATTTGTTTCAGGTTTAATAAATCCAAAAGAGTGAGAGGCCTTTCTGACATCTGCAAAATGAGTGTGGCCTGACTGTGTGCTGAATATGTGTGAGGGGACTTTCTTATTCTTTGTGAAAGTGTGTGGGTGTGAGGTAATCTGACCTGGAAGCAGGTAAAACCCATTTTATACAGGAAACAAAGAAACTTACTGACGCCAATCTCTGTTGTTTTTCTATTCCATTTTACTTTTCAGGGGAGGCCGAGAATCTGAAGCGACAGACTTTATACGCAGTAACTCACTTCGGTGTACAGTACAGTATAGATTAAAGCGAGAAAAATCAATAGAATATCATCTAGAAAGATAGTAATGGATTTCTAACTTAATGGGCTCACACAGGTCTATCGATTAGCAGGATTAACATCTGCAATACTTCAACAATCTGATTTGCATTTAAATGACTGAACGCTCTGTGCTGACACCAATATAACAAAACGGGCAAATGTATAGCCAGCACAGCGGCGCTCAATTGTGAGGTGTGACTTCAGTATTAATCTGGTTTTCAAAAAACCCTGAGAAGTAAGTTGCTGTGCCGACAGCTCGCAAACTTTCAACAGTTGTAAATTTAGGAGTCCAGGCAAGGACAAAAAAGAAAGAGCGGAGCGCAGACACTGACAGATTCGGCTTGAAGACGTCTTCTGTAAGTCTAAAGCTGCCATAACTCTTTGGGGGCAGCTCATCTAAGCCTCCCTGGTTAGACCCACGAGGGAGTGAGGTGAAGAAACAGTGTGAGTGTCTCTGTGTGTGTATAAATGAAGTTGAGGAGGGGGGGAGGCAATGTGAGGTCAGATGTTGAGAGGGTGGGGGAGAGAGGGTAGTGGGGAAGGAGTTTGATGGACTGCACTGTCACCTCCCGCCTGGCGATTTACAGCAGCGGGGCTGCTGACGATCGCGGGGCAGTAAACAGACCGGCCGGGGGCGTATTTCACAGGGAGCTGGCTTTTATGAAGAACACTAGGACGGCTCTACCCACAGCTCCGCCCGGACCGCCGTGACGGATGGAGAAAGACGCATGACAAGCTTCATCATTGTTTGTAAATCTTAACTGTTCCCGCTCACTAACTCCAGAAGGCAATTTTGCGGAGACAGCGGGGCCTAAGAAGGGGGAGGGCGAAGAGCGGGGAGGAGGAAGAGAAAGAGAAGGCGAGAAGGGGAGGGGGAAAGGACAGCGTGGCACTCGTGAAGGTTATTTGGATCTCTGTATTTGGCCAAATGATTAGCCTTATCCTGGGAGGGAAATAAATCTGACAGGGCGCTGTTTGGCAGGCAGGTAGAGGGTGGGTGGGGTGGGGATCCCAGCTCACAGTGATTTCCTCCTTATGGTTTGAACCAGAGACACGTTGCATTTTTTCTGTGCAAGCCAATTTCTTCCGTTACTTCAATTAATTCTTGGATAGTTAAATGAATTTAGTTATATTTAATTATTGAAAAAAAAAACAAAAAAAAAAACAAGAAAATATCAATAGGTACAATATTCTGAAATAAACTGTTTCATTATAATTTAGACATAAGGACCTAAACAATAATCAAGTAAGCTCAGGGAAAAACAACTTCTTTTTGCCACTGGAAAAAAATTAAGAAAATCTGTCAAAGTATAAAAGTGCAATAGGAAGTTCCTGCAGTTCTACTTTTAGAGATGAAAACCAATGTGCATGGTAACTAAAACAGAATATGATAACATGGAACTTATTTTCTTCAATGTACACTGACAGTGATGCACCATATATGCTGCAATTACTGGACAATAATTCCTCGATCATGAATACATTAATTAAAATTTGTTTGGTCGTTCTGCACATGCTTGTTCCCCTGCCCTGTCGCGATGACGCACATACGGTACTCTATCTCCTTTCTCCTCCTCAGCTGATGAAAGTGAAGTAGTATGCTAGTGTAGAGCTGCTGCTTCAAAACTAGAATCAAAATCAAAGCAAAACTGGATTTTACTATGTGATCTTTCATGTTGTAGGTAAAAAGAAAAGCAGCAGGAGTTTGTTTCCTTCCGGTAGATGTAAATATGTCACAAAAATGTGTCCCTGTCATATCAGAACTCTTCCCAACCCCCAGATCTTTAAACATGTTTTCCAAGTCAACCTCAATTTGGAATTACTATTTCAATGTAAACGGAGGATAATACTTTAATTATAATATTTTTAATTCGGAACAATTAATTAAAATTTAAAAAAACATTTGTAACTGTGTTGTAAATGAGGCGCATTGCAAAAAAATTAACAACTACTACCCAAAATTTTGGATGTGTTGCATTTGCATCAGTGTGTTTCCCTCTCCCCCTGCATTGTTCTGCCTATTGTGTTAAAATAATTAAATCTAAACAACTCGGCTCAATTCAATAATAGAAAGTGTGTTAGATTTAACATATGGAATAACGTATGAATCAAACCTCTGAAGAGGATTTTACAGGTTGATACTGCTTTTTTTTTCATGAGGTCAGTACTCAGAAAAAGGTGGTAAGCCATTGATTTAGGTAGTAGAGGTTTTTCTTTTTTCTGTCAAGTCTGAGTCCACACCAAATGAGGGGACCACCCGCTGAGAGTGTTGTTATCTTGTAATGGAGCATGGCGTTTCACAGCAGGGGGCTGACGTGGGACCCTCACAGCAGAAGAACAGGTGAAAGTCATAAACAAACACAGGTATAAGGGAAACTGTGGGGGTCTTTAGGTTTGTGATGCTGGTGGTGTCAGCATCTTTTTCACTGAAAGAAAGATATTACTATAAGGCTGTACTATTGATGCTCTTTCCCTATGTTCTTTTAAATGAGTGATTCTTGAAAAAAATTATGCTTTTTTTTTTTTTAACAGTAATAAAAGGACTTGGATGTGATGGGTCTGCAACACAACAAATAAAATTTGTGGTGGAAGTATTTTTAACATTATTACCAAAGGTACAAGAATATAAACATATTTAAATGAGAAACTTAGAACTGCTTCCGACAGACACTGCAACGCCAGATAAAGTTTGCAGTCATGACAGTAGACAATAATTAAAATATAGATTTTACAATTTTTTAAAGGTTGTCGCCACCCTCTGGTGACAACACACAGCCTAGTTTATTGGCTTCACACCTGTCTAACTGAAATGTGTTTTAGCAGTTTTTCAGAGGATCCCTTCAGATTTTTTTCACTAATGTTTGGAAATCTTTCTTCTATTTTATTTAAATTCAGCAAAAACCTTGTTTGACTCGCAGGTTTATAAAAACTGGTCCCAAGGAGGTCCCCTAAAGAACACAGGGGGTCCCTGAGGCTTTGAACATTCAGAGCAGCTGAGATCAATGTCCACACATTGTCCCTATTTTAAGAAAACAAGTATATGTGTATGTTGTTTAAGTGTTTGTTGTTAATTTAAATTTGGCTTTATTGAAGGACAGGACTCAGCCAGAATACATTATTTATGATCAGAACCTCACTTTTAAAACCATAAAACCAAGGATTGTTTCAGCAAGGGGTGGGACAGAGGGTCTATGGCTTTTTAGTATTTGCATGAAGGGGGTCCTCAAGGAAAATATGATGGGAACCACTGGATTAGAGTACCCTCACATGTACAAAGATAAACAGGTGACTGGCTATGGAGGGATGTTACAGTAGTTTTAAACTTGTAGTTGTGAAACATCACACAGCAGGGAAAGATTAATTAACCACCAAAATCCATCATAAACTGAATCATCTGTTTTCTGCTTACATAGTCACTAAAGGCCTATTTATGCTCCCTTTACGTACGTAAACAGCAACGCCGTTTTCAAGTGTTGTTATACGTTGCCGTCCTCATACTTCCATGCATCTTTTGTGTTGCCATGGTTGTTAAGCCAATTCCTCCACTAGCGCGCAGTACTAAGCTCATAGTTCACTCCCGCAAGCCGACGTCAGTTTGGCAATGGTAATGCGCAACGAAGTTTCGTTATAAAGTTAATTCCGACTGCCCAACACACCCTAAACACGCGCATATCCTTTCTTCAAAAGCTCGCACAATTTCTATATTTGTTGTGCTCATTTATCATCGGTTTTCTTCTTCTTTGGTTTGTTTCTTTGGTCGCATGTCAGCTATTCTGCTCAGCACTGCCTCCGTGATTTCCGGTACTATTGCTCCGTCTTCTGCGTCAAACGACAGATAGCTAAGCTCCCTAAAACTTGGCGGTGATCATAATTTCTATTTCATACGACAAAAGTCATGATTTTAGACAGCAAATTCTACACGTTTCACTCACACACACATCTGCATATTCATAATCAGAAACATGGATCATGATGTACAAAGGCTAATTAAGTTAATCGATAAGGGTTATAGTGTATTTAGGTACATTCTGATATCATACAAAAAAATATCCCTTACCTTTTGTGAGTAGAGTATATCGGATAACACAGAGTAGTACTGCTTTAATGCAGCACACATCATGATGGCTAAATTAGCATTCATTCTACATCCTGTCTCTTCTCTGAGCATTGTCCAGCCACTAAAAGTCGGTCTGATGATGATTTTTGTCTTATTTCTTGCTCCTTGACTTTCTCTCTACCTTTTCCTCACATCCTCTGATAATGGAGGTGTTTCTCTGATGAATTAGTACACGATTAAAAATGTCTGATGTGTTGATATCCCATTGCTGGTGTGTGATATGGTATTGTAAAGAAAAGGTTAGCCTCGGCATGTTGCAGGGCAACAAAGGCTCCTGAAATGTGCATAATAAATGTCAGTGTGCCAACAAAATGAGTTAGAAGCTAAGTTTAAAGGTTGAAAACTTATGCAGTTGTTTTTTGTTTTGTTTTTTTATTACAGTATTTGGATAAAACTGCAAGGACATGCAGAAATCACCAGGTTTGGCTGAATTAGCTAAGATAGTCGTGATTGCAACATCTCAAATTCCTGGAGGGACTGACTGCCCTAAAGCTAGTTTTGCTGCTTTTCTTTTTGGAGTGAAAACAGAAAGATTGGCATGAGCAGTGATTGTTTGTTGCTTGTTGTACCAAACATTACCCTCACAGGACAATAAAGATGATCCCTGATCCTTGATCCTTCCACCATGGTAACACAAAGGAATCCATTCCATCCATCTACAGGCTTCTTACTTTTTAATTTCATTTTACTAAATCTGGAACATGCAAACTACAGTCTTTGACATTAGATAATTTCTTATTAAGCTCATGTTGACATGTTTCAAATAAAGAGAATGCCATGCCGTGCTTTGAAACCAAACATGACATAATATACAAATGCAATTATTTCAATCTGTGCTCTCAAAACTCTGCTGAAGCAGGTGGCTAATATAGATGAAATTTTTAAATATGAAGCAAGGAATACTCAAAAAGACACGGTTGCAAGTAGCTCTTTATGTTGCATTAAGCAATAAACCAAAAGAATTTCTTCATTCCCGGTAAACTTTCACTTTAAAAGGCATGTCAATCAACTGTGTATCCTTCTTTCTCCTGCCACTTTAAGTTGGATCCTCACTCATCTCCCTCTCATTTCTCACTTACATGCATTCAGTAGTAAGCTCCAAAAGGACTGTGCTCAACATATGAAGCAACACACACAATCTGATTTACCCACATTCACCAAAACTAAGAAAGGCATAAAATCTAGGCAACTACCATCAGTGCTGAGATTATCATCTAAGATTTGTGATGCAAAGTGCCAGAAATCTGCTGCTGCACAAATCAGAGATTGAATCTCCTTCAAAAGTAAACAAGATAAAAAGAAACAGAGCTGCACTGTGAGCTCTTCAGTGTTGTGACAGTTTTAAAACAACTACCTAAAAGCCATTTAATATGTTCATGTAGTACCCTTTAATATCTCTAAAGGAGAATAGGTAACAGTGTTAATATAAACAGTTATCCTTTAAACCAGTGGTTTTCAAACTGGGGGTCGGGACCCCATGGGGGTCGCGAGATAATATCAGGGTGTCGCTGGATAATTAAAAAAAATATATATACATTTATCAAATAAAATTGGGATTTTTACCACATGGGAGAGGGAATCGCAAAAACCAATGCATCTTATCTTAGTGATCATGGCTCAAAAAGTTCGAAAACCACTGATTTAAACTATCACCATTGACGACTGTAGCTTTAAAAATCACTCTTAAGAAATTCCTACCTTTGAAAGTAATGAAAAACCTGAGTCAGATCTGCATCCCAACTACTGCACTTGCAGTAAAATAAGAAGTAAAAATTAGTAAAGGTAAAAATTAAATTTTATGACACTCTTGATTTGAGTGCAATCCTCCCTTCAATGTACTGTTGATAAATTCTGGTTAAACTTTATGGGGCCTGAGAAGTGTGTGTTTGAGTGTTTTTGCATCACTCACGAGCTGCCATGGAATCAGAGCAGCTGTTGTTGTCATCCAGGCTGAATAAGGAGGGCACACTGGTGGTGGAGGCCAGACCCTGTGTCAGGTAGGAAGCTCCAGGGTAGTAGGAATGCATGCGGTACTGAGAGGACATGTTGTGGTTAGATAGTCGGCCATCATTGTGGGGCATCTGTTTCGTACAAACAAAATGAGAAAATCCATCTTAACATACCGGATTTCATGAACAGCATCTCATATTTAATAGGTGGCAGTCATTCAAATGTCTTACAGAGTTATAGAGATTTTTAATTTGATATCAAGTAATGACAAAAAAGGGCAGCAAAAAGTTTCCAACTTTAATTATTTTTTTCTTTTCTTTCTTAACATATTAAACTTATTCAAAACAAAATTAAACTTCATGTTTTTCATGTAAACGTGCCTCTTAACGTGTATCTTAAAAAGTAACGTGAATAAAGTTGGCCTTTCGAACGAACAAGCACCATATCTTTAGCCATCCGCCACAAGACTGCATCTATGATCTCTTTTCACTGAGCCTCATTCTGATCATACAACTGTGATACAAGCAGATGTAGCTTGTCTCTTAGTGGGAGTTTGTGGGCCACTGCTGTCTTGGTAATCTTGTAAAGAGAAACATTTTTCACTCTAGTCAGGACGCAGATAAATTCCAGCAGTGAATGATGGCTGACCAGACTCAGGGCTCCAGACCGACTTTTAAAACCAGTGTGCCTAATGTTTTAATTTGGGTGCACTGGCAAAAAATTAAGTGCACCCAAATTTCCACTGTGTTGCTCTAAGCATCTTGTTTAAATAAATTAAATAAACTTTTTTATTTTTGATGGTTCCAGAAAATGACAACTGTTCTTATTGCAAATGCAGTAACAAATAACTTTGCAGTCTCATTCATTTTTTCCCTCCAAAAGATATTTACATCTTTTATTTTTTTTATTATAAATATAGTAAATGCAAGCTCCTGTTTTAGTATTTGAACCTCTTTTTGCATCTGCCATATGACAGTATCCCTATTATTTACACAAGATCCATTTAACTGGTCTACACAAGCAGCTATAAATCACTGTGACTTTATGAACTCCTTTAATTTTTTTTACATTTCCCAATATCATATCAACAAAATTATTTAGGCTTCAAATCATTCATCAGAAATTCACAGTCAACAAATTAACAACTTAAATTGACAAGAAATGGACAGTGTTTGACTTCATGGGTGCTTGGCTGATAGCAAAAAATGAGCTGCAACACAAAAAGCCGGCTTTCTCCAGTCCTCTGAAAACTTTAAAACGAGCTGTCTACTCAGCAGCAAGGCCGTCTCACTGAGGGTTTTCAATTTCATTTTTATGGAATTTGATTTCTGTCAGCCTGTAATATGTCACCCGTATTGTCCACACCATCAGTTCTGCGACAGCTTTATAAACTGTTATTTAAGCTACACTCGGCTCCTGTATTAGGCTGTGAAAAATACAACAGAGATTGGACTGGAGTCTTGAAAGTACACTAAGCTTATGGTTCCCAGGACACATATAGGACCACAGAAAACTGCTTTAGTGAAAGTTGTTTACATAAGGCGTGTTTTTTTCTGCTTATGGTAAATAATATCTAGAATAATTTGATTATGTCATTGATGTGAACAGGGGAAAGTATTTTGGTTAAGGGAGTACTGATTACATTGAAGATCTGACTCAATAAAAAGCTGTTGAATAAAAAATAGGCCTAACACATTTGACTTGGTCACTTAAACAGCTGGCATTTGCTTAAATATATAGTGATGCACAGTGCTTATAGTATACATTAATTTGTATCCAATGCCTTAAAGAAGTACAGGATATGAAGTTGGTCAAGCAGGTCTTCTGGCTTATGTACATCCACTTTGATTATACTTGTAACGGTGTTCCTTAGGGTTCTGGTCTGGGTCCAATTTGTTATCTTTATACATGTTTCCATTGCACAATATCATTAAGAAATATGAGATTCATTTCCATTATTGTGCCCGATGACACCCAGTTGTGTCCACTATCCATTAAGCCTAAACCACTACTGAAGCTTCGGTTTTGTGTTGAAGACATTAAAGCCTGATGTCCTACTATTATCAACTTTGAATTCAGATAAAAATGGTAAATATTTTTGGTCTCAAGGGACTAAGAAATTAATTTTTCCAAAGACTGTTATGTTATTCGGTATAACATCGACTGCTAGTACACCTGCAAGTAGTAATTTTTGATCAGGACTTAATGATTAATTCACATATCAAACAGGTTTCTAGAGCAGTAGTTTTCATGTGCGTAATATTTGCAGGATCAGAAGCTTTATATAACCAAAATGGTACTAAGACTGATTAATGCATTCATCACATCCAGGATCGACTACTGTGAAGCTGAGCTAGATGTCCAAACAAGTTACCTGAAATCATCCAATTATTCCAAAACACTGCTGCTAGTCTTAAAGTCTTTGGTATGAGGGCCCGACGTCCACAGGTGGGGGTTGTGCTTACAGCCCAACACCGTGCAGGACGTTTGGCATTTGCCA
>JBAMHW010000012.1:5084451-5115976 GCA_037177495.1 Rhadinocentrus ornatus
GAGCTGGAGCCTATCCCAGCAGTGTTTCAGGTGAAGGCAGGGTACACCCTGGACAGGTCACCAGTCCATCGCAGGGAGACTGATGCATGCTGTGCATATGGAGCTATTTATTTTCTTCTTCTAAGAAATTAACTTATTTAACAACTGTCTGACTTTTTCACTAAAATAAATCAGAAACTAATTTTGATCAAGCAATTATCTGGCTCTTACAATCACAGATGATCTGATGATGACTTCATAAAAACAAAAAAAGTAAAAATATAAAAAAACAAAAAGTAAAATATATAAAAAGTAAATACATATATAAATAAAATCCGGATCAAACCCTGATTTTACTATTTTGCAGCAAAATTATTGGCAAGCAAATTTCACTTACAAATTTTGGCAGCAGTGATGGGTACGGTATAACTTGAGAGACAGATGTGCACAGGATTTAAACATGAATGCTTTCACACATCTGCAGTACCTTCAATAAACTCCTGGGCTAACTTGTTGACTCCTAGGGGGGGCCTCTTCATCGCCCTGACAGGGCCTGTCTTCTTATCTGGCACCATCGCCTGTCTGGAAGCTCTACACCACCCTTATATTTTGATCATCCACCTGCATGACAGCCAAGCACGACTGAGCGTACAGCAGAGAAGAGGAGGTAGATGGCTTTCCACAGATAAAGACCACATTGTTTCCTCTGGGGCTACATGTTATGAAGGGATCGCCAGACCTACAGAGCACTATATTATGACAACTACTAACCCTGGATTAGCTTGATGATTTTAGAGGAAATGCATATTACACTTTTTGCCAATTTCCCAATTTCAGTGGGAAAATTAAATATTTACTATTTGAATAAATTTAAATATTCAAATAAGAATTGTGAAAATTAAAGAAGCTTATTTAGATATACATTTTAAAACAATGAAAAGTGCACTTTTTTCAGATATTGTAATATAAAAGACTTGACTTTCACCTTTAGAAGCTGACCTAATCAGTAGAAAGTCAGTCTTTTCCTGCAAATATGGAGACAAAATCTAAATTCAGTAACTCAAGGATAATCACTTCCGTTTGGAATACTAAAACTGAATTATAGTCCAATAAACTGTAAATGTTCAGGACAAGGTAAAAGAGAACACATTTTTCCTTATAAAATAAAAAGATTTTCTCTCATTTCATTTTTTTTGTTACAAACTGTGTTTGTCCTAATGACGCTCATCCTCAAATAATGAGCTCTTGATTAAAAATAAATATATGCATGTAAATAAAAAAATGGTCCCTGAATTTGAAGACCCGTAGCACGTAGACCTGTCAACCTGACAACTTCCCTAAAACAATCATCAATCACAAAGGAGGATGGCTAAATTATGCTAAAGAGCGCTAACTGATTAGCATTAATGTGCTCACTTTCTTCCTGGAGCAGTGAGGCATAGTGGTTTGTTCTCCTGCCGACAGACAATACCATTAACCTTTGCAATTCAGCCTCTGCTGAGCACCTGCAGGTTAGCGAAGGCAGTGACCCAAAAACTAGATGTTGCCAATGAGTGGGTGGTGGGGGGGCAGGGGTGGACAAATGTTCTTCATAAAAAAACAAACCACATCATCAGATCACCGGAGAGTTATAGATCTAATCTGCTTTGTGAATAATCTAATCTGACACAAGAGAGATACATTTAGGCATAAATCAGTGTGAGTGTACAGATGGGGAAATGAGTGACTATGTGTTACATGATAGCTGCTTTCTCCTCTGTTTCTCCGTTATACCTAAAGCCAAGTCATGTAAATAAAAACAAAAAATTCATCTGCAATGAAAAGTAAAAGTTCAAATGAGTTAGTGTCTTCAGTAAAATGGTGAAGTATCATAACTGTTTAATTTTCTTCATAGAATCTGTTAGTTTCTAAACGAGGACACATTCAGCTTATTATCCACTCTTCTATTATCACACACAAATCAGTGGCTATTTCAGTTGTCATTAGAATAGCAGCAGGTAAAGTCTTTTGTTTTGTTTTTTAAATCACTCCCATGGTAGTCATACGGCTCCATAATATAACAGGAACAAGCAAAGATTTCATACATATGAATATGAAAACTGCTTATTTGACATGAAATTGAAAACATTGATTTATAGGGACTTTACAGCAGATTTTGTCAATTTATGTCCAGAAGGTGCCTAATATCATATCTGACGCTACATATAAAATAATAATAAGAACAAATCGATGTTATTGCTAATCTTAGACATATAAAGGATCACATCACCACCAAAACCCTTATTCCCCTACTATTTCGTATATGAAAAAAATGCTTTGTTTTAATTTTTAAAAAATAATAATACAAACATTTCAAATTGGCATTTAAATTGTTAAAGTACCTAAAACAATTGAATGTTTGCTAGATTTGAAGTTGTTTAAGAGATTTATGCGGATAAAATAATAAAATATAGATGAATGATGATTTATTGGTAGTTTTTATTTGTGAGTGTACATTTTTAACAAAAAGGTGTCCAGAGGGTAGTCAATTTGAGGAGTCAGAAAAGTCAGAAAACTGAGTCAGAATGCAGATGCAGCGTGAGAAAAACAAAGTGCACCGTCGTGATTCAACAGCCTGTGGAACCACCATTAGCAGCAAAGACCAAGAAATAGTTTTCTGTATGATGTTATCAATCGCTTACAATATTAAGTAATTTTGTTCCAGTCTTGGTTAAAATGACAGTTCAGTTCATTGAGGCTCATAGCTCTCTGAAGATCCCACCACAACTTTTCAGTCAGGTTGAGGTTGTTTTGCTGCACGAGCCAGTTTCAGCATAATCTGTGCTAAGCTGTGCTGCCATGTTCTTTTGTTAGAAAGAAAAGGCTTCTTTCTGTAACCCTTTCAAACAAACGTGTTCATTCTTTTACAAAATTCAACACTAAAGTGACACAACTTTCTCTTAAAAATAAATAACAAAAACTCCAAATATCCTGGCTAATTTATACATAATAGCTTTTGACCTTCAACAGGTAAGCCCTTGTTACAGGTTTGAGGAAACAGGACTATATTAATAAGTTTAGTCATACTGAAACTCATTTTTCCTGCTGAGCTCACCCAGCAGTTCAAAAATTGATTCAAAAATCCTCTTTTGACCCGGATGAACACACACTGTGGGTTACCAACAAGTAGTTTTAGCATGACCTGGTTCTTACACCCACCTTTTACAATTCAGCTGCTGTCAACCTTTAATAAAAGCTTAACTACTAGTCTTACTGATGAACAGCAGTGAGGTTAGTGTAGATTACCTGGTACTGCTGGTAGTTGTAAAGGTTGCCATAGTACGAGGGGTAGCGTGAAGGCTGGTAGAAATTGTAATAAGAGGTTTCCAGCAACAGATCGGACTGTCCTTCAGTATGAGCCCTGGCAGCAGTTGATGGGCTGGAAGATGATGCTGAGCGACTTCCTGGAAACAAAAAGACATGATAAAAAAGAAACTAATGATATAACAATGATGGGCACAGAAAATTAAGTGATATTTATTTACCTGAAGGCTGAAACTGAGGGTAGATTTAAGCACAAATACCAATTTATAATATAACTTACATAAATAAATCAAGCAGTAAATATATATTTGTTTTCCAAATGATGTATCCTACAGCTCAAACTATTATCAACAGCGCCATCTACAGGTGAAAGGCATTTTTGGAGTCGAATATGCAGACAAAACACAAGACACTGTCAAAATATAGAAATATGAATTGTTCTATCAGGATAAAAAGTACCGCATAATTACTCACTATCGCATGTTCTTTTCTTATCATCAAGGCCACATTCTTCTCAGGCAGATCCTGATCTTTTGGTCTAACACAATGAAGACACTGTGCACCACTGAAGCCAAAGATAATGACAGTTTTTGCCCCTGTTCTACAGTAACTGTTGTCATCACCGTATCGGAGCGTGCTCGACTCCTTTTTTTCCACTGGTCCACCCTGTCTGCTGCCAAGATAAAGTTCACTCTCTCACACAATCTAAGAAGAGCCCAATCTAAGCATGGGCAGTCTTGACCTTCATTAAATGCCAACTCCATGTACTGTCTCTTCCTTGTCTACTGAGCCTTCAGAGACCCTGCAAAAAGCAATTCAAGATAACTTTCCTTTTGATTAATTCAAAATGTTTTGATTGTCTGATTGCTTTTTCCAGGCATAGTATATACACAAGTTTGTCATTAATAATATAACTATAGACAACATATTTATATCCAAAAAGTAAAAATAAATATTTTGTTCAATGATCTATTAATTTGTGTAACTGTTAGCAACCAAATCTATAATAACGCTACAATGGCATAATAGTAACAGAAATTATGCTTATCTTTACTTCAGGATCTAAATATTTCTGCCTTCTTTCCAAATCTGTTACCATTCCCATTTTTTGGTAACATCTGTGTATAAATACACATTTTTCTACACTTTCTACAGCTCTTAGACAGCTGAATGATCAGTCTGTGACACGACATGATCTGTGTCAACAGTCAAAAGGATAACTAGGGTCATTGGATGGATACTAAGCAGACAGATTACTGTGTTTTACCTGCAACAGACAAAGAAGTGGAGATGCTGGTGGGTGTGCTGGAGCGTCCTTCCACAGAAAACAGACAGTCTGCTCCACTTTCATTCTTTACTGACACCTCAGGTCCAGAAAAAGTCACAAGACTACAAATCCCAAGCTCCTCCTCTTGGGCCTGCTGCCTCCTCAAAGCAACCTGGAGGGAGGGGAAGATTTAATAGCTTACTATTAAATAATAATTAAATAAAATTATAAAATGCATAGGTATGATTAACTTATCAAATATGTAATACATTGACAAGAACAGGCAATTTCATTTCATACATTAATTAATTAATTGCCAAATACCTTCATGTTTAATAACTTAATTGTTCAGTACAGAAAGTGAGAAAGATCACTGACATCCATAACTTATGTACCTTTAAGACTTTAAAGTGATGACTTTAACCATATTTCATCTGTCACAAAAAGCACAACATTAATTTTATTTTTAAAAAAAAATTTTAAATAGAGAAGGAAATTTAATTTGTAGGGTATTTCTGCACTTAACTTTCAAATTGTTTAGGCAGTTTGTTTACTTGGCTTCCTTGTCTTGGTCTAAATAATTCAAAGCCATATGAGACAGGCTGAATGCTGGATTTAGGAAAACAGCAAATATACAGCTTATTACCTATTATTTGATTTTATGGATACCTGCTTTTACGGTTACCTGAAGCCAAAAATTCTGTGAATATTCCAGCAATTTACCTGGTTTTGCTTAGTTTTGTTTTGTTTGTTTGTTGTTTGTGTTTTGCTTTAAATTATTGAAATTAAACATTTTGGGATTTGGGAATAATTTACTTTGGTAACATTTACTGAAATAAAAATTTTGCTTCTTAGCTTTTTAAATTTGTGTATGTTCTTATCTTTGTTTTGTTGATATTTGACAAATGTAACATATTGTTATCCATAAACAAATGTACTGTGAGCTGAAGCGCTATTAATGAATTACTTAATTGTTTACCTCAATTGCTACATTAAGATACAAATTAAGATACAAATGACAAAATTACAAGCTAAATGACAACAGTTGATGAAAAACTTACCAGCCAGTCAATTTCTATTTATAAACATTTTGTTTTCAGGCAACAAATATGGCAACTTAAACCTTTAGCTTATCGTTTAAAATCTAGCTAATTGTTAGCTATGTGGAAAGTTAGCTAGTTAAGCTGAGATTTTAGTACTAATTCTTGTGTTAGTAACCTTAACAACTAAAGTAAAGATGTTGACAGTTGTTAAAAACAACACAAATACTCATAATAAATATTACTTCACTGCAAACAGTTTTGCTTTTCGCGGGTTTTAAGGTAACAGGTGGCAGAAATAACGGTTACCTGCGCCGCCATGACTCTTTGCCTCTCTGCTATCAGTTTACATTTGGGACACTGGCAGTCCCTCCAGTTGCAAAACCGTTTGTGTCCCTTCAGAGGAGAAACGTATCCGTGGTTTCTACAGCGGGAGCACTTGGGCATCCTTGGAGGCTTCTGGCCTTTGGACGGAGACAGGGGTCTGGTGGACTCTGGCACCTGCTTGCTCTGCTTGTTCTTGCTCATGGCTGCTGGTTGATAACTGCTGGTTCTGCTGTAGGCTACACTGGGAGTTTGGTTACAATTTGTCCCAGCAGGGTAGGCTGGCTTTATGATGTACTGGTGCCAGGCTGAGGTTATAAGGCCACAATCCCTCCTCCTCCTCCCTGCCTGCTGCTAGTGCAGTGGTTTTGGCGGGGGGGGGGGGGGGCTGTGACCTTCCCCAAACTCCCGTGGGAGGAAACAAACTGGAAACGGGGAAGAGCTGGCTGAACAGAGGCATCCGTCTGATTTTACACTCTTAGATTTATAATAAAACTAATAATTCCTCTTTATTGTCTATATCCCACTCAATGAAGTTACCAGTAGCAGAATCTCTCACAGGATTTACAGATAGATGTATTCATATTATGGGTAGCACTCAGATTTTACTTTATTATAATTTGGCTGTGATACGACAATGGAAATCATAACCATGATCACTGGCCTAATTTTTATTATTATTATTTATTGAAGTGGTTTTAAATTTGGAATGGTTGTTATAAATGGTCTTACAAAAAGAAAATATTAAATGAGCAGCTGTTGACCATGTGCATCCCTTTATGCCCACAGTGTAGCATCTTCCAGCAGGATAATGAACAATGTCACAAAGCTCAAATCATCTCCAAATGCTTTATTGAATATGATAATGACACTATGACCTCATAGTCACCAGATCTCAGTCCAATAGAGTAGTGTTTTTTTGTTTGTTTTTCTTTAGTTGTTTTTTTTCTGTTGGTTTTTTCTCATTTGAATGGGTCATTCACATCTAACTGGCTTTTCAAGGGGTAAAAAATCTCTCAGGTAACAAATTCAATTAGTGAGGATCATCAAAATCTGCTATACAACACAATTTTTAAACATGTATCCTTAGTCAAAAATAAAAAAGCGTCTTAGATATCTTGTGCTTCCAATCATTTTCTGTGTGGTTTAGTGAGATACTGTAAATGAGGGGTGGAGGTGGCATGGTCTTTTCTTAGCTGTATTAAGGTCTTCAAGGCAAATGGGAACCACTGTGATCAAGTACCCTTGAGATGTGGTGGAACGGGAGATTCTCATCAGGGATGTGCAGCCGACAAATCTGCAGTATGGCAGCACCTGTCTGATGCTGCCATGTCAAAATGGAGAAAAATCTCTAAAGAATGTTTCCAACACTGTTGAATCTATCACACCAAGAATTAATGCAGTTCTGAAGGCAAAGTGGCACCAACCTGGTAGGCCTACTAGCAAGGTGGACCTATTAACCAGTTCATTAGGTCACCTAGCAATCCAGGTCTATGACACCATAACTAAAGGGCTTCTTAGGATTGCATGAGCCAGTCTAAACAATACACTTTATCAAAAAGGAAAGTTTAAAGTCCAATCTTAAAGGCAGAGAGAATCAACTTACTTAAAGCTGGTTCTACAAGAAAAAAAACAACCCTGATAGCCAAAGATTCTGCCTCCTAAAACCTATAAATTATAAATCTTTCATCAGTACCTCCTTCAAAGCTTTTAGAAAGTTTCTATTAAGGATTATTTTCTTAACAGTCTAATAAGGATGAATTTCAGAAGTCTAATTGAGACGTAACAAATGCATGGTTCGGCATCAATCTGTGTGTAACTTTAGCTACATTATATTAAGGGGGGGGGGGCATCGAAAGCTCTCTTATATCTAACCTAAAGGACTGATCTTGTTAAAAAATAAACAAACAAAAAAGAAGCTCCCTTATAGAGATACCTTAGAGTAGAACAGTTTTAGGCCTCTTTTGTTGCATTGCGTCAATGGGTTTTAGATGGCTGGAGTCTGAATGTAATATTCAATAAAATTTCAGCTTTATACTGTAGCTCATTGGGCTCCCAGTGATGGATTGCAGAAAGGGTTAACACATGCTCATGATGTAACTTTTTTTGAGATGCCATTTAATTTCACAAGTTTGTATAAGTTTATATTACATTTCAGCTCATAAGTTAAATTTATCTGTATACTCTTCAAGCTAGGTGGTAAATAAATAATTGAACTTTAATGGAGCTGTAACAGAATTTTTTTTATATAACCAGTTAGTTTCCCAGTGAAATATCCCTCCCCTTAGCTGCCAAGGCTTGGCAGCTTTCATCATGTCCTGATGACTCAGCTTGTATTAACCAGAGGTTTTACTGTGATATGACCCAAGGCTTTGCAGTTATGCTGTAATATCTGAGTAGTCTCTTTCAAATTTATAAGTTTATTTGTTCGTGTTATATTGCCACAGGGTAAATTAATAAATATATTCTCTCTTTTTAATTTACTAAGCGTGATTAAGCTTAGAATGATTTAACCTCCACACCGGTCAGTCAGCCAGTGGGTTTATAGAGAGGGAGGTGTAGAACTGAGGCACCAACTTAAAATCACTGCAGCCAAATGGAGGAGGTATGCAAAGTCACCCATTACAAACAGCTCTGAATCATACTGTCAATTTAAATAGCTGCTACACTTGGGTGGTTCAGGTCTTGGGATCTGGAAGCAGGGTTGCAACAATGAGTTTAACTGCCTCCATAGCATAATAAAATCTTATAATGCAGTAATAGATTCTGTAGTATAAAGAAGGTTGTTTCAATGGGGTGAACGCTAAATTAGTCTATAATAGTATATGAAAATGGTAATTTGATTTTTTTTTTCCAACTGTAAAGTAACTTCATTGTAGCTGAAAAAGACGAGGGTTGTTTAAAAATGCTTGCTTTGTGGAAAGCGTAATGGGATGAGACGTTCCAGACCATCAGAATTTATAACATATCATGAAGAGAATAACAACATATGTCCTGATATTAGATTAAACTTTATTGTAACATTTATTTACGTTAGACATTTTAATAGGTTAAAACACTTTCCCATATGCCATTGGTGTAAGATCGATATCTTAACCGCTTTACCACATTTTCGTCTTGTAATTTAAGCGTTCGTAAGACGAAGCCACATTTTTCAGAAGTCATTGAAGGCAACGTTTCCTAGCAACGGTGCAGTTTAGCTACCCCACCGGTATCGCACTCGGTGGAAACTTTTCGCTAACTTTTCCTCACACAATGCCCCCCAAAAAGGAGAAGAAAGGCGGCGACAAACGGAATGAAAACAGCAAAACACCGAAAAAGGAGAGCTCACTGACTTTTGCTAATAAAACCAATTCTGACGACAACAAGAAGGATATTTATCTGACTCAAATAAGATTTTTAAACGAGGAACTGGACAGGTAAATCTGTTTGGCGTTTGTTACACAATGTTTCCGCATTTTTCCTCCCCTTGGAAATATTAATTTAAACAACGGCAATGGGAAATAGTTTTAACAGTTAAGAGTAAATAATTTAAATGTAGTTTACATTAGATTTTCGTTAAATAATAATGATAATAAAATAACATTTTAAGAAGCATTTAGCTAAATGTTTCACCACCACAGCAGTCATTATAGCCAAGCAGCCAGAACAGCGTTCACAGAGCTGTTAAGACAGGTGCTACTAATGAAATCAATTAAAGATTCAGAGCCTTAATAAAAATAAACAATTCTGTGTGTAGATTTAATCTTGTTTAGATTTTTTTATTATTATTCTACAACATTTGAAATTATTTTGTTTATGTCATATTACTTGGTAAAAGTCTTGATCGTAATGTCTTTGTATTGCTTCCAATGAGCCAGACTTTCCTTGAACATTTTCAAAGTGGTCTTAAGAAGTAGCTCTGCAAGCTTTCTGAAGGTTTTTCAAATGTTTTCTTTGGATGGCTGTTTTATTTTGTTACCCCACTCATTTTCAGCCCAGCCCCTGTAACTGATCATTTTCAGAGGAATTTGTTCCAATTTCCTTCATCTTACATCAACTTAACTCCTCCTTTTGCTGTTTGGGCATCTTGCCTACATTTTTTTTTTCAATAACGTCTCAAAGACTGGAGCCAATTTTAGACAGCACCACAGCACTGAGACTGCTCAGAACAAAGTCATTAATGACGTGTTTAAATACAGACAATGGAAAAATGTCAGTCTTAGTCTTACTGGACCTCAGTGCTGCATTTGATAGTTGACCACAATATATTACTTAAATGACTTTAGAGCTGGATGGGCCTCTCTGGCACTGTTCTACACTGGTTTAAAACCAATTTAGCGAACATAAAGTACTTTGTGTCAAAAGGTAACTTTACATCTAAGCAGAAAAGAATTGCATGTGGAGTTCCCCAAGGTTCCATCCTGGGGCCTCTTCTGTTTAACATCTACATGTTCTCATTGGCACTGGTCATAAATAAAATCATAATCAGTTACCATAGCTATGCAGATAACACACAGATATATGTTACAATGTCACCAGGAGACAGAGGCCCCATACAGGCTCTTGGTAAATGCAATAAGGAGATTAATGACTGAACAAAAAACAAAACTGAGGTGATTGTCTTTGGAGCCAAACAGAAACGATAAAAGGTCATCACAGAGCTTCAGTCTGTACACTTAAAAATCACCAACCAGGCCAGAAATCTGGCTGTATTGATGGACTTAGACCTTAACTTTGAGAAACACATTAAGGAAATCAGCCTACTATCACCTTAAGAATACATCAAGGGTAAAAGATCTGATGTCTCAGCAGGACCATGATGTCTCAGATGGACCATGCTTTCATTTTTAGTTGGCTTGATTATTGTAACAGTGTTTTTACAGGTTCTACCTAAAAAATCAATTAGACACCTGCAGCTTATTCAGAACTCTGCTGCTCGAGTCCTCAAGTGGACCACATCAGTCCAGCTCTAAGGTCTTTATACTGGCTACCTGTCCTTTCTGCTGCTGGTCTAAAAAGCTCTGAATGGTTTAGGTCAACATATACCCTATAAGTGACATCTTGACTCAGTATGAACCTACCAGACCCCTCAGATCGTCTGGATCCAGTTTCTTATCAGTACCCAGAGTCAGAACTAGACATGGAGAAGCTGCATTCAGCTTCTATGCTCCACATGTCTGGAACAAACTCACAGAAAGCCTCAGATCAGCTGAAACACTCAGTTTATTTAGATCCAGGTTGAAGACCCACCTGTTCTCTGCTGCATTTTAATAGTTTTTATTTAGAAGTCCAGATCTGGATCTGTTTCTTTTAAGCTTGAATTTTTAAACTTGATCATGTTTTAATAAGAATCAATGTTTTTTTTACACAAATGATTGAGATGAAGGGTAATAATATAGTAACAATAGTGAAATAGTCAACATTTGAAACACTGATGAGATAATAAACACTTACTTTTGGCATTACATACCCAAAACAAGTGGTAGAGATGGTTCAGGCAGGTGTACTTCCACAAATCTTTAATAAAATGAATTAAAAACCACTTTTAACGTTGCTGAACCAAACAGTGCAGCAGTTTGTAAAAGCGTTAAAATCCCAAAACTTTTTTTTTTTTGTGACAACCCAAATGATGGTGTCAGACAAAAATAAGAACAATGAGGAAAGATTGTTTGAAAAGCTTGGCTCCAGGTTCACAATAAAATCTGTTAGGAAACAGAAAACAAAGGAATTCAAGTGCAGGGAGAGGAATCAGGTGGGGAGCAAAACCCAGATAGCAAAATTAACAAGATGTATTTGTGGAATAAACAAGGTGAAACTCTAAAATCATGAACATATAGCATGCAATTTTTATTGCTTTTAAATATGATGAATATAACTAAAGTGCAAGAATGCAGAGGCATCATCCATTTAAGTTGTCCAGTTAAACTTTTTCTCTCCGTTCCTCCCCCAGATATCAGCTGAAATGTGGTGAACTCGAGAGACAGAACAAAGACTTAATCTCCCAGTACAGCACTTTGGAAACCGAAAAGAAGGACATCACTGAGTACTTGAAACGCTCTCTGTTGGAGAAAGAGGAAGAGGTGGATGAGCTGTCGGAGCGTCTGGACTGTCAGCAGCGAGCTGCCGATGAGGACAGGGCGGTCCTGCAGCTGCAGCACAGCCGGCTGAGCAAAGAGCTGCAGGCGCGCATTGACGACCTTGTGGAGAAAAACATGGCTCTTGGTGAGGAGTTATTCCACTGTCTATGAGTTAGATCAGTCAGGTTTTGTTCAATGGAGCTTATTAATAGTTTTAGGTTTTTTGGTAGGAATTAGGAATGGAATTGCCAAATTTCTCATGTTTGTATTTAGTGTCTTAAGATGTTTCTTTAACTATGATGAAGAATAAACTTTGACTTTTTACTAAACAAAATTTAAACAAGATAAAACCTAGTAATTCCACTTATAACAGGGTTACTCAATTTGGCCCTACGCGGGCCACAATGCAGCAGGTTTTCCATGTATCCTTCCTTTAACACAACTAACTCAAAATATTTATTCATTGTGCAGAACTTGATAGGCTGCTAGATCCATTTAATTTAATTCAGGTGTGTTGGAGGATTACATTGAAAACCTTCTGGATTGTGACCCTCGTAGGACTGAATTGAGTAGCCCTGATCTATAATATCCATCTATAACAAATCGTTAAAAACTGTAAATTAATTCAACCAGGTTAAATATTTTCCCATGCAAATAAGGAACATTTACAATAAAAACAATTAAAACAGTTCTAAAAAAAGAATTCTTACTAGTCATATAAAAAGGTTTCAACTGAAAAAGAAAATGTTGTGTCTGAAACATATTGTCACTTTTAATTTGATTCTAGCAACTTGTTTAAAAAATAAGAGGAATCTCAGTATCCTGGGGACAAATCTGAAAATTGGTACTGAATAGCTGTGATTTTTAGACCTACGGGAGGCTTTTATTTAAAAACAGACCTGAAATTATTAGATGGATCAAGAACACTTGCAAAAAATTTTATTACTGCATCCATCCATCAGCAGCAGCTTAGGAAGAGAAGCCCAAACTTCCCTTTCCCCAGTAATTTCTTCCAGCCTTTCCGAAGGTTTTCCCAGACCAACTGAGAAACACAGGCCCTTCAGTGTGTCCTGGGTTTTTGTCAAGGCCTCCTCCTGGTGGGACGTGCTCAGAACACCTTCCCAGGGAGGCATCCAGGATGCATCCTCATCAGATGCCTCTGCTATCTCATCTGGCTCCTCTCAATGTGGGGGAACAGTAGCCCCTCCCGAATGAACAGTAACAAAGACTGGAGTTCTGCTCTCCTTCTCTTCTACCAGAGAAAAGACTTGCTGGTTTGGAGAAGTTTCAGAAGCAGAGAGAGGAGTTGATGTCCAACATGGAGTCTCTGGAGAAGCAGCTAGCTCATCAGGAAGAGAAGCACAAAGATGAGATTCACTGCCTGGAGATGAAAGCACTGATGGAAAAAAGAAGGTTAACAAGTGACATGTATTAAAAAGCTAATTTACAACAATCAGACTTTAGATGATGGATTGTGTTAAATTCTGTCTGACTAAAGATTAGAGAAAGAGATGGAGGGCCACATGGCGGCCATGGAAGCTGAAGTGCAGCACCTGGTGGACCAGAAGCTTCCTGAGACGAGCAGGTTGGTTCTGCAGGAGAACAATGAGGTAAAGGCTTGTTTCAGCCAGCTGTGGCAGCGAGCTCAGGCCCTGATGGAGGAGAACGCTACCCTGCAGCAGCTCAAGGGGCGTCTCAGCGCGGAAGTGGACGTCCTGGAGCAAATGCTGCGGGAAACATCACGCATGAACAGCATCCAGAAGAAGGTACGAAAAAGACTGACAGGATGACGACATCATTACTGTAAGATGAGTTCTGTAGATGCTTCATAATGGAGTTTTCTGTAGATTCGTTTGTGCCAAAGTTTTTAACAGGGTTTGTCTTCTCTCTATCAGACGGTGCAGCAGCTCACAGAGAAGTGTCAGCAGCTGCAGACCGAACAGAAAGACTGGCGGCAGCAACTTCAGCAGCTTCAGGCCGAACACACTGGAGTCCTGACTGAGATGGAGACCCTCAGGTCAAAGTTGACAACTCTTCTGTCCCTCCTACAGAACTATCTTATAAGAATTCACCTTTATTTCAGTGTGAAGAACCACCATGACAAACAGGGAAAGCTAATCTTTAGCTCTTGGTTCACTCGCATCACTAGAGCCAGTTTTAGCTGCAGCAAACAGTCTTTAGAAAAATGTGTGTTTTCAGACAGGACCAGGCCTCGCTGTCTGAACGGTGCAGCAAAATCAGAGAAAAGATGCGCCAGCTGAAGGCGGAGCTACAGGAAGAGAGAAGGAAGAGGAGCAGGATGAAGTGCATCATGCAGGAAGCTGCATTTACCCTCAGACAAGCCCTGACGGTAACAACTCTAAATATACTTATGGTTTTCTGACCCCACTCAGTAAATGGTCTCCTATTTTAAGACTAATTAAACCCATTAATCGAACTGTTTCTGCGATATGCAGATTAGCAGCACTTCCTTACTACAGAATCTTCATATTAATGGAGAGCATACAAGCTGAAAATGGAAAAAGTAGAAATGGATGAATTTAAACCAGTAATAGTCTGAGGCATCATGCCTGCATGAATACTCACCAACCACGTTCTTAGGTCCACCCTGCTGGTACCAGGTCTAATATCCTTTCATAAAATCCCTATTTCTTGGTGTCATAGATTCAACAAGTTGGTGGAAACCTTCCTTAGAGGTTTTGCTCCATATTGACATGACAGCATCACACAGTTGCTGCATGTTTGCCGGCTGCATCCATGATGAGAATCTCCCGTTCCACCACATCCCAAAGCTGCTCTGTTAGATTGAGATCTGGTGACTGTGGAGGCCGTTGGAGGCCAGCGAACTTATGTAGAGAAAGCAGTTGCAGTTGATCTGAGCTTTGTAACATGGTGCATTATCCTGCTGGAAGTAGCATCAGAAGATGCTACACTGTGGTGATAAAGAGACGGACATGGTCAGCAACAATACTCAGGTAGGCTGTGCCGGTTAAACCAGGCCCCGTTGGTACTAAGGGACCCAAAGTGGGAAAAGAAAATATCTCTCATACCAATACACCACCAGGATTCTGAAGTGTTGATACAAGGCAGAATGGATTCACGTTTTCATGATGTTCCCACCAAATTTTGAGCCCAGCATCTGAATGTGGAGCTAAAATGGAGACTCATCAGACCAGCAACGTTTCTCCATCTTCTATTATCCAGTGTTGGTGAGTGTGTGTGAATTGTGGCCTCAGTTTCCTGTTCTTAGCTGACAGGAGGCACCCGGTGTGGTCTTCTGCTGCTGTAGCCCATCTGCTTCAAGGTTGGACGTGTTGTGTGTTTAGAGATGCTGTTCTAGTGCTTATCTGACTTCCTGTTGCCTTTCTATCATCTCCAACCAGTTTGCCCATTCTCCTCTGACCTCTGACGTCAACAAGGCATTCTGGGCCAGACAACTGCTGCTCACTGGATATTTTCTCTTCTTCAGACCCTTCTCTGTAAACCCTAGAGATGGTTGTGTGTAAAAATCCCAGTAGATTAGCTCTTTCTGAGATACTCAGACCAAAAAACCATGCCATGTTCAAAGTTCAAATGTGTTACATGATTGGCTGATTAGCTAGCTGTGTTAACAAACAATTTAACAGGTGGACCTAAAGTGGTCTGTGAGTGTACATGCACTTATGTGTTTTTTTTGATAAACTACATAATTATGGTGATTTTTTAAATATGAACAGGACACAGCAGTGTTACAAAGTAGTAGAAAAAAATCTGTTTCAAATATTTATCTCAGCTGATGGAACAGTCTCAGCCTGTTTTCAAGACTTCAGCACTGATGTTGGCTCTGATCCTTGCAGGAGAAACCAACAGAGCAGGACTCGGGGGTGGACTCTGTCACCCAGTGGAAGCAGCTGATGAAGAAAGCATTGATGGCTTTAGACAGACATGCAGTCACAACTTCTGCTACAAAAAACAGCAGAACAAACGAGCCACGGGCCTCCGATGCTGCTGCAGAAGCACGGTAACAACAACTTAGATCTGCAGTGTGTCCATCAATGCTTGATGACATTTTGAGAGAATTTCTTTGGGAATTTAGATACATTATCAGAGAATAGTGAAAAATGGTGGCAAACCATCAGCAAAATACAGTTTAGACTTACAAAATACACTTTTCAGTTCATCATCCAAATATTTAACTGAAACATTAAAAGTGAAACCTTAACAGAACTGCAAAAAGGTTCAAGTTCCCAGTCCGGCAACAGAGATGAATCAATGTGTGCTCCTGAACAAGGCAGCCTGCTCCTATCTAGCAGATCTACTAGAGATGGGTAAAAAGCAGATTCCAATTTCCCAATTGGGATTAAAAAAGTAAAATGATTATTATTAAAGGTTCCCAAAGTTTTATATTCAGAATCAACATTTTCTGAACCACAAATACACAGAAACATTGAATTAAATGTCCAGATCAAGAGTAAATTAATGTGCAGTACGCTTCCAGGGAGAGCAACATATGGAGTCCACGTTACCTTTGACACCTGCCAAGGTAACATAGAGAGGCATGGTTGAGATTCCTGGTGGATGTTTTATGCACAGAGGGAGAAAAAACCCCAATCCCATATACGACCTTAGACAAGCACAAGCGCAGCTCCTTGTTCTCTGATTCAGTTAAACCAGAGGAGTGTTTACTGGTTTTATCACGCTGCTATGCTTTTAATTTGTGTATCAATGCATATTATATTGTGTATATATATTATATATGTACACATTAATGTTTATGCTACAGTTGAAACGGGGGTCTCATCCAGAGTCATTCTTGGTTCCTCAAAGACTAATTGTTTCAGGGAACACCTCCTCTCCAGACTCACTTAACCTGCTCCTACCTGCATTTCTTGTTTTAGTTCCAGATTTATATAATTTTTTTTGGCCAAAATGTCCTGCTGAACTGAAACTTTAATGTTCTTTTCTCATTTGTATGTTCTTGTTATGTCTCCTCAGAGCAGATACAGATCTGAGTTTAGGGTTCCAGGTGACCCACTGCAGCCACAGCGACCTCAGCTTTATGCCCCGCCCCTCTCCAAAACACAAAAACACACCTTCCAGAATGGGAGCCGGGTCCATCTCCTCCATGGTGCCTCTGTACAGGTCCGTTAGAACCAGTGCTGTATTTATTTACCATTAGTCTTTTAAGAGAAATGATCGGAAAACCAATACTAATTTTTTTCTTTCATTGATTATGTGAGTGTAATTTCAGTATTTTAATATTTCAGGCACAAACAGATGGTTTGATGTTTTGAAAATAAGCTATTTAAAATAACATTTTAATAATTTTTCTTTCCTTTCTCCCAGGAAACCCATCGGTCTAAAGACTCTCAGCTCTGTGAGCCTGACTCAATCAGCTGTGGGATTTTTCACGTCCAAACACTCGGTCAGCAGACTCAAATGACAAACAAAAGACTTTGTTAGAGGAAAAAAAATTTTTTTAAATCTTTATTAATGAAACTAACTTTCCTGTGGTAAGCTGTAATTTATTTGTATTTTGAATTATACTGGTAAATGTCTAAGGTGTCCCAGTTATTTAAAATAATGTTGGATCTTGTTCCTAATCTGAAACGTAACATTAGGGGACGCATTCCGTTTCCTTTTTTAATTTTTATTATTTTTTTGTTGAAGAGTCGTGATTTCCTGACATTTAAAGCCATGAAGGAGATAAAAGTTTCAGTTTATGCTGCACATTCCCCTGTGCTGTGATAACCGTGTGTGACAAAAGGAAATCAGCTCTCTGCCTCACCAACTTAACCTTGAACTCAGACCATGACAGTTCAGACTACAGGATGGCTTAAAATGAAAGAAACGGGAAAAAAATTGTGAAATCTTTTTTACCTTTTTGCTATCAACTCACACTGTTAACATACTCATTTCCCAAAGAACAGAAACTCGTGCACATATTTCCATGTAAAGCTGTGTTTTAAGTTTCAGTAAATCTGATTTTACCGTCCAGATTTGTACTTTTTTTTTTTTAACCATTTCTTTTTGTGGCTGCATCAGGGATATCGAGATAAACTGGAAATGCAATAGTGATGCAATTAGAATAATGAAACATGTCTTAAGATCAATTATAGCATTTTTAAATCAGCTGATAAGATATAAACATTGCTTATTTATTTTTTTAAAGGTTCTTTTACTATTTTCAGTCTATTTAAATGCCCCCAAAATGAAAAGGAAGCAGTCTGTTTTTTGTGGGGTTTTTTGTTTGTGGATGCAGTGGTGCACGCAGCAGTTTTACGAGTATGTGGTATGTCAACCTTTTATCTTAGATAATACTTTAACATCTTGACTAGGCCCATTTTTCTGCCTCCTCTCCAAATGAAACCCCCTGAATAAATTAAGTATATCTTTAGAAACATACAAGGACCATATGTACAATGTTGTCCGAATCAATATTTTGCTGTTTGAGTAAATTCCCCCAGAACACAGAAGAACATTTTAATGGTTATGTCAAAGACAAACCAGAAAATAGCAGACCTGTCCATCTAGGAATGAGTAAAGTCATGTCTGATAACGCTTTGCAAAAGTAGACGCTAAAATAGTGAACTTGAGTAGTTTTACAGATGTTTTAATAGGTGTTGCACAGGTAAATAATTTTTTTTTGAAGTGCTAGCTCAGAGTTTTTGGCCCCCAGTAAAAAGTTCTTGCTGGTTTGGTTTGTTTGAAGTAAAGAAATTAGAAGGCGCTCTTAAGTGGACAATACTGTTTTCATGTTTTTCTTACATTCCCATTTCATTTGTTTTAGGTTTTGATTATTTTATTTGGGTGCTAATGTTGGGTGGTCTTTTAGCTGACTTTCTCCCTATGATTTTGGTGTGCTTCCTTAGCACTGGTGCTTCCTATCATGTGCAAAGATCGTATGTACTGCAGGTATCACATGCTTCCGTTTGTACAGTGAGCTCTTGTCTAGAAGAGGTTAATGACCTCTTTTCTTGTCCTTGCAGGAGTCCAGCTGTCCCTCAACGACTTGAGAAATGTTTTAGCAATGAGAAAAGTGGCATCTGTAATGATCTGACAACAGGAGCTGATTTAGACTTTAATTGACGCTTATCATTACAAGGCAAAGATTCAGGCACTTCAATTCTCATTTGAAGATGAAAGTCAGCACCTTAATGAACACAGACAGACAGACAGCATATATTACACATGACAGAGTGATGTAAAGAAACTGGACACAGTCAAAAAAACAAACTACTAGACTATGACCACCGTATGTACAATGAAATGCATATCTGCATTTAAACTATACTTTGATAAATATATAACTTCATGGATTGTTGAGTAATAGCAAATATTCAAAATACTGTGTGATTCTTCTTTTTACATAGATACAAAGGATTTGCAGGAAAGTACAATTTCTCCAGCCTAAAAAACCATCTGTTCGTCCATGATTCATCCATGTGAGTTGTACATGAGTCAGACTGGAATATGAAGGTTACATACAGGAGATAATTCCTCTAACATGATGGGTTATTTTCAATTTCTGTGCTCCTAAATGATCAACACTGAGCTTCACAACTAAAAAAAAAAAAAAAGGCTGAAAAAAAAATGGCAGCTTTAGTTGACTGTGTGTGAATGATGGTTGGTGGTTTAAACATTTCAGCTAGAACCTGATGGGACGTGAGGCAGCAGCTGGTTACATTCATATTTAAAGGGCACTTTGAGCTCATCATAGAGGCAAGTTAAAAAAAAAAGGAAAGATAATTGGTTGGTTGGGATCAGGTTCCTCATCAGTGAAGAGGGTTCAGCGAGAACCAATAGCAGCGCGCCGTTTGTGAGCTGAGGAACAGGAGAGGGGTCTAATCAAACACACCCCTCCGAGTGGGACTCGGTGAAGTCTTTCTGCTGAGTCGAGGCGTTCCCTAGAGGGCACGTGAACATACACAGCATATTAATGTAAATTAAGTAGAAGGTTGTGATTTTTTTGAGACCAGATTTCAACTTACCGGTGACTGGGCTTTGGAGAAGTTGACATGAGCATAAAGCAATACTGCGATGTCTTTGTGTCCTGCTTCCAGAGCAATGGACAGAGCATTGCTCTCATCCTAAAGGTGTGGAGAGGAACACAAGAGAGAGACAGAGGACCAGTTAAACTGACGGCTCATCTATTCCACCCGTAAGTCAACATCAGATATCTGGCTCCATTGGTCCAAAACTAAACTGTCCAGATTTAGACCAGATCTTGACCCCACATGTGATAAATGCAAGAAACCCCTGCTTTATTACTACGTATGCTGGACCTGCCCCCAGACACAACTTTTCCCAACCTTCTCTAAAATACTAAGGAAACCTGTTGACTAGTCCCTCACTCAGCTTTACTTGGTGTTGTGTCACAGGAGAAACACCAGAGTAATTCTACATGTAATATGCTAGCTTTCTGCACCCTGATAGACAGGAGACCTGCATTCCTCAGCCCCTACACATTCACAGTGGGTTATAGACATGATTCAACATCTTAGGTTAGGTCCTTTCCATGTCATATGCCAGCCTTTCCTGCAATATGGAATGACGTATGAAACTGGAACTGAGAATTGTAAAAGTGCATCATAACGGGTTAGTAGGGCTTTTTGTGGGCCTTAGTGTTTTTCTGCTTATTTGTCTTTAACTGTGCTGTACCTATGCCACTATTTTTGTAATAATATTGCACCTACATCCCATGTCTACCATGCATTTATGTTGGTCTACTATATATCTCTGTGCCTGTATGCATGTAGGTTCAGATCTAGGAATATCATCTGAATGGGTGTACTTATTAAGTAACATTACACAGGTACCACCTCTTAAAAACAACAAAAAATACCTTGTTAAAAAAATCAATGTAGAATTGAAGCCGACTAGCTCTGCTCATCATGAGCTCCACCATTTAAACACTAAACCTGTTTACACACATTAATGCAAACAACTACAGAACTACATAGACACACATGAAAGAGTCTTGATGTTTTCTGGTCATGTCATCAAACTTTACGAGGAAGTCCATCTAATCTTTGGACACATTTCATGCCATCCAATTTAAAACTGCAGGATCTTCTATGATGAACTGATAGTGGACAAAGTTGGACTACAGAGTGACCTATGTGTTAAATGCTTCATATAAGTGGAGACACTGATGTATAACTGATGGCGATGGTGCCCTCTAGGGGTTTCTTTACCTATTAATTGTTTCTTTTTTCTCTCCAGAGCTAATTCCCAACTCCAGAAATAAAATAGCAGCACTGCAGAATGATCAGTTTCTCAGGTGTTATCTTTTTAAATGTCAAAGTATTGGTGACAAACAGCTTTGGTTTATTTTTCATGATCAGCTGACAATATTTCTCTCAGTTTTAAAATCAAACCATTATTGAGGCTACTCAATTCAGTCCTATGAGAGCCACAATCCAACAGGTTTTCCATGTATCCCTGTTTAATGAGTCATTGTGCAGAACTCAAAGTCTTAGATCCATTTAATTTGATTCAGGTGTGTTGAAGCAGGAATACATTGAAAACCTGCTGGATCGCGGCCCCCGTAGGACCAAATTGAGTAGCCCTGCTATAACATATGTTGGTGTTCGGTACAGTTTAAAACGATAGTGGAGATCTCAAGATATAAATTATTTCCCTGGACTTGGGGTTAAACATGTCTGACAGGAGATGTTTAATATGACGTAATGACGCGTCTCTGGTGCTCTTAGCTAGGATGAACTGGTCTTGGTTTGCTTGTTTTAGGGTGAAATGAAAGTGGATCTAATTGAACTGATTTCAGGTTAGCTTTCTTTCGGGGGGCACTCACGCTGTCGCTCAGTGTGGCGTTGCAACCGGGCTGAGCCAGCAGCAGTTTAACAATCTCGACGTGACCGTGTTCGCTGGCGCACATCAGCGCCGTGGAGCCCTCGTCGTCCTGGATGTTGACGTCGGCCTCGTGAGCCAGCAGGGCCCGAACCATGTCCATCCTGCCATGACTGACCGCCAGCATCAGCCCCGTCTGACCAGCCTGAAACAGGGAGAACAGAACAGTGAGGGAACTGCAAACTCTTCAGGTTTGGAAAGTTTATTCACTGGAGAACATTTCATACATTAAATCAACTCAATGTGCTGTAGATGACAGAAGGAAAATATACATTAAGATATAATTAAAACAATGTGCAAAAATAAAATATTTAAAATCATAACAAATAAAGTAAAATAATTAAGCAACTAGTGAAAGATAGTATGCATAGGCGCATTGGAAAAGAAATGTTTTTAACCTGGATTTAAAAACGTCTACGGTTGGTGAAAGTTTAATCTCCACTGGCAGTTTGTTCCACTTGTTTGCAGCATAACAGCTAAATGCTGCTTCTCCGTGTTTAGTCTGGACTCTGGTCTGGACTAGTTGACCTCAGTCCTTGGATCTAAGAGCTCTGCTAGGTTTATTTTCTCTGAACATATCACAGATGTATTCTGGGTCTAAACCGTTCTGGGATTTAAAAACTATCAGAAGTCTTTTCTGTGAATGACTGGAAACCAATGTAAAGATGTTAAAACTGGTGTGATGTCTCTTAGTTCTGTTTAAAACTCTAGCAGCAGCGTTCTGGATGAGCTGCAGCTGGTTAATGCTCTTTTTGGGAAGATGGAGGCATGGATGGGTTTCTCCTGACCTCTTTTGGAGAAAAATGTTTAATTCTGTTGATGTTCTTAAGTTTGTAAAAACTGCCTTGGCGCCAGCTTTGATGTGGATGTTGCTATTTGTTGCTGTCTTTTACTATTTCTTAATATCTGTAATGCTTTTGTTTTATGTAAAACACTTTAAATTGTCCTGTACATGAAATGTGCTAAACAAACTGCCTTGCCTAAATTTTCACAGTCCCAGTACTCTAATAAAATCTCTGTTTGACCTCCTTGTTCAGCTCACCATCACGTGGAGGCTTTCAGTAAGATTAAAGCCTTTAGGACAGTTTGCATTGAAGCTAATTTAAAACAATGAAAACGGAAACTGCAGTTAAAATTTCTTGGATTTTGTCTGCATCAGATAAAAAGTAAGTTATTTACTCTTAGATCCAGAGAATATACCTTGAAATTATTGTCCAATGGCTGAAGAATATGCCATTTGCCAACATTTATAACAATGAAAACAATTTAATTTTATCTTTTTCGCTAATAAAGTAAGTAAAACAAAATCTAAATCTACATGATTTTCTCTTCCAGTTAATTTTAAATTAAACATTAACATAAAATACCATGAGGTTCAGGATTCTTAAATGTGATGATGTGCTTATTCATCTTTGTGCATTTAACATCTCTGGACTAAACTGACATCTTCCATTAATGTCTGAAATGAGCTGTGTTTTAATTCTGCACTAAAATCCTGCAGGTTCATTTGTGAAATTGCTCAAAAAACGTCTGAAAGCATCTGAAAATATATATTAGCTTATTTTTTATTCTAGAAATTATTTAAAGCAAACACTTCTTACAGGTAATCTAGAATATTTCCATCTTTAACAAACGATCAGAAATGCTTGAAGCGTCTCGAGTCTTTAACCTCGTTCACCACTAGGTGGCAGTGAAGTAACATTTTTCTACAGGAAAGAAAAAGATGTGGAGCTTTAGAAACTTTAAGCCCAGACTTGTGTAATTAAGCTGAATGAAGTATTGTAAATAATCCTTCAAGTTTTTCTAAGCCCTTAAAAAAATTTTGTTTGCAGGGAGCCTCGTTGTGACCCATGACCTCCGGTAACGGACCTGACTGGCTCGAGCGTTCACGTCGCCCTTCCTGAAGAGCTCCTCCACCACACACATGTGTTTGGGTGTCTCCACGGCGGCGAGCGCAGCGAGCATGATGGGTGTGTATCCCGCCTTGTTTTGCTGGTCCACGTTACACACATCTGAAAGACACACACGGAGCTTTAAAACAACCTGGAGGATATTTTCATCATGGGTGGTCTTGATGGGGAAGCCTGTGTCTGTGATTGATTTGTTGCTGACGCTACCTGCTGTGAAACAACAACGCACACTACAATCACTTCTCCTTGATGCATTGTCTGCACACTTAACTGCACTCCCTGCAAGCAGCCTTTTCAGTCCTGACGTGTCGCAAAGACACATAGTGAGGGAGGGGTAATCCCGGAGACACCAGAGTCTGGACAGGAGTGACACGAGGGAAGACCTGATGGAACTGGGATAGTGAGAGGACAAAGACGACAACGGGAACGAAGGGTTGGATGAGCTGTCACAGACAGCGAGGACACAAAAGGCTGAGGGGACAAAAGGTTTTAGAGCAGCAAGTGGTCGAGACCTCATCAGTCTATTGAGCCTTCAGAGAGAGGTCGCTGCATGGATGCATCACTGCGTGTGGATAAAACCTGCTGCAGCACATTTAAGAAGCAAGTTATCCTTTTTGTTTATGTTTCTGTTGTAGCCCAGATTCTTTTTAAACACATGGTGTTAAACATTCAACAGATGAAAGTTTGACATGATGCAACGGTTTCAGTCTTTAATGTGTCTCACACACACACACACACACAAACAACCAGAAACTCAACCATCTGCTCTGATCCAAACCAGAAACCAAAAAGAGATTTTAAGATTATTTTACTGGTTTTTATAACTCTTTATGGTCTTGAGTATTTATCTAAAATGCTTTTACTTTATGAGCCTGCAAGAACCTTCAGATCTTCAGGACAAGTTTTTTTTTGTTTTTTTTTTTTAAATGTATAATTCCCAAAGTTAAAACTAAAATCAAAGGTGAGGGAACTTCCTCCTCCTCTGGTCCACATGGGTGAACAACCTTTCTGAAAACCTGATGGGAACAGCAGGAAATGTTTTTAAAGCCAATCTAAAAACTCACCTTTTAAACCCACTTTTTATTTGAATAAATATTAATTTCCATCTTATCTTTGCTTTTTTAAGTATTTTAATTAGTATTTAATGCTGTGTACATTTAAAAAAAAATTAATTTACCTGCTACAAAGCTGTTTAAATTTATTTTTCATTTTCATCTTATTTTAATTGGCATTTTTTTTTAACCTCATCTCTAGTTTTTCCTCAGTTCAGTTTTATGCTGTGGGTGCCATCGGATGATGTGATGTGTGCTAGGTGGTTGCCTGTTGCAGCAGCTCACATGTTAAATGTCTGTTTCTCATGGTTTTATTTTTGTGTGTTTTTTTTTGTTTTCCCTAATTCCCCAGTTGGTTAGTATGTTTAACCTTCAGGGCACCTTTAAAAAAAAAAAACGTACGTTCTTCGCGTTCGGGTACCAATACGGTACCCCACATGAAAGTGTCATAAAAATGTCAAACCTAAATATTTTTTTTCACTTTTTTTTACATCAGATCTTCCCAACAACTTCAGACCTAAGCAAGTATATAGTTTATTTTAACATATTTTTATATATTTAGTTTTTTTTTGCTCTTTATGTCATAAGAAAACCCTGATTTTTTCTATGTGAAAAACACAAAAAATGCATTTTTTCCAAAGATAAGGTGCAAACATATGAGGTTATAATGAGAACATCGATGTTGAGTCATTTTTACCTTTGGAGATATGAGAATTTATTTAAAATACCGACATTCTTCGCGTTCGACTACCAATACAGTACCCCACATAAAAGTGTCATAAAAAATTTGTTTTTCACTTTTTATTTTTACATTAGATCTTGTCAATAATTTCAGCCTAAGCATAGTTTGCATTATATTTTTAGAATTTTTTATGTTTTTATGCCCATTTGTTATAAAAACCCCTGATCTGACCAAAAACCTGTTTTTCCTGTATTTTAAGTTAAAAGATGTAGATTAGGTATTTTGAGAAAAAGATCATCACGTCAGGGTAACAGTATATCCAAAATATATGGTTATAATGGGAGTCAATAGGACCAAATGTGTATCGAACGCAAAGAACGTTTTTCTTGTACATGTCTCCTGTTCTATACATCTTGAAATAAAAGTGATCATGGAATAATAAACCTAATATAGGAAATATCCTTGCCAAGTTTGATACAATTAGCATATATATTGAATAAGATGTTTAACTGAATTATTTGAAAGTACACTTTGGTCGTCAAAGGTGCCCTAAGGGTTAAGAAAACAAGAGAAAGTGACACAGATGGCCTTATTGATTTATTTAGTTATTTCTATAAAGTTCCGTTTGCAGAGACGCCCTACAGCCCTCACCTGCATCCAGCAGCTTCTTCACCACCTGGAAGTTGGAGTGCGACACGCTGTAGTGCAGCGCCGTGTTGCCGTTGCCGTCAGCCATGTTGACGATGTGCCGAAGCACCGCCGGTGAAACGGCTTCAAAGGCCCCGAGGTAGTCCTCCACCATCCCCGCCACTGCCGCCTTCTGGCTGGACACGCGGAACCACTCGTGCTGCACCGTGTTCATACAGGCTCTCTGTGGAGGCAGGACCAGGTTGTTACTCAGAGTCTGAAAATTAACACGTTGCTGTTATTACACGCTAGCTGTGATTTTATTTAACGTTTTTTAACTTTGAGGCAATATTTAAATATTTTTGGTTCTTTATCTCTGAGATTTCATATTGTTTTTGTTAGTTTGGTTTAGTCCTCATCAGATTTCTGTTTCCAGTCTAGTGTTGCTTTTTTCCTCTCATTCTTTAAGTCCAGGTTAACAGTGTTCTGTTGTACAAGGCTATTCCTTTTTTTTTTATCTCTTTAGTCCTTGAAGATTTCATTTTCTGGTTTAGATCATATTCTCATTATAAATGTGGTATATTCTCACACCTGCCTTTGCAGCACTTTGTTATTTACAAAAATTGTTGAGTTCCAGCATCTATCGGAGTCCTGAGTGCACTAAAGTGGGCACCTTTTTAAATGCCATTTTCTACTATATGCATGTGTGAGGGTGGTATATTTGAAAATTAGCCACTTCACTGAACATCAATGAGTCATCTAATACACTGCAACTTACTTAATAATAAATAAATATACCTACATTGTAAATACCAAATTTACCTCAGTGATAAACAGGACAGTTAGATATATTTCTATTATATACATATCATGATTTTATAAATATTTTTGAAGACTAGAACAGCTAAAATGAAGTTATTGTAAATAATAAGAAATCAGGATATTTATGCCCATCGCACACAGAAAAATAATCTATCTTAGCCTGTGTTTTTTTTCCCAGCTTCATCTCTAAATACACTCGGATCTCAGCAGCTCCTCACCAGATCTTTACTGCTCACGGCCTTCGGGTCACCAAGGTGAGTTTTGAGAAGGTTGCAGGCAGCCAGCATCTTCTCACTTAACTCGTGCCTTCAGGTTGAAGCCAAAGACAAAATGATTATTAATAAGAAATAACTTACTTCAGAGATAAATAATAATAATAATCACACATCCACACAGAATAAAAAGTAAATTATTTTTTCAGCACATTTTGCAATTATGACTATTGCGTCTGCAGTGAGACCGAAATAAACCTCTTTATTTGTCTTCTGTTAATGTTGGTGTGTTCCCTTTCAAGTTTATCAAACATAACCAGCAATCCTGCATCAACCTGTAGAAGCTCGCTGTTTATCTAAACATTAAGGATAAAATATTCTTTATAATCTGTTTGCATAACTGAATATTTCTGTATAATTTACTGTATTTGTGTCATATCATATTTGAATCTATAATTCACAAACAGATCACCGAAGAAATCTTTTTTTAACTCACTTTTCTCTCTTCTCCTTCTCTGAACCAGTTTCCTCGTCCTTATCTACATCCTCTGCTCCCTCCGTCTGGATCTCCTCCCTGTTGCTTCTTCCCTCCACTTTCTTGACTTCTTTTTCTCCATATTCCTTTTCTTCATCCGCCTCATCATCTTCTTCCTCCGAGCCAGAAGAGCTGCTGTCCTCCGAGCTGGAGTCGTCACTTGACGTAGTTTCGTATCTGTACCACAAGGGGACAGAAGTTTAGAAACCTGGAAACGCAGGGTTTTTTTGCACAAAGAGGCAGAAGCTCAGATTTCATGATATTTGCATGCAACATGCTTTAACCCAGAGCGGCCATGTGGATGTTAACAAGCCCACATTAAGGAGGTGGGAATGTCAACACGACAGCTGTGTAAACATCAAACAGCAGCACCTTTAACCTAATTTAGGACTAAATGCAGAGCTAAAAACAGCTCTGAGTTTAAGACTGGAAGATTTTTTTCATCTCACCCTCCGTTGACTCCGACAAACTGCAGGTTCTTCTTGGTGCCGTTGGCGTCGGGTCGGCCATCTTTCTTCTTCATGATAGATTTCAGGGTGTTCTGACTGCATGGCTGTCCTATAGAGACAAAAACATCAATTATAATGCTGCAGGTCAAGTGCCAGAAGAAGTGAACGTTTATTATTTATCATTACCAAAATATCTAGAGCCGATAACACCCTCAAGCTGAGAGGAAAGCAGCCCTTTTAGTGTCTTTCTATCTTATCTGGGAGAGAAACTGGAAGTCTCCTCAAAGCCTAAAGCATCTCAGTCATTTTAAGTGCAGGCCTGGAAAACCAAAAATACCAGCAGAGCACCAGAACACTCAGCACATCGGCCAGGGCTTGCCGCGATGGAGGGGCCTCTTTTACTGCTGCAGGGGGCAGCCAGAAGAGGCAACGAGCGTGTGTGTTCAAGTATCAACATGTATGCTAAAATGTGCACAGGCGTGAGTCGTTCAGCACGTTTCCCGTGTTTTGACAGGTGGGAGTGTGAAGCTGCTGATGCATTTGTGGTCACGTTCTGCCTGTTTTATAAAGGTAGCGCGTGTGAAACCCATTCAGATTGAGGCTTTCAGGTGAGTAGTGGATATTTAGGTGGCCATATAGTGATTAAAAGTCTTGACAATCTGATGCCATTTCAAGCCAAATTCACAGCATCTTTCAAATGCCTTGTTTTAAATTTTCTCTTATCATGCAGTAAAAACAAAACATAATTTTTACATCTTACGTGTTCGTTACTAGCCAGCTCACACACACGTACATGGGTATTAAACTGATCTCATAAAGGGCCCAAATAAGCAACAGCTGAGGACAGCTGCAGCCAACACCAGCAGAGTATCGGCAGGAAACTGATGGAGGTGGGCCACAAACTGAACAGTGATTCTTCAGTACCTGCCACATTCAACAGGACAACAAAATATATTTCTTATAAAAATATATTATTAAAATTTAATTTATCCTAAGGATGGTAACCTTTAGGCAAATTATGATTTGATTAAGATTCAGATGGCTGCTTTGCGATTATAAAACGATTATTGATGCATCTTTCTTCCTGTGTGACTGCTTGACTTCTACTACTTTCCGAGTAGAAAAGTGTAACATGGTTTCTCTGATTTTTGGTGAAACAACAAAGATTAAACTCATTAATCTGCTGGTTATTGCAGAATAACTTCTGCTTCCATTACATGAGAAAAATGTGGAGCTGCTTCACATCCCAGCGTTGCCCTTTGAGCTATAGTCGGTTTCCTGTATTTGGTGCACTTGAAGCCAACTAAGCCACACTTGTAGGTGGACCAGAGTTTGTTTCTTTGACCTGCATCAGAGTTTGTTTCCGTATTCACACCTTCCTTAAATGAACCGGACTTTCAGAGCAAAAAAAGCCACCCATAGAAGCCGAAGTCCTTGAACATGCTACCTTTTAATGCAGAGAGTTTAAGGCTCAGCCATCATGTCTGTTATGTGCACCACAGATGGTGCAGGCGCTGCATCTCTGCAATCTCTAGTTCTGCCTTTTGCATTAAAGGATGGCTTTTTATAATTTGTACATCAATTCAGAATCACCCACGTCTGCTTCATGATGCATCTAAAAAATTACTGGTCCCCCACCCCTACACAGATAAGAGTTGGAGCTGCAACTCTGCAATAAGGACAAAAACTTAATAAGCTGAAAGCATCGTGGTCCTACCATGAAGAGCTGTAGACATCTGCAGGTCCATGCGGCTCTTCTGCTCGGCTGCGCTGATCTGCTGCACAGGTGAGCCTGCAGGTTTATCTGCTGCTGTCAGACTCTGAGAAGTCCTCTCCATCTGTGACCACTCTGTCTGAACTGTTGGCATCTGGAGCTGCTGGGCGCTCCCTGAAAAACGAATGAAAGAAAAACAGTCAACATTTAAAAGCCCAGACACAATAGTTCACCAGAATCCTGATTTACTTTAAACTCATCTTTAATCACTGCAGTGACAAATATGCAGGTAAAGGGATGATGAATTTGCATCCTAATGAAGGCCTTTAAAATGTTTTATTTTTCATTTACTGTTTATTAAAGAAATTTATTTTATCACGTTATTATACGTAGTATTTCTTATACATATTTAATTACATTATTTAGGTATTTATTAATATCAAGAAGGGTAAATGCAGAGAAATCATTTCCAAACTAGGTTTATAAAGTATACATTACTATAACTATTACTATTACTATTATAATTACTGCTATCATTGTTATTGATATTTATTACTTTTTTCCATTTGAATGATTGTAGTTTGAGTAATTTTCTCTTTTAGAGGAACAATGACCATTGCTAGAATTTCAAAATGTTTTAGTATTCTCTCACATCAGCTGGGAATTCAGCAACTAACTGCAGGTCATCTTGGCTAATGTGTGGGTAAATAAAACTAGCATTTACATTAAGGTGTGGCTGTGTGTGTATGTGAGAGGAAGCTGCCGTCTGAAACCAGAAATGATTCATGCAACTAGTTTATCAGGCTTTAATAAGACATACGTGGTAAAGTGTGAGGAGAAATTTTATATATACCCACAGCTGTTCAAATAACTGAAAGTTATGATGCATTTACTTTCTTTCCACTCAAAAAAATAACTTTTCCAATCCCATTTGTACTCTTAAACCACCACAACATCTTTACAGACAGCTTCCAGATGTTTCTCCACACCATGCTGTGAAACACAGAATACAATTACTTAACAGAAACTAAGCCTGGTCAGTCTTTCAGTGCTACACAAAAGGCCGACGACAGAGCAGAAACAAGTTTGCACACATGCACAGAATCGCCCTGCATTCATCAGCCGGCCGGCATGAATGCCTCTTATGTAACTCACAAGGAGCCATGAACAGCGAGGACGGGAAGGTGTTAGTGAAGGTAGGGCAGCTCACAAAAAACAACAAGTCGCCGATTGGTGCGACGCTACTGGCTCCCAGCAAAAATGAGCTCATTGTTGGTTCATGTCCAAAGCCCTCCATCGCATTCTTCAGGGTCAGAGATAACTTTGGCTTGTCTGATCCAATCAGGATTCTCTTTAGAGCATGTGTGAACGCGCCAACCTAAACCCCCCGCCACCTCATATTAAACCTTTAGTAGCCCTACAACTATCTACTATCCATCAGCTGGTGGCTCAATAGGAGCAGTATGTGGTGGCTGAACTGGTGTGAAGGGCAACATCGCTTTATTTAATTTTTAAAGGGACGAATATAATTAACTTAAGTGTATTTTATGGGAAATATTACAAATCTTTGAGAACTTCATATCAGATATATATATATATATATATATATATATATATATATATATATATAAACTTTTTTTTTTCTTTTTTTCGTTGAGAGATCTTCAGTTTTCTAACAAAATTTATTTTAACAATACACTT
>JBAMHW010000012.1:5123869-5137791 GCA_037177495.1 Rhadinocentrus ornatus
TGAGTGGGTAGAAGTGGAAACCTCCTGGCCATTTTGGCCAGAATTGATGGGGGGAAGGAGAAAGGGGGGGGTGGGGGGGGGAAAAAAAAAGGTTGGTTACCAAAAAAAAAAAAAAAAAAAAAAAAAAGAAGGTAGACAAGGACGTTGATGGCAAAACAGCGATGAAGATAGTTTGTGCTCTTTCAGGCCAGAGTTTGTGTGCAAACCCTAAACTAAGTAAACTGAGAACACACAAACCAGAGTGGCACACATACAGACAAAGTTCTAATGAGAGCTTTGAAGGTATTTGATTACTTCAGGGTTCAGAGCTCTAGATCAACACCCACCAAGAACTTTAGTTTGTTGGGCACACCATGCGGCCAATCACATGCGAGGACAGACTGGGAGCAAACCAGAATTTAGTTTATTGAGTGAGTTCAGAATTTGAAAATGAAAATATCCATTTATTTCGAGATAAAGTGTCGTAACATTCAGATTTGGACTATAACTTTTTTGCTGTGGTTTTGTGTTCAGTAAAATGCTAAACAATAGTCTTTTTTTCCAAAGAAAAAATGCATAAAATAAGGCGTTAATGACAACACTGAACAAAAAAGATCACCAACACACGCAAACCATTACAGATGCTAAATTAGGTTACAATAGAAGCTCAGAGTGATAGTAGAAGAGCCATTAGAATAGTCATTTCCATCGGGTGCATGTGCATTGCGGTCCGGCTACGCCAAGGTTTTGTTCTGACATCCGTAGCGCGTCAATCTATACCAGGAGCATGTCAGGTGCGTAGTGCCCGCGAGTGTATTCCGCCTAGTTGGAGCCACGATATCACGAAACCACAGAAGAGTCATCACACTTCCAGGGTAAACGTCTCATCATCCATGATGAAGAAAAACATTGAGAACCCTGACTGATTAATGACGTAATGTTTACATGGTTCATCAGAGCAAATCTGCATGGGGGCTTTTATTTTGAAAAATACCAGAAGTTTTTACACTGCTCCCATGTCTGGTTTCCTGTCTGCCCCTATCTGAACTGCTGAGTTTGATGCATTCTGGGCGCATGCTAAAACAGATTCGGTGTGGACGTTTAGCGGACAAGGCGCTTCTGGGACGCTTCCGACGCGAGCTGCGGCGCCCTGTGTGGACCAAACCATTGACTAAAACGACTGCAAATAGCAGCGGAGGCCGCAAATAGTCGATATGTGATTTGTTTTACAAAGCCAAAAATATTAGTTGTTAAAAAGTGTGTGCCCATCTTTAAAGATTATAATATATTCAAGTATAATACATCCAAAGTTATAGATCCTTATAAAACCTGCTTTCTCGTTGTATACAGCATTTGTTTATCCCAATGCTGTCGCTGCTCTGAACATTATGTAAGCACCAAGTCAGCAGCTCAAAAATAACATTCCGGGCTTTGCACCGACAGTCCTAGACCTGATCTACTTATCTCAGCTGGGATATTTAAATATTCCAGTGTAATTATCTAACATTAGTCATCTGTTTTCACTCTCTTTAAAAGCTCTAATGGTATAACATGTCTGCATGATTGGCAGGACAGAGCGCTGACAGAAACCACACACTTAAGGCAAATCCAAGTATTATTGTTTATTCTTCACTTGGTTGCTTATGTTTTAGCCACTTCCACTTTACATACATGTGCTGCACATCAAATGCCCGTAAAACATTCAAGTCTGTTGTGGATGTGTTAAGGACAAGCAACAAATTCTTTCAGACTTTCCAACATTCGTCAGGCTACTTTAAGCACACCATCTTTCTCCTTGTTTGCTGTGAAAATAAGGTGCTAAAATCCAAGTTGCACCTTCATCTTGAGGAAAAATATACAAGGAGGGCTTTGCTTATTATGCCCCAGCTGAGTAAAACTTTAAATTTAGACCTGACAAAAGCCTTTAAACATCCACGGCACCCTCGGAGAGAGAATAAACTGCTCTAAATCTGTCTGCCATTGGTCTCATAGTGTACAGTCTCTTGATGTAGTTTAAACCAATGATTCAGTCTGTATTTGTAATATTAAGAAAAACAAACTTCTTGGATCACATCTGAAGCAGCTGAACACTAGCAACCAGTGTAAAAACCTAGAAGTTTTTCTTTTAAAAATATATATTTATATCCTACTACATGTAGGGGTTATGACCGACATAAAATCCTACAAATCTGCAGAGGTAAATTACTATTCTCTTCCTAAGGAGTTGTGCCTATTTTTCTGCACCTTTTTCATACATAAACCCACTTTTTTCCTGGTTTAGGGGTGAAGTGACCCATTTAACTATTTTCCACCCATCTTTTCTGCAGGATTTTCCTTTTGATACAGTTGTTCAGGTTAACCTTTGTACAATTTGCAACAACAACATTGAGACCCACATGGGAAACTCTGCACGTCCGAGACAAATATTCCTAAGATACTAGTATACACATATTCGACTCTATGGTCTATGGTGCACCACAGGTCCTTCACAACACCCTCACGACACTCAACATACAGGGCAGGGAGAGACAGAATTAAAATAGTAACGAGATGGCAGTGATACCATTTGTCCAAAGTGTTGATAAGTTTCTTAAATCCCGGGTTGTTCACTGTGTTAACTGTGATAACGTTTGTTATCTCTCTCTGTATCTGGGAACTGGTGGATTATTTAGTCAGATCACAAAAATTTAACATTTTTCTATTTCCTTGTGTCGCGTTGTAAGCCCCCGTGTGCACGTCTACGTGAACGAGTGCAACATTTCACATGCATGAATGTCGCCTGTCTCTTGGCTGGAGGAGGGCAGCAATTTTCGCCTCATTGCGCACGTTCCATAGAAAATTAATAGCGAAGGAGCAAAGTCGCCTCCCGTGTGTCCAGCCCATAACTTGAGAGGTGTTTGCAACTCGAGTTGAATTAAACCAAAGCGACTGGGACTGTGGGAGGAGTCTGCAGCAGAGCACAGCGCTGCAATGCCAGTGGTGGTCGATGAAACTGCGAATGAGCAAAATCAGACCATTTCATTTTTATGATTGTTGAAAATCCAGATCGTAATTGCGATTAAAATTCGATTAATCGCCCAGCCCTAGTTGTCCATATAATAAATGTAACTCAGGTTGACCAGTAACAAAATAGGTCTGCCAGCTTCCACAAAAATCAGACTAAACAGTGTCTTCCTTTAGACAGAAACCCACCCATATCAACCAAAGTTATTGCAAAGTCCTTTGAGCTGAAGACCTTGAATTACCACATAGAAAGCATTTACAACTGAATTTTTCACCAATCTGGCAACAGTATTAACAACATCCATAAAACACGTAGTTTCCTGTTCAAGCAAAATAAACACTGAAAGAGGTTTGACTTGTTCATGTTGTGGACCAAGGAATATACAAATTAAAAACAACTTCCTGCGATGCACTGGTGACCTGTCCAGGGTGTACCCTGCCTCTCACCTGATACAATGCTGGGAAAGGCTACAGCTTACCCGCGACCCGTAATGGACTAAGCGGTACAGCTAATGAATGAAAAGCAAAAATTTGGGTTTCAGGAAATTGCAATGGCTATTCTCTTTAAAGGCCCCGGAGGCTACAAACAGCTAATTAATCACATGGCATCAACTCCATCCAAATGAATAAGAAAGGGAATTTAAGTAACTTTGAACGTGGCATGGTTCAGAGGTCAGAAGAGAATGGGCAGACTGGTTGGAGATGACCAACAACAGGATCTCAAATAAGCACTGGTTCCTACCATGGTCTGCAGAACAGCATCTCTGAACACACAACACGTCCAAGCTTGAAGCAGATGGGCTACAGCAGCAGAAGACCACACCTGGTGCCTCCTGTTAGCCAAGAACAGGAAACTGAGGCTACATTTCACAGACTCACCAGAACTGGACAATATTTCAGTTCCACATTCAGATGGTAGGCTCAGAATTTGGTTGAAACATCATGAAAACATGGATCCATCCTGCCTTGTATTAACAGTTCAGGCTGCTGGTGGTGTAATGGTGTGGAGGATATTTTCTTTTCTGAGGATGGTTTAACCATGTATGTATGGTGTATGTATGTATAATGCATCATGTCACAAAGCTCAGATCATCTCCACCTGCTTTCTAGAACATTACAATGAGTTCACTGGACTCCAATGGCCTCCACAGTCACCAGATCTTAATCCAATAGAGCAGCTTCAAGAAGTGGTGGAACTAACCAGCAACCTCCGCCGGTAAAATGTGAAGCCTATGCGGAATCGCAAAAATTTGCAGTTCACCCCCCATCCACTAGGGGCTGGCTCCAAAGCAAGTCCATAGAGCAAATCCCCATAGACTGGTACAAAAAATCATTTTAGGATTAATAGGTTAAGTTTACCTTCATTAAATGTGATGGGGGGTGAATTTTTTTTTATAACTTATCCGTTTATATGTTATTCAATCTTGAAATTTGGCATAATTAGGGGCGTGTCCTTTTGATTGACAGGGATCCAATATCTGCTGCAAGAAGGGAGAGTGTAGCACAACCGCGATATTTAGCCGGCTTACAGAGTGCCTTAGCTTTAGCCCGCCTACCTCCATTAGCTGGTTAGCTACTGTTAGCTCCAGGTTTGCTCAGTTAGCTCTTAGCTATAGGCAGCTCAGAGTTTGATGGGTGTCACATCCACCCCCACCTTCACAGTCCCTCTCAGCTTCCCCTACATTGCCTATTTTTGGATTTTCCAGGATTGACGCCACGCGTGACGCTGCCAAGATGGCGACGATGGAAACCGCCCAATGGGCTTCAATTCAGCTCTTCAAAACTCTATGGGTGACGTCACAGGTCAATAGGTGGAACGGGAGATTCTCATCATGGATGTTTAGCCAACAAATCTGCAGCAACTGTGCGATGCTGTCATGTCAATGGCCATGGTTACAGGATGTTTTTTTTATTCAGAATTAATTATTCAGAATTAAATCCTTCAAAATTAAAGTATTCTCCTTAGTGTTTACATGGAAATAGTCATTCTGAATTTAGGTTTACATGGTAAACGCGTTTAATTGCCATTATTTAATTCCGCTTTAGATCTGGGGGTTGGGAAGAGCTCTAATAGGACAGGGGGTGGACATGGCGTATTAACGTCTCCCAGAAGTAAACAGACTGTAGTTCCTGCTTCTTTTCTTTTTGGCTACCATTTGAAAACTACATGAGAACCATTTTCACTCTGATTTTGATTCTAGTTTTAAAGCAGCAACTCAACACCAGCATACCACTTCACTTTCATCAGCTGAGGAGAAGAAGGGAGATAGAGTACCGTATGCACGTCATCACAACAGGACGAGGGAGCGAGCATGCGCGGAACAACCGAATTGAGCGGAATGAACGTACACACGATTGAGGAATTATTCTATTTGGATTTATTTAAAATCAGAATAAATCACCCACTTACTTTGGATTCATGTTCAATTTGGAATTAGGTGTTTACACAGTCTCTTAAAGAGGATTTAATTTTTATTCTGAATTAAAGGGGAATTAAAACTCATGTAAATTTGAGGAATGTTTCCATCTATGCCACCAAGAATTATGGCAGTTCTGAGGGTAAAAGAGATGCAACCTGGGACCAGGAAGGCGAACAAAATAAAGTGACTGGCGAGTGTATATTTTAAAGCTTTGCATGTTGAGTTCACTTGTCTTAATATTCCACAAAAACTCATCTGAAACAACTCTGTACAATCACTCATTATACTGGGAACTCTGTATGATGCAAGTGTGTGGGTGGAGGGCCTCCAGCTGCCTGAAACACAAACACACTGTTACACTGACTTACATTCATCTCCTGGAAAACTTATTCCCCCCCCACCAACTCTGATTACACCTTCAACTGGACTCCACTCAGCTAAAAGCCCTGTGCTCATACTAAGTTTTATGATTTACTGAACATCATGGGGAGTCGGATTTTACAGCATGATTGGCACACACAAACACACACGTCTCTTCTCATACAACCAGCCTGGTATTTCCTGGCTCTGACTGAGAGCCTAATTACTCCCAAGAAAAAGTAGATCCAGTGGTGTATCAGTGCCTGCCAACTGCAGCAGTTCAACACAATGCCAGCAAGATACATGCGTCCTCATTTAAACCCAGGAAAGAAAACAAACCAAGTTGAAGCTGAGCAGAGGGAGCACAGCCACCAGCCCCGATCTGCTGGTAGAAACAGCAGCCAGTCCAGCCAAAAGCCCCTGCCAAGTTCAACAACTTAATGCTTTACGCCATGATGCAGACTGGAGGAAATGTTTGGGCTTCCTCTGCAAACAGTGATGCGGTTCCAAAAGATTGTGCCCATCTTTTCTCATACATGGTCAAGAAACAAGAACTGACCAATACTGAGGGTTTTCCCAGTAAATGCGAAGTATGCACAAAAACCAGCAATAATCATTGTTTTGCATGTCAACATTTGCTAATGAGACGAGGCTGATGTTAGTTTTGTAGACAGGAGATCAGATTTCTCCAGTTTTAGCTTCTCTTCAGTGTCTCCCTGTTAAATCCAGAATTTAAAATCTTCTAACATATAAAAGCTGTGCAAAACCATTCTCCATTGTATATATATCTTGCCAACAGAGCACATCACTCTCAGATTTACTTGTGGTTCCTAAAGTCTCTAAGTGTACAATGGCAGGCAGAGCCGTTGGCTATCAGGCCCCTCTCTTATGGAACCAGCTCCCAATTTGGGTTCAGGAGGCAGACACCCTCTCTATATCTAAGATCAGACTTAACTCTCCTTCTTGATCAGTCATATAGTTAGTGGTGATCTAGTCATCTCACCGTTATGCTGCCATAGACTTAAGGTGCATTCACACCATGATAGTTTGCTAGACTCTATGATTTACGGACTGAGATTGTTTTCAGAAATAAACAACTAAACAGCCTGAAGTCAGCCCAAAACGAAGTTCTTAAATCTATTTTGGAAAACGATTTCATCGAGCTAGAAAATCCTTTAATCTATTTTCTATATTGTTGTTGACAATTTTTTTTTGTTTTGTGTAACTGCATTTTCCTGTCCGTTTCTAATGATTAAACACAGCATTAAGGGTTGCCCTAACTGCCTTGTCTATTGCACTGATAGTAGGCATGCAACATAGTAGGCAGTAAATTGTTTAAACTCATTTATCAGCTATACTGGAACTTAACTCGGAAAAAATAAAGGTATACTTGCATTTGTGTAACTATTCTGAATCACATCACTGTTCTGTTTGGTTGTAAAAGTCCATTTTCAGATAAGACAATGAGGTGATTAACACACACTAAGACTCTGTCACACTTAAACAAACCAGAGCTGCATCAATTCATCAGCTCGGCTGGAGGAAGACAGTGATGGTCCAGAGCTGTCAGGACCAGTAAATAAAACAATTATTCTGTTTAGTTTTAAAGACACATCGTCCTGACCCCCTCTTTGGCACACAATATAATAACCTCACAGCACTTACACAGACACACAATAGGAAAGTGGCTGAATGGTGCCATGGGGGTGTTTTTAAGTGGCAGCTGGGTCTATTACTGCACCAGAAACAAAACTGCTTCAGTGGGTTTAAATGAGCTGCAGGAGGTCGACTCATTGGTCCGACACAAACCTTAGCCCTCTGGGTTTTCTGTCCACAACAGAAAACCCAGAGGTGGTATTCACGTCAGGCCAAGGCAGTCAGGATCTGCTCCGAGTCAGGATGTTGTAGGGTTGTTTTTTTTTCTATTTTAACAAATGCAATCCTTGTTTCCCGCCTAATCATGCCCACTAAACACAGGATATTAGCAGAAGGACTAAAAAATGTGAAGGACATGTTCATTTTGTTTTCTTTTTGTAGCCGCCTGCTAAGAAGAGGGCAAGACTCCAGCATGATGTTTTTGGATTATCGGATGAGTCCTGCAGCTGCATGTAGAGAATATTACTCAGCTTGAATTGTGATCTGCTGAGGTTTTATTTGAAGAATGTGCTTCATGGTTTGTTGCTCAATGCACTGAGGCGTCACACATCCCACATTTGGCAGTCATTTCATCTAAGAGATGCCTCGCTGCACAAACTGGCTCTGATTCAGAGAAGGCAACCATATTGTGATGTGCAGAGCCTCAAACTAACAATTATGGCTGGAATGTGCATAAATAACTTAATGACTCCACTTCCGTTGAGTATGTGCTAACATTGCTCAAGTTTTGTTCCATAACAGACATGAGTTACTTGACTTCCTTTTTTATGACTGCGTTTCTGTGCTAAAGAATGTTTTTAAGGTAAATATATATAATTTTGTTCAGTGATATTCATAAAGCATGTTCAGCTCTTCTGAACAAGATCATCACTGTCTGCAAAGGTAACTGATGCAGGTAAACTTTACTAAAACCTGAGTCATAGAAACTGGAGCGAGATAAGAAACACTCTGATGGACCAAATAAAATCACCCTCACGGGCCACTTCAGGTCTACCTTGGCAGTACAAGATCTGACCCAGTTTTCTCTTCTGAATTACTTTAATTCAATTAAGTATTAAACACTCTCAGAGGTTTTGCTTCATATTGACATGACAGCATCACACAGTTGCTGCAGATTTGTCGGCTGCATCCATGACGAGAATTTCCCGTTCCACCACATCCCAAAGCTGCCCTACTGGACTGAGATCTGGTGACTGTGGAGGCGTTGGAGTCCAGTGAACTCATCGTCATGTTCTAATATTATTAGCCTGAATCACTGATCCAAGGCATGGTCCATGTTTTCATGTTGTTTCCACCTAATTCTGACCCTACCATCTGAACGTTGCAACTGAAATGGAGACTCCTCAGACCAGGCAATGTTCATTTTCTACTGGTTTCCAACTTGTTAATAAACCAGAAGAAAAAGGGAAGAAGCAAAGTTATGTTGATTTAAAAAAACAAGTTTTAGTTTTAGCTGTTTTTGTTCATTTAACAGATTTTGTTTTTGTTGTTCTTTATAAGTTCACAGATGACTCACATGATCACTATAACCTTGATTTTCAGTCAGGCTACACAGTTAGCTAATGTCCTTTTCATGAATTACTGTCACAAAATAATTTAAGTTCTTAATGGATAGATGTCACACAGGGGGAAAAAAAGAAACTTTCTACTTCTTGTGTTGATACATACGTAGAAAACATGAGATTTCTCCACTTCAGTGTGAAATAACTGCTGTCAGCAGAGTCTCTGCTCTGAACACACACCTGCAGATGGCTCACATTCCTGCAAAGCCTAACAGGAGAGAGTGAAGCCTCTTGCTTCCAAATCCCTGCAGGAATGTGCTACACGCTGAACAATTTCTTTCAGGACGCTTGAAAGAAATCCTGAGCCTTAACAAGATCAAGAGACGAGAGATTAAAAACAGTGCTGATTCCATCAAAGGCAACAATGTGCCGGCATTTTGTTGTTTGCTTTAACAGAGTTAGAAAGGTAAAAAGCTGAATAATGTTTAGATGCTGCTCATCTCCTCCCCTCTAAGTGTTTAAAAATAGCCAATGTGCAGTGTTTGCAGTTAACAGGACAAAGTGGTCACCTGCTGTGGTTGAGGAATGCCTGGAAGATTGTGATATTTAACCTCCTGTGTAGAGATGTTCCAGTGTAGGAGACAGAGCTGAGTCAGAGTAATGATGCTGAGGTGTATCCAGTTGTTTTTTTTATTTGCATGTTCTCTTCTGAGAAACATTTCTCTAATGCTGTCTGTGGCACCAAGTCTGAGAAAGTACATGTGGAGAAGGTTCACACTTTTTTAGTGTACATTTCTCTGCATGTCCGTCTTAGAACACGAGCAAAGTCTTAAACAAGTTTATTTAAAACACATTTCTGATAGCTATCAGGATGTGTTACTTTACTGTACCTGCATTATAATGAACTTCAGTAAAAGTGTTTAAGACTTCGCTCATCTTTAAGACGTAGTGCAGAGGGCTCCCTTTAGTCACAGATTCTGATGGATCACAGATTTTGGTGAAACACCTATCTTGGCAATTGTGTTTCAGTAAACTTGTAAAAGTGTTTCACTGGATGTAATATTGTTTTTCACTTCCTGGCCACTAACTTTTACATACACTCACTGCTACTTTATTAGGTGAAGACGACTTGCTGAAGTTTAAACTGAGCATCAGAATGAGGAAAAAATGGGATTTAAGTGGCTTTGAACGTGGCATTGTTGTTGGTCTGAGAATCTCAAAAACAGCTGATCTACTAGGATTTTCACATACAACCATCTCTAGGGTTTACAGAGAATGGGCTGAAGAAGAGAAAATATCCAGTGAGCAACAGTTGTCTGGACCAAAATGTCTGCAGAGGTCAGAGGAGAATAGGCAGACTGGTTGGAGACAGAAAGGCAACAGGAAGTCAAAAAGGAACTGGTTCCAACCAGCTATGCAGGATAACATCTCTGAACACACAACACGTCCAACCTTGAATAAGATGGGCTACAGCAGCAGAAGACCACACTGAGTGCCTCCTGTCAGCTAAGAACAGGAAACTGAGGCTACAATTCACACAGACTCCAAAACTGGAGTAGTAACCCACGGATGGGGAACACGAAATGTGAATGCAACAGTCCTTTTTTTTTCATGAAGTAGCATCAACAGTCCTGTTTCCTTGGTTACCGCAGCACACCCCTACCCACATGCACACACAACTTCACTTAACAGAACAGTGACACTGCCCGCGATTAATAGTAAAAATGTGAAATTTATATAATCAACAGTAGGAACGAGTGTGTATCGGAGGGCTTATCATGAGCCCCCTTAAACAAACCTTATCCATAAGGCTGATGGACATCAGTTTCCCCATCTCATAACATGAGACAGTTTTAATTCGTTTTAATTTTACCCCAGATCCTTTTTAATTAAAGTTTAAAAGTTTAAGTTATTCAACGTTTTTAATTGTACATACAGACTGTATATATATATCACACTTAAGTCATTATGATCTCCCAGACTTTTGCTCTAAAAGTCTCTAACTGCACCGCTTTAAATTTTAATTTGAATAGCCCTGATGTGTAGTATAGTATCACAATAATTAGTATTATACGTACACAATCAAAAAGAAACAAATGCTCTATTCTGTAACTAACCAATGCAGAAGTAAAACAACAGATTAACACCACATAAAGAAGTATTTGTTTCACAAGGGATGTCATCATTGCACTACGTTATAACATCGCATATTGAATGTTTTCCTAGCATCATGCAGGCCTAGTGTCTACATACATCTTCGATATTTACTGTAAAGCTGATTAATGCTCTGGGACCAGATTTCAGCAGTTTGCAGCAGTCGCATGAAGCAAGACAAAATATTTCTGTTTACACAACATCCATGAAGTATCTTCGAAGATCCTATTTTAGGATCAGGGAAGTTTTCTGTGGACTGGCCGTCTGGTGACTCTAGCTAAAGTTGGCAGGAGTTGCTGGCTGTCCGCTCATACTAGCTTTAATTTTAAACCATTGCCTTGGTTATTTTTTGTCTAATTGGGCATGTTCAGCTGGGTAAAAGTGTTTTGTCAAATTTTATTTGGTTTCCCAAATGTTTTGTTGGTTGCACCTCAATGACTTCGCTTCACATTTAAAATTCCAAAATGTGGGTTTTCCTGAAACAACCCTTGTAGTATATATGGTTGTATTGTAATGTTATGTATTATTTTTTACAGCGATGACCTGTAAAAAACATCTAAATATCACTAAAAATTACAAAATATCATTACAGGAATAATGATTTAAAACCATACATAGCCTGATTGTGGTGTTCTGGAGGTTTATTAGGATGCTACAAGCTACAAATATATACTGACTGTCCTTATTTATCATAATCTATTCATGTCTGCAGGGTTTTTAAATGACACAGCTAAACTAGAGTCAGCCATATTTCAGAGCTGAAACAGAGTCACATTATGATGCAGGAGGTGAACAGTTAAATATACTTCCATGAGAAGCTTGAAACGGGACTCCTAATCCAACTTTAGTCCTATTGTATTCCTGTCCAGCTCAGTTTTATTTAGCCCAGATGAGATTTCTGGTAGACATACATATACAGTGATACGACTGCTCTGATTATAACACAAAAAACAAGGTAGCAAATAGAGAACAGGACAAACACAGACATAACACGACAAAAGAAATAGAGCACAAAATCAAATATGATTAAATAAAGGGAGGGAAAAAAAAAGAGGTCTGGTTACCTGGGCCATTGCCATTTACGTGCATGGTTTGAGCCATGGCTGCAGCTCTGTGCTCTCAGTCCCACAACAAGACTCACTGCAGTCATGCAACTGCCATGCATCAAGTCCAGATAACCATGCAACCTGCAAACAGAGACAAGATGCACATCATCAAGCCAGTAATGCAGACAGAGATTTTTCTTTCATAAACTCAACACATAAAAACATTCTGGTAACTAAAAGGTATTCATTACAGCAGTGCCGTTCAAATACACATCCATTTCTTCCGTCTGATATCCATTTTTACATCCACCAACAGATTTCTTTGTGAGCTGAAGTAAATAAGATGTGATATAACAGCTTTTTCACAGGTGTGTTTGCATCTGACATTTATGAATATAGAGGTCCTGTGTGTGCTGGGTCGGTTATCATGAATGGAGACATTATGAGCAGAAACAACAGAGCTGTTGTCTTGTAAAAAATATGGAGCAAAATTAGGAGAAAACAGACTTTTGGGCCCCAGACAAGGTGGGTTTGTTAAATCTGGGAGACCAAAATAACAAGGCAATGTGGTCTTTCAAAGTCCAATTTTTGTTTAGACTGAAGACTTTTATTCTCTGGAGCAGGGACCCCTAGTGGCCTTTTGCTGAACTGAGGGTCTTAACACAAGACTCCTGCTCTCGTTCATTTCCTTTATACATATTTATTTAGTCAAAAGTTTATATAGAACAACCTTTTACACTTATCCATTTTTTAAAAGACATCCTTCTCCCCAGCTCCTGCTGGAGAATCTCAAGACATTCCTACATCGTAAGGAGAAAATAATCCCCCCAGGGGTCTCCCCCTAGTTGGATATGCCCCATAGAGGGGGCAACTAAGAAGCTTCCCAACATTATCCAATCTCATTCCTTCACTAACCACCCAAATCTCTTGAGGAGGGTTGGAACGTAAAGAAACCAAGAAATCTTACAAATTAATAATAAACAAAACCTAGTCAAGTTGCTTCATCAGAAGTCCTCTATGGCAGTAGTTCTCAAACTGGGGGTTGGGAACCCCATGGGGTTCACGAGAAAATTTCAGGGGGTCACTAGATAACTGAAAAAATATTTATATCCTACTTTTATTAAATAAATCTCAGATTTTAACCAGGGCTGTCAAAATTAAACAATTAAGAGAGGAATCTTTGAAATCAGCACCTTACTTTTTTACCACATAAATAAAACAACAAAGTTAGTACAAGTGCCCTATTAAAAATCAGAATTTGACATTATGTCTGCAAGAGAAGCTGATTTTGGGCATGTAGGTGCCTTGTCACAGCTGTGAACCACCAAGAACCGCTTTATCTTCCTTATTTATGAAGATTCTGACAGATTTACAGCTTTACAATTACAGGATGGCTGCAAGATAATATTTGATACATCACAAAATTATTCACCAAGTCATCACATGAGGGTCGCAAACATCAATCCATGTTATCTTGGAGTTGTAGTTCAAACCATTTGAGAATCACTGCTCTATGGACGATATGTCCAGCAACTAAGTGGAAAGCAGAATGAAGAACAACCACACAACGAGCAGCCATATCTCATAGCACAACATGCAGGTAGATCAGGAAGTGCTAAAATGTGGTCTGCAGTGAACTTGCAAGTAGGGATGGACCGATGTGAACATTTTGGCCGATACAGACAGTCAGTCAGTCATTATCTGTACCGCTTGTTCCTATTAGATGTCGCGGGGTGAGCTGGAGCCTATCCCAGCAGTGTTTCAGGTGAAAGGCAGGGTACACCCTGGACAGGTCACCAGTC
>JBAMHW010000012.1:5149225-5163982 GCA_037177495.1 Rhadinocentrus ornatus
TATAAAAATAAAAAACACAAAATACTTCTTTTGCTCTTCAAAACCCTTAATACCATAGCTCCCTTTTCTAAATCTATCAATTAAACTTTATTTATAAGGCACTTTTCATACAATGAAATGTAACACAAAGTGCTTTACAGATTTTAAAACAATTAAAAAGAATAGCCCGCCAACCCCCTTCCCACCATACTCCCTGCCCTCCATATCCATCATCACATGTACATATTCACACACACACAGTCAGATTAATATGAGGCCGAGCACAGAGGAGCCAAGTAAGTAAACACTGCACACAGAGTTGGCCGGACCACAGCGGCGAGGGCACCAACAAGAGACACCAAAAAATAAATATTTATGATGGAACACATAAAAAATTATAAAACGGTAAAAACTAAAATGGAATTAACAGGTATGATAAAAAAAAAGTACTGTTAATAAAAAATATAAATAAATAAATCAGTCTCATATGAATCAGTCTCACAGTTGCCCATCAGCTAATAAAACCAAAACACAATCTAAAAGTGACAGTCTCCTTGTGGTTCCTAAAATTTCCAATCCAATGGTTAATGCAAATAACTTCAATAGATGTATACTTTCATTCTTGCTTGTGTCCTTTCATGTTTTGTTTTTGCTCTTTAGAGCATTTTGGGTTGCACTTGTAAAAAAGGGCTATATAAATAAAGCAGGTGGTCTTTTTTAAAACCTTTATTTCCATATATAAATAGACTGTGCCTATATATTACCAAAAAAAAAAAAAAAGCGGTTACCACCGTTGCACAACAAATCAAAGTCTCAATGTGACTTCGGTTGTATTAATGAAGCTTGCTTTCAAAGAAATCAAAAAAGATAATAAAAAGGGTTTAAAAAAAAGGTTGAAAATTAATACGGTTGTAAAACTTCCCTCCTGCTTTTTGATCCAATGGAAAAGCGTCCTTCTCCTGAAGTAACTTTCCAAGGTTTTCGTTTATCTACTCATTTATTCATTCATTTTGATTTTTTAATGCCATAAAAAAGCTTGAGATTTGAAGTAAAGAGAAATCAAATATTTTATATAAAATTTACAATAATGTGGAGTCCCCATTTGTTACAGTACTGTAAGTGTAAGAAAGCTACCAAATAACTTTAAAGATCTCATCTATCCGTCAGTGATTTTTAGATGGAATAACCCTCTGAAAGTAGGACAAAAAGATCTAAATGTGACACAGTAGTGGGGAAACAAGGTGATGAGCTGTGCTGCTGATGCCAGGGACGTTGGTCCTCCACAGAGTAGAAGCAGATGCAGATACAGCTGAAGGTGGGTGGTGCACAAGTGTAATTCCTCAGTCCAGCTGGAAGGCTTTTACTCCCCTGGGGAAATTTAAAACAATATTCTGCCTCTCCAATAGTCACAAGTCACATAAGCAAGCATAAAATCAAAAGCTAAGCCAAGTGATGTGAAATGATGACACTTCTTCGAAAATCAACAGATTGCAGTGCGTCAAGTTCCACCCTTTTCGGTCAGGTTGGTAAGACCCAAAAGGCAGGGGGTCGAATATTCTGGCACCCATCTCATTTTTCTCTTTTCAGAAACGAAAAAAATAAACAAAAAATAAACAACGAAAAAACGGAGAAAAGTAAAGAGTTGGACAGTTTCTAAGAAAAAGACAACAAATGGGTTTAATGCAATTACTTGTGCTTTTTGGTTTTAGTTAACAAGCTTTTCACTCTTCTTTTATCTATTTACTCCATCCCATCAGAAAGGAAACTATCAGATCAACTATAAGACTTCACTTACTCATCCCGATAGAAAATGGCAGCACACATTCAAAGTAATCAGTTATTTATTTCAATTTTTAATTCAATTCAGCACCATTTCACAACAAAGTCATCTCAAAGGACCTCACAGACATTTGAGCCAATTAATTCTGATCCATTAACAAATCCACATCAGTCCAATTTAAAATAACTGTCCATAGAAGCCAATTACTGAAAAAGAAAAAAAAGTAACTCTCTTTACATTTAGCCTCAGTGAGCGGCCTTGTTTTGCTAAAGAACTCAATTGAACGTCACTTGTACTAGAGGTAGCTCTGTATAAAAAAAAGAGACAAACATCAACTCTGAATGCAATTTAAAATATATTCAGGTCCATCTGTTGAGCACCTCACCCCCAGCTGCCCCGATGCTAGCTAGCTTTTATGATGCTTCAGCTGGCCTCATTGTTTATCACGGAGGTCAGGAGTGTGCTGCGCAAAGTGGTGACATCAATGGTTAGTCCTGATTAGCAGCCTTCAGCATAATTTATTATCAAGTATATAAAGCATGCTAATCTGGGAAACTCCTTATCCTTGCCTAGTTTCTGAAATGCCTTGCGATGATAAAACTACTAAACAAGTTTTTCTGTCCTTCAGCGGCAGATCAAAATAAAGTAAAAAAAGAAACAAAAAAAGTCCACGGTAAGAGGCCCAAAAAGGTGGAAGAAGCTCTTAAACCCTCTATTTAGTTATAATTAATTCACAATTTTCCTCTCTGAGCTTTCTATTGAGATCACCACTTTTTTTTTTATGCATGAAAGAAAAGAAGAGGAACTCAAGAATGAACTCCTGAAAAGAAAAAGGACAAGCGAGGAAGGAAAGGAGGGAGGGAGGCAAAGAGAGAGGTCTAATCCCATTAGCGAAATCATTTGTTCCACTGAGAGAGGGGGAGATAAAAGGAGGCGTTTGACAGTATGAGGCACAAACCTCCTTCTCAAAAGGAATCCCTTCTCTTCCTTTTCATTCCCTTGTTAGTACTGACTAGGGCTGCAACTAATTATTCTAACCATTCTGATAGTCGATTAGTCACCGACTATTAAAACGACTGGTCGACCGATCGGATTATGTGTCTCATAATTATTAAATGGCTCTTTTTTCACTTCCAGCTTTGAAATCTTGCGTAAGGTTATGTAGGTCCTCCTCTTTAAATGTTCGAGCATTGCGGAGGTACTTCCGTTGTACGCAAGGTCTGCTTTATAAATCTCAGATGTATTTAATTCATTTTGTAAGTTTTTTGTTTTTTTACCCTGTCCAGCATCCTAACATGCAGAACGGTGGTCTGTGTGCCATATTTTGCGAGACAGATATGCTCTTCCAAGAGAGACATGTTAAATAAATGGCTGCCCTTTATTTTTTAAATAATTTTATTATAATCTTATTTTCTTTGAAATGTCAGTGCCGAACCTGACAGGGAGCTAGAGGAAGAGAGAAAAGGAAAAAAAGGACGGAATTGAAATGTGAAAATAAAAGTTGTTTAGGCTGCCTAAATCACATCAGTATTCACAAAAACAAAATAAACTATCACAGTATTACATCATAAATAAGGAAAATAGGATAATGATGATACACACTAGACCTGTAGAGAGACGTACCAACACACAAACATCAACAAGGTCTAGTTAGAAGCGGATGGAGAGCATGTTTGTGAGCATGCAGTGTGAACATGCAATAAGGATGAAATGTGTGCTTGCAAAGGGGCCGTGATCACGCCGCACCACGAAAGCACCATGGGGAGACGGGGGGAGACTGAGGTCCCAAAGGCCCGGCAGGTCCACAGAGCACAGAGTCCAGGACAGCCAAAGCACAAAGAGCAGTGGTCCCACTCAGCCCAGAGAAGAGGGGCCCCCAGACCGGAGCCCCCCGGCGCGACAGGGTAGGGGCACCGAGCAGCCAAGGGCGACGGTGAGCAGGCCCGGTGGGCACCGGGCGCTGTGGCACGGGCCGCACAGAGAGCAGGCGCCCCACAGATCCAAGGGCCACCCATCCCCCTCGGCAGAGCTCCGCACAGGGACCCGACGGAGCCTGACCGCGCCAGGCAAAGCCACCGCGGGCCACGCCAACCCAACACCAAGGCTAGGTGCCCAGGGGACAAGGACATGTTCACAGAAGAAGAAGAATGTCTCACTCTGTAGTTTTCTTTTACACACGCGCAACTGTCAGCAGAGAAAGGAAAAAGACGATGTCTCACTCTGTAGTTTTTTTTCCCCCCGACAATAGTAGACGAGTAAATTCATTGTAGACTATTTTTATTGTCGACTATAATCGTTGCAGCCCTAGTACTGATCACACGTAACTGTCCACATCCCCTTTATTTCTACATTTTAAAGTCTAATTTATTCTAATAACGTAAGTGAAGAGGAAAGACAAGCAGATACTCGGATACAAAATCATAAACCCTGAATGTGTCATTATTTACAGTTGAAGCAAACTTTAAGAACAAATGAGTAAAGTTTTCTGTGACTACTAAAATAACCATCAAGGAGCAAAATGGCAGGTCAGAGCCAGGTCACTGAAAAAGGAATTTCTCAGCCGCTCATGTTTTTAAATCACAAAATCCAAGCAGGCTCTGGTTGAATGCCACTGTCTTCTAGGAGTAATAAGCTGTGATATTTTATTTTAGTACCTTGTGTTTCTATCAAAACTCAAACAGTCAGAAGTTTCACTCATTGCGGTCATACCAACAGATGCCATCAGTTTTCTTCCAGAAAGCCTCAACAGCTTCAGGAAGTCATAAAAGAACAAAAGGCCAAATGTGAGGGGCCAACTACTTCATGTGATTTTCAGAAGAAGAAAAAAACCCAAGTTTTGAGAGAGCAGAGAATGAGTGTGAGGGGAAGAGACCAAGCTTGAGTGCAGGAGATTTGAACCTGCAACACTAAACTTAAGAGGATCAGAGTTGAAAGAAAGAACGATATAATTATAGAAAGAAGGGACTTTGAGTGCGAGAGCCGAGTTTTGAAAGAGAGCAATATGATATTTGAATGATCAAGAAATCTTGCCAATTTATCTCTAATAAAACAATTATACTCTTAGGGAAATACCCCCAAATGACATCACCAAGACATTCTGGTCCAGACAACTGCTGCTCACTGGATATTTTCTCTTCTTCAGACCATTCTCTGGAAACCCTGGAGATGGTTGTGTGTGAATTCCCAGTAAATCAGCGGTTTCTAAATTACTCAGACCAACAACCATGCTGCGTTCAAGGTCACTTAAATCCCCTTTATTCCTCATTCTGATGCTCAGTTTGAACTTTAGCAAGTCGTCTTCACCATGTCTACATGACTAAATACACTGAGGTGCTGCCATGTGATGGGCTGATTAGATATCTTTGTATATGTGTTAACATGCAACTGAATAACAGGACCTAATAAAGTGAGTGGTGTGTGTGTGTGGATAAGGGTTTAATTCAGACAAATGCTTAACTTACATGACAATGATATTTGGCATCTAACCATACAGATGTGGCAACATAATTCCCACAGCGAGCTCCAGCTCTGAACTTACAGGGAAAATAAGCTTAAATAAATTTGAACTTGAATTCTCAGCCACTGCTGAGTTGAGGAAGCAGTAATAAGTGTTGGACTAACTAATGACTTCTGTGTCATCCCTTTCATTATCTTGGCCTCGGCTCTCAGTCACAGGGTCATAGGCTATGGAAACAGTAGCATGCCTTGATAGACATAATACAACAATTGTACTATTGTGACAGTGAGGGGCTGCGGGAGTGAAAAGGGGGGGCAGAGGGGTCTTGCCAGTGGTCATTCCAGTTGACAATAGAGGCTAAATTCCAGTAGAAACACTGCAGCATTCAGGCTCCTCTCTGTTTGCAGGGAGAATAACCACTTCCACCAAAACAAGGGATTAACACCTGCGGTATTCTGGGAATTTTTAACGACAACCTTTGGGAATGATTCAGGGGGGGTGAGACACTTTAAAGTGTTGCCACAACGTGAGTGTTATTGGTCATGAAGCCATGCTTTGTTGACAACAGTATTGCTCAGACTCAGAGATAACCACATAACAATTAATCTTATTTTTGAAGAGATGTTTTCTTGCAATACACACTTTATTCAGAAAATAACTTTTAAAAAGAGAATTATGCCCCATCAAACTATATTGGAGGATTTGCTGAGGGAAATATAGAGCTAAAAAGGGACACATATCAGAAAAAACAAATACTTCTGTTGGATAGGAACTTTTTAACTTCTCTTTTTAATCATTTTAATGTAATTTATGATTTTATTGTGATTCTTGCAGGGTTTTTTTCCTACCTACCTTTAACTATTTCTTAATATCGGTAATGCTTTTGTTTTATGTCAAGCACTTTGAATGGTCCTGTACATGAAATGTGCTATACAAATAAACTCCCTTGCCTTGCCTTAAAGGGTTAGTGTGCCTACAACCTGCACAATTACCTGAAAACCCACCTTTTAATGTTTAAAAAAAAAAGAAAATAAAAGTATAAAGCAGTTGCATAAGTGTGCACAACCGTACAACTAATACACTTCTTGATTTATTCATAGCATTTAGTCTTCTTGGGAAGGAGTCTATCAGCATGTCACATGACTGGCCAATATTTGCCAACCTTTACCTGCAATCAAGCTATAAATCTGTCAGATGTTAGGGACACATCGGGTTCACCCTGCCAATTTTCTGTTGGATTTAGTCTCTGGGTTCAAAACTTTAATTTTCTTCTGGTTAAGCCGTTCTGTTGTTGGTTTGGACGTCTACTTTAGGTCATTGTCATGTTAAAAAGGTAAAATTCCTCATCAGCTTTTAGTAGATGCCTGAGGGTTTTGGGCCAGAAGAAAAAAAAAAAAGTATATTGACTTTTCATTATTTCCTCTACCTTCACTAAAGCTCCAGAAAGGCAACTCCAAAGCATGATACTGCCACCACCATGCTTCAAAGTGGGTATGGTGTTCTTCTGGTGGTGGAATAATGGACACAAAATGTAACATTCTTCTCATTACACCAGAACACTGTGGCTGGGCTTGGATGCATCCAACTTTCAACCCAAAGTCCAGACACGTGGAGAATACGGGATATTGTTGTTGCATTAACACAACCAATATTTACAGACATTTCTACAGCTCCTTTTTGGTGTCGCTGCAGGTCTCTTGGCAGCCCTTCCTACGAGGAAAGCTTGATTTTGTTTGGAGTTAATCAGTCTCTAATTGATGGCAGGTGTGTTCCCAAGAAGACTGAATGCTGTGATCGCTTAGATGGGGTCAGATAATAGTTATTCCAAGAAACCAGTTTTGATGTTTATCTAAAAAGGTATATTCACCATGCACTTTGCTCGTTTAGGATATTTTTTTCAGTTACTTTATAAGACATTTTATTTTATATTTTTAAATGTCCTTATCCAACGAGAAAAGTCTCCATTGTTTAAAGAGAAGAGAACAGTAAGAACTGAAATGTAAAGCACATACAATAATGGATGTGTAAGAAAAGTACTACTAAAAGTAAAGGGGTGTTTATACTCTATATCCACTCTAAATGGTGAGCACCTAAGGGTCAAACAAGCCTTTGCAAACCCTAACCTGAGTTTGAGGTTAATGAAACTTGCACTGTTTATTGTGTTAATGAGTCCTGACATCACTAAGCTTTTCTAAAACAGAGGCAGCTCCTGCACAGAAGGCCCTGTGTCTATGAACAAAAATTGACTGGAGTGGCGGCCTGTGCTCTGCTATTATTTAAGCTTCACTGGATGGAAGGAACAATCAGCGTCTGCTTGTGGAGAGGCTTGGTGGCAGATGTCACTGAATATGCAAAACAGCTAGACCAGACAGGAAAAGTGAGTAGTTGCGTCAACAAAGAACAATACAGATATTATACAGCAAGTTCTGTTTTTGTTGTCTTCCAAATGTGAGCTAACTGGAAATCTGTGGCCAAATCATTGTTGGATTCCAGTTTTATGACCCCCTTGTTGGCTTTAGTGATGTAAAATAGAACACTATAGATGCTGCTTGGACTGGTTAAAATAAAGAAACACACACCAGGATCATCTAGTATAGAGACAAACTGGATTCGAACTGGCCATGGTGGTCTGTGTATGCTTCTGTTATTCTGTTAAACCTTATTAACCCAGAAGAAACTGAAGAGGAAACTGGTAAAATGAGAACAATGAGGGCTGGTGTGAATATCACTTGTACAAAAAACCCCCCAAAAAAAAGTGTACAGTCCATGTAATATACATGCGTGTCAAGCTGTCCCATTCCCGCTCTGCCGCATCTGGGTGGGGTGGAGGGGTGGCTTGGGGTAGGCCGGGCTTGGGGCTCGCTATCCTCTGGTCCACTTGGGGCATCCCCCACGAGACATGGTGGGTGGGTCATGTGTGGTGTGGCTGTGTGATGGTGAGTGCAGCGTGGGAGAGCGTGTGAGTGGGGGGGGGTTGTGTGGGGTGGAGGTTGGAGCGGGTGGAGGGTGGGGGGTCGGTGACACCCTGGTTCCCAGGGTGTGCGGCTGGAACATCGGGGTGGGTGCTGGCCCATGCCGGGTGGGTGTTGGGGGGGCCCGGTTCTCCTTGGCATGGTGCGGGACCTTTGTTGGGGGTGGGGGGGTGTCCCTGGGCTCGGGCCGCTCTAGATGGACGTTCCCTGGCGGGGCCGGCGGCTGCCTATCTTGCCCCACTGGGGCCTGTGCCCCAAGTCCGCGGGGGGCTCTGGCTGGGGCTTGGTTGGTCTTCAGGGTGGGGTGGCTTGGGTTTGTGCTCCGGGGTTGCTGCTGATGGCCCGAGTGTCTGGGCTGTCCTGGTCTGCTGATGGCCTCCATGGAGGCGTGGTCGCATTTGCATGATCTCGCTCATCCCTTCTCATCTCTGATCACTCCTTGTTCCTCATCCTCTGCATGCTGACACGGTCACTGAGTTGTTTAGTGGTTTATACACTAAGAGATATTTTTTCTTTTTTTTTTTTCCTGTGAGTTTGTATCTGGTTAGTGTTGTGATAAGTTTGCGATATGTCTTTTTGATTTGGTCATTATTAAAAAAACTCTTAATCACTGGCAGCTCTGTTTTTCTGTAAAAGCTGCAGGAAATTTTCTGGTGTGTTTGTGTACAACTGTAGAAGTTTGTCTGGTATTATTGTGGATTGAAGGGTCGTTGTCTTCTGTCTGTGGTGTTTTTGTCTCTTCTTTCAGCTTTCCCTTTAGCTTCTTTTGGCTGTCTTCTTTCTTTTTCTGTCCCCTCCGGTCAGGTCCAGCAAGATTACATAGATTCCATAATTCAAACAAACAAACAAACAAATAAATCAGACTGATCAAGAGGAGCCTTATACCCATAAGCCCTCCTTGGCAAAGCAAATGTGTTCGGCCCAATAGCAACCAGACTATCATTCTCCTCCTATGATGCTGGACAGGACAGGTTAAAACTGATTCAGTCATTGCTGCCTGCTCTGTGTCCACAGGAGTGAGCCCGCGCGCACACACACACACACACACACACACACGGGTTTTTGTCAGAGGACAGAGTGCACGCCTCGGAAAACACATCAATCAGCTGAAAATCAGACAAAAATATGAGAGTTTGGAAGTAGGAGATGGAAGTATCCCGCTCCAGTGAGGAGCAGATGGAGTATATCTCCTGCTCCAGCCGATAGGGTCACAGTCGTCATGGAAACGTACACAGCTGAACAAGCTGTATCTACGTCATTCAAGGCAGCAGGAATCTGTGTCAAATGGATCCAGTATTTTTTGTAGGTTTAATTAACAAACACGTTATCTGAGATCAGAACCAAGAATATTTAGAGTGACTCCACTGAACAAAACGCTTCATCAGGACATTTAAAAAGTTTTAACTTTTTCTGTCCTGAGAGGGTTTTTTTTTTAAATGCCCATCACAACATTTCTGGCTCCGGGTCTGAGGAAACACTGTACTGTTCTTGTATTTCAGAAATCCATGTAGATGTGTCAGATCAGATTATTACAGTAATCTGATCTGATGGTGCTCATGATGGTGTTACACGATTAACTGTAAATGAATTGATATCAGATTTTAATCAAAATCTAATTTGTTGTGAAACTACTCAATTCAGAAAAATTGTGACGATACACGGCCCTAGACAGGGGTCACATTATGACTTCACCATTAACTTCTTAATTATATACAGTATAACTGTGATAAATTAACAAGAGGGAGTTTTTTTTTTATTTACTTTAAATGTACATCCAACCATCCATTCTCAAAACTAAAACAAGAGAATTATATTAAACTGATAAAAAGTTGAAAAAATCATCCAAAACATAACCAGTAAAAAACTGGAAAACCAGCTATCTGTCCATATGTTTACTACTGAAAGAAAAATGTTTAATCATTCATTAAAACATGGTGCCAAACACCCTCCTGAATAAAGCCTGACCTTGGCCATCTCGTGCTATCAACTCCTTCAGAGCTGAATGTGGGATGGGTCAGGGGATGTGCGGACGGGGCTGCCATGGTGATCAGTTTTTTACCTTGTTGAAACCTGAGAGGATGCCGAGCCATTACCAAGTTGACATCACAACAGTACGTTGACGAGGCCAAACATGATACAGGCTACAAGTATAAACAAGTTTTAAAAATAAAAAAATAAACAAAAAAGCTTGATTACAATTAAATTTAAAGTCCACGTAATTATGTGTGTGTTTACAGATCACCAGTATATTCTCACTATAATGTGAAAGTCAGCCTCACATCAGAGTCCTCTCCATGTGGTGTGCAGACAGCAGGCCTTTATGTGTACAGAAGCTTTTACCACAGCAGATAAGATCAACGTTGTCACCAGAGAGTCAATCTCCACTGTAAACAAAACCCTGCTGACCGCAGGAGGAAATAATTTACTGCTGCAGTTTAACAGTTTACAGAGAAACGCCCAGGTCTCTTCAGGAAAATGTTTAAACGCTGAATCAAAGGGATTTGGCTCCAGACACGTTTTATGATGACCTCTTACTGGAAAAGCAGTTCTGCTTTTGAGTTCCTCAGCTACTGTTTTCTCCTGAGTGGAGCAAGTTTCTTATAAATGGTTAATCAATAAGGACTTCATGTTTAGACGGAAAAGTTTTTAAACAATGATGCAAAGTTTGCAAGATTATTGGACACTTCGTGTTTAAACTGACAAGTAGGCTCGTACTGGATGTGCAAGCCGTCTTATTTTCATGCATTTAGAAGCGAACTGATGTTAGTCCATTAGTTTAACTGCAATCTGCATTAAAGCTGAAAAGCATCCAGCTAATTACTTCCAAAAGGAAGTTAAATGCACACAGACCTTCCTTTCCAGCCAGCATCTTCCAACTCCAGCAAATCTGATAGAACATGACCCAACACACAAGACAGCTAGTCTGCTGGTTCTGTTGAAGAAATTTCCGTCATTCTTATAACATGGTTTGAGAAAATGAGTTACCTCTCATGCACATACAGAACTTCGAAACATTTCAGTCGTAGGCTTAAATCTCTATTTCATTTAATAGGATATGAACTGTACCCCATCCCAGTTAAAATTCATGCCTTTAGTTTAAACCAGCCACCAACCAGGATTTCATACCAGTGAATAATGATCATTCACTTTTTACTCGAGAGTCTGATCCACATGATTCAAAACTTAAAAATAAAATTGAAAATATGACATGCTCAACATTTGAATATATGCTGAAAATCATACACAGACCAAGCATTATATACGCTTTGTTCTCACACCTCAACACTAAAAGTGCAGCCCCATCTAATACAGCGTTTCCATTTAGCGGTTTGGTTCGGTCCGTTACGCTATTTTGTGTGTTTCCATTATAAAATGGGTCCATACAACCGAACCATACCGCATCACTTCTGGACCCCCCAGTTGTAAGTCCATAGGAAAATTTCTATGGTACAGTTAAGGCGGAGCTACTGGCATCGCCGATGAAATCTACTGATTGGCGGACAGAAAAACGTCACTGCTCTGGAACTAGAAACTTTCCTGGCTATAGTTGGCAATAGTGTGATTCAGAATAAGCTGGATGGAGCAGTGAGAAATGAAAAAGTGTACAAAGAGATATCTTAGCGGATGGCAGCCGAGGGATTAGAAAGGACATCCGAGCAATGTCGGGTAAAGCTTAAGAAGCTAAAAGGACAATTTAGAAAAATTAAGGACGACAGCAGCCTTGACAAGTACTTGAGGTTGGTACGACGCCAAGGACGACATTTATGGCCACAAACCAGCAAACAAAGGCAGAGAGAGGGGGATGGACTCAACAACTGCACTTCTAGAATCCATAATAGATCCTGTTTGTAAGTACTTTCCCACTTGGGATTAGCTTTACCTATGCCAACTAGTTAGAAAATCACAGCACACAACCATTCATTCAGTCTTCTCACAACTTCTTTGTAAACTCAGATTAAATGAAAGGCTGGAAGTTGGCATCGTGTCTCTTACTAGCTTAGCATCCCATTGGTTCCAACCTGATGTAAAAGGCTATTTAAGATAGTTTGCTGTTGTCGCACTAGTGTGACGGCAGGCTACGCATTTGGTCTACACACCGCCACCCAGTGGGGGTCCGACTTGCAGTGGAAACGCTCACCAGAATTGGCTGGACCATTTAAAACTGCACTGGAAACGCGGCATAACCTTCAGGTCAAAGTGACTAGACCTTTACTGGGCATGTGCAGAGGCAGCAGCTGTTGACACAACAAACAGCCCTCATTTTGCATACAACCACATTCTTCAGCAATTCCTCCAAAAACTTTCAAACTCAAATCCCTGAATACATGATCTTTATAGTGTCCAAGTCCTCAATTATTTGTGTACAGTTTCTATGACAGTTTGTATCAAAACACACTGGGTGGCATCACTGTTGCAACATATGGACATACAACATGTGAGTTTCTAAACCAAAGTTAACTTGATTAAAAACTACACCACAATGTACACAGACATGTTCGTACATGCACTCACAAGTCATCAAGTACAGTAAAAGAAGTAAGTTTTTTGCCTGATTGCTCTGGAGGTTTGCCTTTATCTCATGCAGAGATAAGAGATGTAGCACTCCTCAGTGGCACAAAGCATGCAAACTATGATTCAAACTAGTGCATCTACAAGGAGCAATGAAACTGCCTCAAACTCATTCAGCACTCACCTCTGCTAGGTCTGAAGAGCCTTGAGTTTTCCCGTGAATGCATTTCACTTCAGCTGCAGCTTGAGGACAGCAGCCAGTTCCACCAACATCCCAGAGAGAAATGAGGGATTAGCTCAGAGACATCACCCTGCTCCGTCTCACACGGCAGAGCTACAGCCAATCGCAACACAGCCGTGCAAAATATACACACGCATTGTAACCTGACAATACCAGGCAGTGAGAGGACTGAAATATGAGGAGCCTGGTGACCAGTGGGCCGCGACGCTTAGGTTCTTTCAGCCGTAAACAGTCACATCTCTGACAGGAGACAAATTCAACAGCTCTGACTGTGGTGTCGATGATGATGTGGATCAAATGGGGAAGGTTTTAAACAGGCTTCGAGTAAAAAAAGCTGCTGGATTTACACGTGAAAATATGCTTGACCACATCAAAGTTCTTTACACTGACATGAGATTTTAGTAAGATGTGTGCATTTAAATAATAAAAACAGAAAAATATCACTGATAGGAATTCAACCACTGAAAACATCTTTGAATGCAGGTACACTTACAACTTTTAAGTCTGAAAATACTCTGTGTCCTTTATTCCTCTTAAGTTCTGTGAATATTCTGCTAATAATTCTGCTTAAGTGTAAAAAAGCAACACATCTATTTAATTTTTTTCTTTTATGTTGGGTCTGAGGAGTTTACTTCAGCTCACGGAGCAGTGAAAGGCGAAAGGGCGTCTGCTGAGGTCACTGAGAATTTTGCATCGTTGCACTCTCATATGGGTGCTGAGCTCAGTGTGTTTTTATTTTTCATAATCCTTGTGGAACAAACCGCCAATAAATGTTTTATTTCTCTGAGTCAATGCTTTGTTCTAAAAATCACTACCCCCTCTCTTCATTCATTCTCAAGCTCACTCGACCACCACAGCTCTTTCACCAGCTGACTGAACAGGAACGTTGCTTTTACAAACGCCTTCAAATTCATTTCAACTTTGTGTATTAGGGCTACAAGAAAGATTTGACTGTTCATCAAATTAAAACAAAGGTTTGTTAACAAGGTCTGCATGCTTGTTAGCTCAGCAATCAGAGGATGAGGAGTTTTCACGAACCCCTGCCAAAAATTTCCATCTATAAAATTCTTAAACTTGGCAAGTGTAGTTTGAGCATGCCTGCATAGCTGAGGGATTATCACTATCATTTGAGATCTGAATTCCCTTAAACACCTGCCGTGTCCTGCTTAACTGACAGCGAGCAAGCAGGATTTTTTTTAAAACTTCCCCTATTTCAACAAATTAGGTCAAAGGAATTGTGACAACTTAAAGATGAACAGTTTACAAAAACAACGTCCCCGCTGACATGCACATAAATATCATGGGTATGTTAAGGACATAAAGCCTAGAAGTAGACCACACAACCTGTATAAGCTGCAGAAAATGGACGATTATTCACGCAGCTATGAAAGTTTTTAATATCTTATAAAAACAATGAGAAAAAAGTTCTGATGTTTTAAACTAACGTTTTGCAACTTAAGTGATTTCATTAAGACAACCATCTTTCAGCCTCCAAAAGACAAGAATAGAAATATTTACGTAGGTCTACACCAAACTTTGACAAAGGTTTGTTGGATGGTGATCACAACATTCGCTTTATTTTTATAAGATTTTTCCCTACTTCAACACAGATAGATGCAACCAACAAGAACAGCGTGGATCCATTCCATTTTGTATCAACAGTTCAGGCTGGTGGTGGTGTAATGGTGTGGAGTATATGTTCTTGGCCCACTTTAGGCCCCTTAGTACCAACATGGCCTGGTTTTAACCACCACAGTCTACCTGAGTATTGTTGCTGACCATGTCCATCCCTTTATGACCACAGTGTAGCATCTTCTGA
>JBAMHW010000012.1:5182024-5193211 GCA_037177495.1 Rhadinocentrus ornatus
TATATGATTACATCAATGCAGAATCTATAGAAAACCATAAACAAGGATGGGTTTTGCTTAAAAATCATGAGGCAAAAGTTCAGCAAAGATGTCTTTTGGAGCCAAAAGTCACAATAAATAAAAAATAAAAAAAATCCAAGAAAGTTTTAGGTGTGAGTAAATTATTAAGCTACACATGACAAATGTTTCCTGTCATTTTTAGATCATTTTAAAGCAACACTAGTAAGCTTTGACAGATATTCACACTGTGGTGCCCCCTAGTAAAGACTAATTTAGCATTTGTCTTGCACCCTGTCTCTTCTCTGAGCTCCCTCTAGTCGGTAAAAATCAGTCCAATGTTGACCTTTGTCTTGTATCTTGTTCCATCGCTTTCTCTCTTTCCTCTCTTCCTCCAATAATCTCCTCTTAAATTTCTTTACCTGAATCAGTAATGGTGCACATTTAAAACAAAGCATATGAAAGGGAAATCAAGCTGGCACATGATGCTCCAGGCTAGGGGGAAAAAAGTGGTGAAGGAGTTTTCTCAGCCCTGTGACGCTGCAGGGCAAAGATTGCTCCAGAAATGTGCATAATTAAGGTCAATGTGCCATCAAAATGAGTCAGAAACAGAGTTTTAAGGTCAAAAAGTTATATAGGGTTGCTTTAATTCTGTACTTTAACCTTCCCTGTTTTGAAATTCATGGGTTTAATAATAAAGTCAACAAAGTTTAAACACTTCAATTTTTTTTTTAATCAGCTAAGTAAAGTTAACTTCCTCTTCTTCTTCTTCAAAGCTGCGGCTGCTGTACGAATGCAACCCTATGGCTTACATCATGGAGCAGGCGGGGGGCATGGCCTCTACTGGCTTCGAGAACATCCTGGACATCCAGCCAGAGAGCATCCACCAGCGTGCTCCCGTGGCCATGGGCTCCTCTGAAGACGTGCTGGAGTACATTGCCATCTGCCAGAAACATGCCAAGAAGTGAAAGCACGCCAACCTGCTTTTCAGGGGACTTGGAAAGGAAACAACATGAACTGGATGGAAAGATTCTGAAGACCAAACATAATGTGAAGAGATTTTCTTTTATGCAGAGGGTTGAATTTGGAGGTACAATGTTTTTATGTGACTTTTTAGAAATCTAATGGAAAGAAAGAATTTGAGTTGATGTGTGAAAAAATTTGGTTTATTAGCTCACATTCCTGGAAAACGACCAAAGACCACAAATGTGCCAAAAAACAGAAACAGACTTGAATAAACATAACACAAAGGTGTTACCTTCTCAGTTTACCTGCACTCGTGCCTTAATGAGACAGCAGAAATGTTCCAGCTGTGACCAAATAAAACCTCTATGCAGCAAAACCTGATGCTTTTTTATCATGTGACATAATGAAGTCTTAATAAATGTATTATTGTCAAAAAACGCAAAATATGATGTTTTGTGCTCATTATCTGAAAGAATGCGATAATAAGCATCATGAATAGAAATTCATTGCTGAGCCTTTAAAGGAACAATCCAGTTTATACACAGTTGGGCATATATATTCATTGATTTATATCTTGCACAGAAAACTAGAAATAAGTGCAGTCATTTATAGAAACACAAACATGTATGGAACCACATATCTGCAGAAAACTGAACTTTTAGTTGTAACAAGCTTAAAGGTCTTTATACTGTGACCAGCTTTATTCTAACTGATGGCTGTTTTGTCCACCTGGCTAGTACCAGGTGTGACCCTCTTTTGCCTTCATTCTTGGTGGCATAGATTCAACAAGGTGTTGGAAACATTCCTGAGATTTTTTTCTATATTGACATGACAGCATCACACAGTTGCTGCAGATTTGTCGGTTACACATCCATGATCCGAATCTCCCGTTCCACCACATCCCAAAGCTGCTCTACTGGACTGAGATCTGGTGACTGTGGAGGCCGGTGGAGTACCGGCAGCCTGAACCATGACATGTCTTCACAGAGTCACTGCAATGTGACTGGCTAATTAGTAAATTGTGTTGACAACTAATTAAACTGGTAAACATAAGAAAGTGACAATTAGTTTATATAGCTGTCAAAAACAAATAATTATCTTTGGCATTTTTCTGTAGTGCATCAAAATAAATAAATAAATTGTGATGTATATTTTGAAACAGGTTAGTTACAAGTACATTTGTCAACAAAACACTGGTCCATCCTTTGCGTTGGGAGCCGTTTTGATGCCTTTTAACAAAACAATAACTTCTCACTTATTTCTTGCATTTCATACAGTCAGAGTTAAGTGGCTTCTAATTTAAAAAGGACATTACTCTAAAGTTGAATCTGAATCTGAATCTGAAGATAATCAGGACCAATGACTTGAAAATTAGTTTTACAACAAGCAGCCAATACCTAAAGAAAACCTTTAAAAGACCTTCAGAAAGCTTTGAGAAATTTTGCTCTGGACCACTTTAAAAGATTAAAAGAAAGTCTGACTGTTTGGAAGCAAAATATGAAGAAATGAGAGTTGGCTCAAGACTTTAACAACAGAACCTGTAAATAATGCAAGACCAGACCAAACCAGCAGAATTAGCATATTCTTTCAAAGATTTAGTTTTCCTTTTCAACGGGAGATAAAGAAGTAAGCAGACATACTGCTAATGAATGTTAGGAGTAACTTCATGCAGCGGAGTCAACCTTTAAATAAAAGGTCAGTCAAAGCTCACTGAGCACTGGTGACATTTAAGGCTCACTTGAGCTGCTGTTGTGTTGAAACATGGCAACTGGGTCTTCTTCTACTCTGGAGATTAAAATAATTTCTCTTTTATATTAAGCAGTCTGTACTGTAGCTCAGATAACACAACAGAAGATGCTGCATAAAAACTGACTCACATAACTTCATTTAAATGTGAAGAACTTCAAATAAACTGCAGTAAACACGGATTGCATTTATTTGTATGCGTTTCCTGTAGGTAATTTTAACTTTTAAATAAGTTCTGATTTCTGTTGTCAAACATGTTGCGAACTTCTGATTGAGTGGATAAAAAAGTTGATAGGTCTTGTGCAGCATTAAACTGCTCATCTCCAGGACTGTCACTTGACACCACCATCTCCAAATACACACTCACACACACACACAGTCACTCTTCCAGTTGGCTGCACTCACAAATAGATCCCCTGGCCCGACCTCGTGGCTCTGGGAATGAAAAGGACGTGGCTGGTAATGAGGGTCCTCACTTGCAGCCCATCTTCCGCCAGCTCAACACCGCGCAGCCTGAAGGCCAGAACCAGAAACCAGCATGTCAGACCAGTCTGCTTTTGATACAGATGTATGGACCCTGACCCGGTTCATCATCGAGACGGGAAGGCAGGCCAAAGGGGCCACGGGTGAGCTGACCCAGCTCATCACAGCAATGCTGACCGCCATCAAAGCCATTTCCTCTGCTGTGCGCAAGGCAGGCCTGGCCCACCTGTGAGTACTGAGCTGGCAAAGGTGCAGAAATGATGTCAGGACTTTTAAGTTTGAACCCGTGCTGCATGCATGTCTGGGAGGGGAGATCAGGACCCAAGCTGCAGAACAGCAGTCACAGAGTGGTTTGCTGCTTGATGTGGATGTTTGACATTTTGCTTTACTCACACAGCAGATTCAGGAGCCACGAGGGGTGTGACTAAAGGCCAGAGACATGTTTGTCCTCTTGGTTTAACTTTGTTTAAAAGCTGTTGTAATGCAAGGCGCAGCAGAGGTGCTGTGAAATAGCGCAAGAAGTAGTCAGACAGGTTATGATTTTAGCTTATTTCAATAATCTAATCTTGAAGTAATAAGAGATTGTGCAGCTCTTTCTGTGGCCTTTCCAGCAGCAGATAAAAAGAAAAGATTGAGCAACATTTTGGATTGTTGAAAAGTCTAACAGGAACCAGGTCTTTGTTCAGGGACTTGACTTTAGAGGGTTGCCAGTTTTGCGGGATAGAAGCTGAAGTTTTCCAAGGGGGTGTAGATGCAGCTCATGAAAGTGACTGAAATGCTTGAAATGCAGCAGATTTTGACAAATAAACTTCAATGAAGCTTTAAACAAAGGAGAATAGCTGAAATGATGCCAGCTCATAAAGAATGCACCATTATTCACTGAAGTTCAATTAAATTATGTAACCAAGTACAAATCAGCATTGTTCCCTCCCGTTGATGATAACTTTCACACTTTAACAGTCTATGACATCCTGTCTCTGAATCATGTGTCTGGTTTTCTGGTTGGTTCACACAGGCAGGGCTTGGCGGGCTCGGTCAATGTGACGGGAGATGACGTGAAGAAGCTGGACGTGCTGTCGAATGACCTGGTCATCAACATGCTGCAGGCGTCCTACAGCACCTGCTGCATGGTGTCTGAGGAGAACAAGGAGCTCATCATCACTCCCAAAGATAAAAGGGTAAAAGTGCAGATTCAGTAATCTAGAGACCTTCCCCTCTAGAGAAGAAAAGAGCTAAAGTTTGGCCTTTTACCTTGTTAATTTTCTTTCAAAAAACACATTTATTGTACTTTATGGTCTAAAAAACCACCGAATCATCAAGTACATTTATTACAAGCTGTACAACAGCAATACAAAGACAACAGTTTATTCTCCATCAATCTTTCCAATGCAAAAAATGACTTATTTAATATTTTGATTTTGGATGGAATAAATTTGTTCTTACATTCAATGGTCACTTTATTAGGTACATCTGTTCAATCACATGGCAGCAGCTCAACACATCTTGTCATATTGACATGGTGAAGAAGACTTGCTGAAGGTCAAGCTGAGCAACAGAACGAGGAAGAAAGGAAACTTATGTGACTTTGGACGTGGCATGGTTGTCGATCTAAGTATTTCAGAAAATGCTGATCTAGTGAGATTTTCACCCACAACCATCTCCAGGGTTTACAGAGAAGGGTCTGAAGGGCAGACTGGTTGGAGATAATAGAAAGACAACATGAAATCAGACAAGCACTGGTTCCAATCAAGGTCTGCAGAACAGCATCTCTGAACACACGTCCTACCTTGAAACAGATGGGCTACAGCAGCAGAAGACCACACCGGGTGCCACTGTCGGCTAAGAACAGGAAACTGAGGCTACTGCTGGTGGTGTAATGGTGTGGGGGATGTTTTATTAGTACACTTTGGGTCCCTTAGAACCATCTGATAATCATTTAACAAGCACAGCCTACCTGAGTATTGTTGCTTACCATGTCCATCTATTTCTGACCACAGTGTAGCATCTTCTGATGGCTACTTCCTGCAGGATATTGCACCATGTCGCAAAGCTCAGATCATCTCAAGTCATCATGGACCCAACAAATCTTTAGCAACTGTGTGCGCTGCCATGTCAATATTAAGCAAAGTTTCTGAGGAACGTTTCCAACACCTTGTTAAATCTTTTACGCTAAAAATTAAAGCAGTTCTGAGGAAAAGGGGGTCCAACTCGGCACCAGCAAGGTGGACCTAATGAGTAGAAACTAATGTTTAGTCAGTTCGGATTTTGCACATCTAATAACATGATCATTGAGATGCTTCACTGGAACATTTTGGTTATATTACAGATAAAAAGTAACACATATAAAAACTGTTGAACTTTTCCCCGTGACACTGTTTCCTGTTTTCAACATAATATTGCTCCTACATTGATACTGTTGTGTGTAAACCCTGACTTATAACAAAATTTAATCGTGTTAAATAGCTGACCATATAAGGCTAAGACAGGTATTGTGAACACATGATCTATTTTGAACAGCATGTTTTTGTATGTTTCATTTTTCTGTGTTTAGTAACCTTTCGTTGTGTCTTCATTCACCCTCAGGGGAAGTATGTAATCTGTTTTGACCCTCTGGACGGCTCCAGCAACATCGACTGCTTGGCTTCAATCGGCACCATTTTTGCCATTTACAAACGGGTGAGTTTTACCCGTAAAAGAAGAAAAGAAAAAAAAGCACATTGTTGACAAAGAAGAAGGTGAAAGACAGAAATAAAAGTAACAAATGATGCCTCATGTTATATTTTATTAGTATATTTCCAAGTATTGCAGGTAAAAAAGCTTAAAATAATTAAATAATTTATTAAGATAACTTTTCTTTCAGCATTAGGCAATTCTGTTGTCAGATTATTAAACTTGGGTTATCAATCATTATCCATTAAGACTAAAACAACTAGTTTACTGTAGTAAGATCGGGTTTGATTCAGTTTAACCAGGTTCATTGAAATAATTTGGTTAAACTAATAATTAACGGATCCAATCAGTCTAGTGAGTTACAAAGAAAAACTTTTATTTAAGCATATTTTAGGTTAGTTGACAAAACATTTGCCTTTGTTTTTTATGTAGACACAGTAAACAAACAGGATTTGAAAATTGTAAAACTTTTTTTTTTTTCACTCCACAGGTAAAAGCTTACTTTAAACACATAGTGTTTGTTCCAGGAAAAATTATGCAGTATGTTTGATTCTTTCTCTTAATAACACGTGGCTCTGCGTGCAGAAAGGAGGCAAGCCTTAAAATAGGAGAGCAAAGACAGTTTTCAGGTTTTACATCTAGCTGCAGTGACAGTTTACAGCCACAAGAGGGCACTGCTGTCCATTTAATCCGGGTTTCAACCTGCAGTCAGACATGACCTGAGGCCTTATTTATCAAGCTGGCGTAGGAGCACAAACTGGCGTACGCCAAATATAGTCAAGTTTTGCGATTTATGAAAACTAAACTTGACGGGAAAATGTTCCTACATTCAAGGCCCGTACACACATAATCTAGAGAAACGGGAAACGGCAACACAACCAGTACAGAATAAAATCAAGGAAATGCTGTGAAATGTGAGACATGTGCACAATCCACTATAACCTTTCACACCACATGTTAAATATTAAAGCTGCTTGCAGATAAAATGAAGATGCACATTCGATATTAATTCTCCTAAGAGTGCACACTCAGGGGAAGAGAACAGGATTTTTGGAAAAAAAGGGAGATGATATAAATAGGCCTCTGGAGTGTCTGTGTTCTGACACTGCGATAACAGCATCTGCCACCTGCTGCCACTATTCCACCTTTGTGACACTAGTAATGCCCACGCCGTGCCCACCAATTAATTTTTACGTGTGTTAACGTGGTCCATCAGGATCTCTGTCTCACACCCCGAAAAATTCTTCTTCTTCCCTTTTTTCCCCTCCTCAGCCATCATGGAAATGATGTGATGAATATGTATTACAGGCGTCCACCTGACCATTTATAGCCACCATGTCACGTGCGCCCACTTTAGAGTTTATTCTGATTTATGAACGGAAACAGAAGTAGGACGTGCGTGCACACTCTTTTACAAATCTGAAAGTAGAAGTGCGCAGCATTTCCTTTTTGCACCACAAACGCCACCTGTAGTTTGCTTTGCTACGCACTGTTTGATTAATGAGGCCCCTGGTCATTATAAACAAAAAACATCACAGCACATCCTGTACTCATCTGTGTACACTTGATAAAACCATTTTGATTTATTTTGAATACATAAATGCTGATATATCATTGCTCTTGTGAGATCTGTTTCATTTTATTCACACTAAATGATCAGAATTGTATATTTTTTTTCCCATTTGAATCATTGTTATGTTTAAGAACTTAGTTGAAGCTGTATCAGTTTTTGTCCATTGAACCATCTTCTTGTGAAATGTTTTTTTTTTTTTTTACATTTTCTTGGATTTTAATCATTGTAACAGCTCCTGTTAACTTACATTTTTTGTTGCTGCTGTAATGTTATCCAGCTATCAGAGGGGGAGCCCACAGATAAGGACGCCCTGCAGCAGGGCAATAACATTGTGTGTGCCGGTTATGCACTGTACGGCAGCGCCACCCTGGTGGCCCTCAGCACCGGTGCTGGTCTCAATTTCTTCATGCTGGACCCTGTGAGTACTTCATACCAGTTAAATGTTTCCAGTTTTCCCACTGAAGTCAGAAATATGACGGCCAGATCATTGTCTGCTGCTTTGTGCCTCCTTCAGTTTTGTTACTTTATGGTTTAACTCTTCTATAACAGACTTTATTTGAGAAAACAGGTCATATCCTGTCAATCATTTCCTCCATTATCAGTTCAGACGGAAACTTGGAGGGTTGCAAACACAGAAATTCAGCTAGATTTTTGCAGAAAAACATTTGTCACCTTGAGCCCAAGTGGAAAAATCAATCTTGCTTTAACATTTTAGCCCCTTTTCTTCATATTTGATTCTTTCTATTTATTTATTCTCTTTTTATTTTTTTTTACATCTTTTATTACTTGTTTCTACAAAATAATTTACAAACTTTGTTAATTAAACAATGACTGCCCCGTCATACTTCTTCACCAGGAATTTGCATCTGGAAAAAAACGTTTAGCAATAATGTATTTATCTAAATAATTTGTTTTAAATCCAGAGGAGACAAACAACCTCCTGTGCTATATTTAAGCATGTAGTTATTGCAGTAACACATGTCACACTGAAAAAAAATCCATGGTTTGTTTTTCTTTTAGCCTTTCTGCTTGCTGGTTTACACATGCGTATGTGCCTTAAAGTTAAAACCAAAGCAGAACTGAGATAAATGTAATCACATGTTGTGTTTTTTTGGAGGATTGTGGCTCATAAGTGTTTTATTGTTCTCTGACAGGCCATCGGTGAATTCATCCTGACTGAGAGAAACGTGAAGATCAAACAGAAGGGAAAGATCTATAGTGTGAATGAGGGCTACGCCAAGTATTTTCATCCCTCCATCAACGAATACCTCAAACACAAGAAGTTCCCCGAGGTGAGAACAATCAAACATGGGCATGGACATAATCATGTGAGGCCTGATTGGGGTTTTTCACCTTAGACATGTGAGAGGTCTTTTCTATTGCTTTTTCTATGGCTACTACATGTTTTACATACATGGAATGTCACATTTCTTCATTGTCTAGTTTTGAACTGTAGTGTAGAACTGTGTAGAAATCAGGCATGACATTTTTACTATAAGTGACAAGGCCAAGAATATGGCCAATGAGCAGCCTTCACAGTCATTGGCTTTGAGTGGTTAAGAATGTTAGTTTTCTGTTCAGACCAGAGAAGAAAACAAATTACATAGCCCAAAAAATGTGACCTAAGGTCTCCCAACCTGAAGTTTGGACTTGGAGACTTTAAGACCACATTCTGCAAGGGGATGCAAAACATAATCGAATCAGATTCAGGTGCGGCCAGTAAAATTTCATCTGCACAGTGTAGGAGAGAGAGCCTTGATGGCAGGGTCAGGGACTGCAGTTGTTTCAGAACATGGTTAAAGATTGAGGTCAATTTGACACAGTCCTGGAGAAGGCGAGTATATTTGTACTGGGCGCCTTAGTAATGAAACCCCACTGGTCAAACAGAGAAGTTAGGTCTTTACCTGAAGGTACCCCTACTGCATCTCAAGGGTATTGATATAGTCTGTAGCTGTGGGTGGAGCATAAGAGTGAGTGGTGAAAAAGTCTGAGTCTGAATTTCTGTCTGAGGTAGGGGATAAAATGTTGGACTTCTGCCCATGTTGTTTATTTGGGTTGGGTGTGGTCCTAAGAAACAAGTTTTTACTACATCGTTACTACTACTCATTTAGATATTAGCTTGTCTCTGTCGGAGTGGGTGTGTCTCCTGGAAATGGAGCTGTTTGTAGAAGTCCGTACTTAATGACCACCAACGGGCCCATCATGGAGGATTAATTTTAGATTAGGGAGGAGGTCTGGTGGTGTAAATGTCAGCTAATTATGTTTATGGTAAATGATGCGGCTATGCTCCTTACATGCATGCTCTTCTTCTATTACTCCCTGTTATTGTTACTACTTCCTGTTATTGATGCTGCTTCCTGTTATCGCTGACACGAGATTCCCGCTCTTCATTGAAGTGACATGCTCTCGTTGCTCCAGAGTTGATAAAACATGCAAATAAATTCTCTACTTGTTGCATTCTGTGTTGATACTTGTGAGAAGTTATTTAATTGTGGTTCGCTTCTGTATTATTATTATTATTATTATTATTTTTTTTTTTGTAAGGACTGTCACTGTGAGGTGTGTGTGTGGAAGACAGAATGCTAGCAGGTAGAGCTGAAACACAGTTACTTTTAGAAGTAGAAGGAGGTAGGAAGAAATGATGTGCCAGTTTACGTCTGTATTTATTGTAAACGAGAATGGTTTATTCATTTAATGCAGAAGGAATCGTTATTTTAATTTAAATAAGAGCTGAAATTTTATTTCTTAAGTTTAAAGAAATTATTTGCATTAAGTTTAAAAATGTAAACCTGATTTATATGTATTGTTTGTGGAAATATGGTACTATATTATTTGCATTTTGTCCATAAGTTTTCAAGGTGCCATGTGTCAGTGGTAAAGAAGAAGAGAATTAAAGTCACGCCTGTCGAAGCTTTCTGCATTTCGTGTGGTTAATCCCAGTGGCCGCTACAGGTACCCCACCTGTAGCGGCCACTGGTGCCAAAAGTGTGTTTTGTGGCTTTTGGTGTCAGAGAGCCTCCAGTATAACGCCTGCTTCTTTAAATGGATGGAGTAACACAGTTTGAGTAGTAGAGCTTGTTTGGATCAGTGTGTTCTCAGTCTGACCAGACTGTTGTGTCTCTGGAGATTGTGAGGTTTTAACTGGCATTTGGTGATTAGGTGTTGCATAAGATTGTGTCTGGAGGGTTTAACTTCTCCCAGGAAGACAGTCTATCAGAAATGTTTGTCTTATGTGAGGCTTTCTCTGTAGTACGCCTCTTTCTTTTACTTGATTCACACATACCAAATAAAGTGGCAAAAAATTATTTAAAAAATAAAATTAAGCAGATCTTGGATTATGAATCACTTTATTTTCTTTATTGTTCATTAATATGACCTTACTTAGAATACTGTATAGCGCTCTGGGGCAACAATTATAAAATACACCTTACTTGCTATTAATACTACAAAAAAGGGCATTCTGTGCTATACATAAAGTCGGTTATCTGGGTCATACAAACTCTCTGTTTATTCAGTCTAAGTTAGTAAAACTCCAGGACCTGATTATTCATCACACAACACAGGTTGTCTTCACCTTACGTGGCATGGCAGTACTGCGGCATCGCTCCTGCAGCATAGGGACAACTAACTTCTCCCGGCATCGGGAAAATTAAAATTGCCCTGGAACATTTTAAACTCTGCGATGGACTGGTGACCTGTCCAGGGTGTACCCTGCCTTTCACCTGAAACACTGCTGGGATAGGCTCCAGCTC
>JBAMHW010000012.1:5211053-5265081 GCA_037177495.1 Rhadinocentrus ornatus
ATGTCACTTGTTGGCCTGGACGTGGATTACAGCAAGTCTCCTGTGGGCCACATGTGGGTCAGATGTCACTTGTTGGCCTGGACGTGGATTACAGCAAGTCTCCTGTGGGCCACATCTGGGTCAGATGTCACTTGTTGGCCTGGACGTGGATTACAGCAAGTCTCCTGTGGGCCACATGTGGGTCAGATGTCACTTGTTGGCATGGACGTGGATTACAGCAAGTCTCCTGTGGGCCACATTTGGTCCAGATGTCCCTTGTTGGCCTGGACGTGGATTACAGCAAGTCTCCTGTGGGCCACATGTGGTCCAGATGTCCCTTGTTGGCATGGACGTGGATTACAGCAGTTTTTTGTGGGCCAGAAGTGGTCCTTACACGGGAAGCTTTCCTTATGGCAATTTCCTCGTGGGCCACATGTGGTGATCATGTGACTGAGCTTTGGCAGCTACACTCACATTTAGTCAACGATGTAAGTCGTGACCAAATTTGGGCAAAACAAAAATGCATATTTGGGCCAAACATTTTTGCTAACTGGGTGGTCTTTATGGGTTAAATTTTATATGAGGTAACAGAAGTGGATTGACAGACTCCACCATGCAGACAACATGAAAACATAAAAAAAGAAATTAACATTTCAAATCAGCAAAAAATAAATAGATAAAAAAATAAAATAAAAAAATAAAAACATCACTTCTTCACTTCTCCTTTAATCTACACAGGAAGTTTGGTCCCTTCACCAAAAACAGCATTGAACTTAAATAAGGTTAAATGACTGCATGGAAACTGAGTGTAAAGAAGAACGAATTACTCTTTTTAGGCCTTCCTGAGCCGTATGACAGCTCACAGTTGTGTAACCTGAGTTTGGAGGAGCTTTTCCTCACTCTGTGTTAAAAATAAAGCTCAGCAACAGCCCAGACTGGTTATTAAGATAACCCACAACCTCTCACCTGTTTCCCTCATAGCAGCTCGACAGTTTCTCACTGTGATCTGAGAGCCGTTTCTCATGATGACCCAGATCTTTGTTTGGGGCTTAGATGAGGGACCAGCAGCATATTTCAAACAGCTGCAGGTTCAGTAGTTGTGAATCGCAGATTTTCAGTTTTAGCAGCTGCTAACAGGGTTAAATTAACATCAATCAGGATCCTTTCACATTTGAGCAAAATTTAGCTTTTTTCTGTTGTTGCTTAAAGGGAAATGAAACCATGCAAACTCTCATGTAGGTACACCTTAACAAAATATGTTTAGGAAACAATGCATAAAGGCTGTGCAGATAAATAACAGATTTACATTCAACAGCCATTTTATTAGGTCCAGCTGTTCAATTGCTTGTTCACACTAATATCTAATCAGCCAATCACACGGCAGCAACTCAGTGTATTTAGTCATGTAGACATGGTGAATATGACTGGCTGAAGTTTAAAGTCAGCATCAGAATGAGGAAGAAAGAAGATTTAAGTGGCTTTGAACGTGGCATGGTTGTTGGTCTGAGTATTTCAGAAAGAGCTAATCTACTGGGATTTTCACTCACAACCATCTCTAGGGTTTACAGAGAATGGTCTGAAGAAGAGAAAATATCCAGTGAGCAGCAGTTGTTTCAAGTTTCAAGTTGTTAATTTTTCAGGTTTTTTACTACTAGTAAAAAAACAAAAACAGGGTAATAAACTAAAAATATGAAAAATGTATAAATATTATAAGCCACAGTGCAATGATTGTAGAGTGATGTGCATGCTATGCAGACTGACTATAGATAGACAAAGGTCAGAGGAGAATGTACAGACTGGTAGGAGATGATAGAAAGGCAATAAGAAGGCAAATAACTACTGGTTCCACCCAAGATATGCAGAACAGCATCTCAGAACACAGAACACGTCCAACCTTGAAGCAGGTGGGCTACAGTAGCAGAAGACCCCACTGGGTGCCTCCTGTCAGCTAAGAGCAGGATAATGCACCATGTCACAAAGCTCAAATCATCTCCAACTGCTTTCTTAAACATGACGATGAGTTCACTGGACTCCAACGGCCTCCACAGTCACCAGATCTCAGTCCAATAGAGCAGCTTTGGAATGTGGTGGAACGGGAGATTCTCATTGTGGATGCAGCCGACATCTGCAGCAACTGTGTGCTGCTGTCATGTCAATGTGGGAAAAAAGGTCTGAAGTGGATAAATCCTTTAACCGACATGTTTTCTTCTTTAAACATTTCCTCAGCTGCGGCTGCTGTACGAGTGCAACCCCATCGCCTTCCTCATTGAGCAGGCGGGCGGCCTCGCCACCACTGGCACTCAGAGGATACTGGACGTCCAGCCAGAAGCGCTCCACCAGCGGGTGCCCTTTGTGGTGGGATCTCCCACCTGCAAATTCTGCAAATTATATCTGTTGATTTTATCTGTTTGCTCAACATGTCATTCTTTGGTTTAGTATTTTGGTTTCTTTATTAATTCTTGGAGCAGCTGTGTTAAGATTCATCCTAAAAAGCTGCACCTCCTTCCTGATGGAGACCTTCTTAGCTGTTTTTCCTTTAAAACATGGATGAATGATTTAATTTGAAATCATAATATGTATTTAAGCAGACATGAGAAACTGTGTGCAGTTTTCTTTTGTCATGTTTAATGTTACACTACAGAGGATGAACTATAAACAGAATAAACATGTAAATAAAGATATTTATACAGGTGAAGGATAATTTTTTGTTAAAACAACGCTCACCAGATTCAATCACCCTTTTTTTTTTTTTTTTCTAAAAGGGGGATCTGGTTTTAAAACGTAAAATTTCATTCCACCTAAAACTGAAATTTAGATTTGATTGATTTGACATCTCTGTGATGGACTGGTGACCTGTCCAGGGTGTACCCCGCCTTTCACCTGAAACACTGCTGGGATAGGCTCCAGCTCACCCCGCGACCCCTAATGGGAACAAGCGGTACAGAAAATGACTGACTGACTGATTTGACATCTTGCTCTCTTTCATCGGCCACCCAATTCTTTAATCCAGCTGCAGCTGTTGCTCTGCAACACATTTTAAAGGTCTCATATTATGCAAAAGTGACTTTCTAAACAGTCATATTTGTCCTCATAGCCCAAAAATAAGAAAATTCTGTCTCCGCTCTTACTTGCTTGCTCATCTTTTTAGCAAATGTGTGCTCAAACGGGTGAGTCTGAGATCTTTCCCTTTGTGACCTCATGAAGGAACCACTGCTCCTGGTAGTGGATACTGCCATTGACCCACCGCGCACCTAGCTGAGCCTGCCCTATAAAATCACCAAACGGGTGCCCGCGAAAGCCAGAGCCTCTCCCAGAGAGGGACATGGAGTAGGCGTGGCCAGGTACCACTCATGAACATTTAAAAGTTCAGAAACAGCCCGTTCTCAGTAGAGCTCACTAAAGCCTCTTTTGGAATGGCTGAAATTAAGGACCATTTCTTTCTTATGCTTTATTAGCTACTCTTCCATAAAGTCCAGCTCTGAGGTGCTTATGGTGGTCCTATGGACAAAAACAGTATCCTTCAGGTTTACCGCTGGTCTCTAGGTGCTTTTCCATGATATGGTGCTGTACCTCTTGGTATCAGCTCAACTGCTTTCTGTATTCCTTTCTCTCTTTTTCAGGTTTTCCATTGTCTGGAATAGATAGTACCCCATATTTTTTCTGGGCACAACCTCAGCCTATTGCAGTGTTGACTGGCCGGAGAAGCATCCCTTGTGGTTGTTAACAGCTTTCTCCAGTTGCGTACACACATCGACACACCTGATGTAAATTTACAACATAAAATATGGACATTTGAGCAGATGAATCGCAAAACTCATGAATACATCAGCATGTTTATTGACTGTGAGTGTGGATATCTAGATCCATTTTTTCCTCTCTTGTCTTTTTGATCATGATACTATGAGTTAGATTAATTAGATACTCATTTAGAGCCATAACTGCTCTGTACTACTTCCGTCACTTTGGATAAAAACATTCACTAAATCAATGTAATGTGACAAACATTACATGATGTGGTGCCATATTTATTCCTTTTATTTATATAGAGATTATAGTATATTTGCTCACCTATATATTTATTTATTTTTGTGACGATGTATTTAATTGTGCTCCATGGGATATTAAAGGTTTTGGATATTTTTGCATAACCCATTCCTGATAAGTTTGTTTTCCCTTTTCATGTTTTACTTCAGGGTATGGCTAGCTTGAGGATGTTGCAGACTCTGGGGCTCATTAGAACAGGTGTATATGTATGGCGCTCAGGTAACAGTTAAGCTGCACACAGGTGGAGGTTATTTAACTAAACACCAGAGCCTGTCTAGTGGCTTCATACAAGGAGAGAATAAATATGCACTCTGTTACTTTTTTAGATGTTTTTAAAATATATTATTTAATTTAACTTAACCAATTTTAATTATTTTATGAGGAAAGAGACGTCTAGATGCGCGCAGATGTTGCTCTAAAACCTCCATGTACTTTTCAGCATTGTTGAAGCTTCACAGATGTGGAAGCTGCCCACGCCGTAGGCACTGATGCCCCCATATCATCAGCAATGCAGGGTTTTCACCTGTCCACTGATAACAAGCTGGATGCTCCCTCTCCTCTTTACTCTGCAGGACACACCCTCCATGCTTTCTAAAGAAAATGTATATTTTCATCCATCTGACCACCGAACACTTTCCACTTTTTCTCAGACCATTTTAAATGAGCTTTGCTCCAGAGAAGATGGCTTCTTTTATCCATGGTGGAGTTTTAACTTACAATTGTGGAATTTATGTTGAACTGTGCTAACAGAAAGTAATTTCTGGAAGTGTTCCTAAGCCCATGCAGTGATTTCCAGTAGAGAATTCGTTCTGTACTGCACACTGCACTACTTCTATTCATTCTCAGCTATTTTTTCTCTATTAATTAGTCTAGGACCACAGTTCTGCACCCCGCTGTAATGCTTTTCATACAGCATTTTGAAGTTTCTTGTACATGAAATGTGCTATACAAAGAAACTTCCCTTGCTATTATCTGTCATTTCCAGAATATAGCGAATACCATGCTATATTTAGGAAATATATATTGAGGAATAAAATTAGCCTCCCAAGCTACGCTAAATTATGTACAGTTTAAAAACAATATATTATCTCATGCAGTAGAAGTCTTTATTCATACTCTGAAAGTATTTCAAATAGATCAGATTATTGTGTATAGGACACACCTGTATAGGATTTAGAGGTGTTGTATTTATTCTGTGACGCTTGATGGAAGACGCTGCGCCAAAACATGTAAGCGTATTTCGTCTGTGATGTGAGCCAAGTAAATGACTCAATGTGAGTCATGTGCACCTTTTTTTTTTTTTGCAAATGATGGTGGTAGTATCATGGTTTTAATCTGTTGTTGCATTTGTCTGGATCAGAATGGCTTTTCATTTAAGGAAAAGAAATTCTGATTTTAACAAGAGGGGTAAAGAGGTAAACATCCTTCCATACGTTGCAGCTCGTCTGTGTGTGTTGGTCTTGCGATGAACTGGTGACCTGTCCAGGGTGTATTGCTGGGATAGACTCCAGCTTTCCTGTGACCCTTAATTGGATGCAGTACAGAAACTGAACCAAGCACAATATTTTTTATTAGTTCATTTAATCTTAGTTTGAAAAATCGGTCTGATTTCAGAGGCCTTTTGAATCAGAACTATTGTTATCAGTAATCCTGTGATCCCAGTACCACACATTGGGGTGTACAGATCTACTAGAGATCACAAGACTCTACATGTCAAAGTCTAATTTAGGCCTCATTTATTAATTTTTACCCAGTTCAATTCCAGTTTAAAATTTGTTTGATGAATATTGAATGCATAGACAATGCATGTTTATTAGTGTGTATGAGTTTTATTTTGGCTTCACATGGGTGCACACAGACAACTAGTGTTTTACCATTTTTATTGATCACAGTAAAAGTAGAAAATAAAATTTACAATGACCAAAGCAAGTGTTTGAATCACTTACAGAGTAGCATACACATATTTACAAAGAATAAAACACCGCTACAATTTGAAGAGACAAAGTAAAGTGGCGTAAAACCAGCCAAAATAAAAATGGCATCATTTCCCTAAAAACAAGTGTCTCTCCTCATGAAACATTGCAGAATCTCCTGTCAATGCATCACTCTCACTGAAGCCTCGTCCTTCCTTACCAGACAGACTACTGCAGTTAAAAAAAAAAAAAATAGAACTAGGGTGCCACAACATGAAGCTGTTTTCAAACCAGAGGATAACTGGCTGCTGTTGCAATTCCACAGTGGTTCCTTCTGTCTTTGGCCATGTAGATGTAGCCTTTGTCACCCCAGCTTTCACTCCAGCTGCAGAATGAAAACAAAAAGGTCGGGAAGTTAGTTAAACTGGGGCATCATTGGATTTATAAATCTTAAAACATGTTTAACCAGGAATGGAGGCTGCAAACTGACTCCTTTAAGTTACACTTTAACTTTATCGTTTCATCTGCCCTTCCATAGTCTTGTTTTACCTGCCTAATAAACATTAGCATAATCTGACATGTTTATATTACAAATAAAAAATATTCCTTGTGCCCAAAAGTGCTCATAAAATGCAGGGTGTCTTTTATTACTCTGACTTTCACTGGTTGCAAAAGCTCTCAAACCAAGTATGACTTCTACTAGATGAAATTTAAATCTAAAAATGTACGTAGGAACAAACGCAGATCATAATGCATCTGTGATTCTATCCAAGATCAGACTGACCTGTTCTTCACAATCCAGTATTTCTTGCCATCTACGTCTTCTCCCTCAAAGCCGTAACCCACCGCCAGCACACCGTGGTCCAGCTCCTCGCTGCTGCAGTCCTTCTCATAGTAGATTCCTAAAAAATACACAAGGATCATGTGACTTTCAGCAAATGAGGGTTCTGAACACAATACGAGGGGTGGTAGATCATCCCACTCAACAGCTCTGATTTATTACAGATCGCATCACCTCAATCTGTTTGTCAATGTTTAAACTCCATAATGATTTAAACAAGAACTGACCTGACTGGTAGAACTGGAAGGACTCATGACCAGCATCAATAGCAACGGAAACGGGTCCCACGGAGGCCACTGCTTTCATCAGAGCGCGCTCCTTGCCGCTGGGAATGTCAACAAATCCGGTGTCGTTCGCAGCGCTGTACTTGGGGTCGTAGTGACACGGCTGGTCGTCCTGAAACACAAGAAGAACTGCATTAAACTCCGGTTGCACCTGGAATTATGAGACCATTTCCACATTTATTCAGACTTGTGAGATACGTACTGTTCCCTGGTAGGGGTAGAAATCCTCAGAGTCCAGACCCTGGTTGTCCTTGACGTACTGGAAGGCCTGGTCCATCAAACCACCGTTGCAACCCTCGTTGCCTTCAGCTCTGGAGCAGTCCACAAGGTTCTGCTCGCTCAGTGACACCAGTTTGCCGGTCTTCCTGAACACCTGGCCCTCCAGAGCACCGGTGGTGCTGAAAGCCCAGCAGGAGCCACACTGACCCTGAAGATGGCAGCGAGGAAGACGAAGTCAGGATAGATTGACAGTAACAAACAAAACCCTGAGTTTGCTGTAACTCTGTAAAACTGGTGTATGTCCATCAGAGAATACATCATTTTCATGATGTGATCAGCAAAAACAAATTTTCCCTACAATACTGGTTTAATTTCACATCTAAAAAGCTGTCTGTGTGGCTCCTTGTAAAAAACACTTGGGGAAAAAAAAGTTTCCTGCTATAAATGCAGCCATATTAGACTTCATATTCCAGCAGTTCAATCTAATGTATGAGGAAATGTTTACTGCACCCTGGCCTGATTTACAGTTAGCTGGTTAGACCAGTTTCAGCTTTACAGTGTTAATGTATGTAGAGGGGGTGGAGGGAACCGTACACTTTAAGGCGGGGGAGGAGGTGGAGTGTGTAGCGCACAGATAAAAAAAACTGCAAGGGACAGACTTATCTCTTTTTAAGCAAAACATTTACATCAGAGGACAGCCTTGTTTTTTTTAAATAAGAACATCTGCGATGAGAAGAACGTTAACTGCACAACAGCTGACTTGAGGTTGTACCTTTATATCTGTAATTTAAATGATAACTTAGGACTCTACTTACAAACTGTTTTCCTTCATCTGAACTACTTTTATTATCAGAAAAAAAGCTGCTTCATCGACTCACTGTGACAAAATAAACATACCAAGAGGAGATTGTCTGGCCAAAAATAGCATATCTAGTCACTGACGTCTTTAAAAAGACAAATTTGTTCCTGATCATTAAGTGTTTAGTTTATAGGGGAAATCAATGTATATTGATTTGAGTGTAGCTGCCTGAGATTCCAGGAGTTTCATGAGGAAAAAGATGCTGTTACCTGGTCTTTAACGGGAGTGACGTAACCCTTTTCCCTCCAGTCCACAGCACTAGGGGCTGCCAGGAAGTTGGGCTCCATGAACAGAGACCCCTTAACCTTCCTCTCTGCTTTGCGCTTGTAGCCGTTCATAATCTGCCTGAACTCCTCGTGAGTCTGTGGGAATAAAGTTTAGTGAGAAAATAACACAACCGCATTGAAGTTTATGAATAAAGGACAACAAGCTGCCCTTTACAGCAGATCTGCGTCACATTTTTAGAAGTCAGTTTAATAGTTTCCCCCTTTTGTCTTTTATGTGCACATTGTTCTTTCATCTTCTCTGTTTACGTGTTAAAAACTGGAATCTTACCATGTCGCCAAAGTGGTTCATGCCCAGGCGGTAGGAGTGTTTGCCCATGGAGTGCTCCAGGTTGTGCAGCTCGATCTTCTTCAGGTTTTTCTCCCACACCATTCGCCTCCAGCCCTCCTCTCTCTACATAAATAAAACTTAGTTAGATTTCTCTGCTGAAAAAAGAAATTGCTTCAGAAATAAACAAGAATAAAAACAAAACATCACCTCATGGTAGTTTTTAACATGCCAGCTCTTCCAAAGGTTCCAGTGTTCATCCAGCTGTGGGTCCAGACTGGGGGCGGACAGGGCTGCACTCAGGCAGACAGCTAGCAAAGCTAGAGGCAGCATTGCTGTGGTTTCCTACTGTAAAACAAGATGATCACCACATTAGGGCTCAAATTTCAAAGAGGCTGGAAGCATGAAGACTAAACATGAACAGGGACACAATTCCACGGAGGGGAAATCGATAACCTTTCCTTATAATGATGTTTGTCATGTATTGCGTAGTTCACTACAATGATTTACACAGAAACCCGCAGCACATTCCCGATAGAAGTCACATCCTGACTCCTCCTGGCCGAATATGGATTATAAACACGATCAATCCCATGTTGGTACGAATTCTCTTTTTTCCTGCTCGTTTTTCCCGGAAACTTGGCCAGATCCCAACAACGAACCAGCTCTTGTTTTTGCTCTGCTCACAGTCACGGGACCTGCTGCCTTGGCCCAGAGCCAAGAAGCCGGGTCAACACCGAAACTACGAACAGGAAAATGAAAAGAAAACCAAAACTTCAACCGGCAACGCTCAAATAGAGGCCATACCCACCTGATCCGCACAGCTACACGATGTCAGTGTTAAATTTAAAGCGATGGGAAGAAAGTAACAATGGCTGCTTCTTGGGATGTGAAGCAGTAAAGACGTCGACAAAGGCAGTCGAATAAAACAAGATTGAATAGGCTAAAGGATATTATTGATAACTAATTTTTTAAATTGAAATATAAAGAAAAATTGTATAAACTGAGACATCAACTAGAGTAGTGTTAGTAAAATGGAGACTGGTATGCTGTTTATTACAAGCTAAATTGCCGAAATACAAACAAATACAACATACAGTGGCTTTTTTTGTATAGCGAAACATAGAAGTCAAAGCACAAATATTTCAAGAAGAGAAAACACAAATAAATGTTTAAACTTACTGTAAATAACGTGTTGATGAAGGTTAAGAAGCCGAAAATTGTTCCACTACAGCCGAGGTACACAAAGTTTATAAAGGCCTGAGTAGCGGCTAGATAACGTCCCATCGAGCTCTGTGATTGGTCCGCTCCATGTTTTTCCCATGAAGACCCGCCCCACGGCTGATGTCATCAAGGAAGCACGTGATTCCCTGCCTTAGGAATGGTGTTGCAACTGGGACAATGTGTTGCTGTTTTTGGAAAAGTGTCGTAGCTAAATCTGATAAAAGAACAATTTAATGTATTTTTATCTGTTTGTTTGATTTCCTTTTTATGTAAAAGATGTATTTGTGATGATGTACGATGCTGCTCAGTGATCATGATTAGAATTCAGATAAACTTTTACCAGATTTATGAGTACAGTAAAATATCAGTAGGTTATCAGAAATGTTGAAATATGTTATATTATCTGGAAATGCTCTGACTTGTTGTTCTGGGAAATTGGGAGATAATGGAGTGCGAAACAAAACAAGATAAAACAAATAATCTGGGTGGTGGCTGCAGGTTTTCTACTATAATTTACAAGTTTTAAGACAATAACGTTGCATCAGGGTTTCTGATCACATTTGAAAGTAATTGTTGAGTGCTTAAGTGAGGATGATTATTTAAAAGAAGTCAGTCCCTAGAAAAGTTAAATGAGTCAGTTTGCAGGGACATACATGGCATTGTTAAATTGAGACACTGCAGCTCATTACAGGTCATGTACTAGTCTCCGTGTCACATGATTTCTTGTTTTTCCTGTACATGTGTTCATTATCTCATACTAATACCTGTGTTTAAAAGTTACTCAACACCAATCTATATATGACATTGCAGGTCAATGTGATTTACTTCACAGGCTGTGTGGAGGCTGCAAGGGCTTAAATGAACAAGTTACTGATCAGCCATTGACCTACCAGAGACAGATTCACACTGGGAATCTTTATCTTGATACCACTTCAGTTGAGTCTCGTTTGTCAATCGGTTTCTTGCACATAAAATAAACTTCGCAAACAATTGTGGTGGTCAGCTTTTCTTCATGCTCAACCAGAGCTTAATTCAGCAGGTCTGCACTTTGTTTAGTTTTAAATTAAATAACAAAATGTTGCTGAAAACACACAAAAATTCACATTTATTGATCAATATGGTACAATCCATATCTGACAAAGGCCTTTGCAATCTCTTAGTTTGATTATGCTGTGTAACTTCAGGTAAGATAAACTATTCTTCCTCAGGTTTACTATTCAATACACCTATTTGAGACACTGTTTACTCTGTAGAGGAGAAGATAACACAGAGAGTGAAACCTCATAACATCCAACTGTCTTAGATCAAAAAGTAGTAAATAAAAAAACACACCGTCCCTTTTAATATATTTTTTCTTTCACGTGTTAGACTTTTAATAGTCAGACAAGAACTGCATCTAGCATATAGAAAAGCAGTATAATAAAATATGAAATGGTTCATGTGTCCGTCGCAGCTATGAATATACATCACAGCAGAGATTCCAAGAACTGCTGACAAATCAAAGTCAGAGTTAATCAATGCTGACGCTCATGTGACTGATGAGGTTGAGAAGTTAGTTTCAGCTGTTTAGGCAGTCAGCATTGATCCACTTGTTTTTGTTGTTTTGTCTCTTAGTGTGATAATATGATGTGTACACATGTACTCTGTACAAAAAATTTTAAAGGACTTTATTTGATAACTTCACTGCGGCCTTTTTAACGGTATTTATCTGCTTTAGTTGGTTAAATTATAGGTTAAATTACCCATCGAGTTGCACAGCCAAAGCATTACAAATCCCTGTGAAATGATAATTTATAATGATACAACACTGTAAAGTGAAATACTTGACATTATTAGTTTATTCATTGATGCTTTATACTTAATTTGCAAATGGTCCAAACTGTTCCTGCTACTATTGCAACAAAGAACGAGCAGTGTAGTTCACTTAAGTCCAGACCTTGACCCCAGTGTTTGCCATTTCTTTTACCTCAAAAGCCCAAAATGTTTGTGTCTGTAACATGAGATCACCTGGGAAATGTCAGAGTCCTGACTGAGCAGTACCAATAGTTATTACTGCATTTTACAACAACTCCAAAAACAGAGTTCATGAGTTAAAAATGCAAATTTTCCCTTTCTCTACTCTTTTCTTAATAAATTAAGTGTTAGGTGATGCGTTTTCACATTTTATTTTCATTCTTTATGCTCTGCTGGCAGTTGCTTCATGTTACCTGCACATATAAAAAATGGTTTTGCTCCTCTTATTGTAAGCATAATTCGTAATCACTGAAATTGGCTAGTTCAATACCCACCAAATGCTTGATAACGTAAAATATTAAACAGGTCTTCTTGTACCATCAGCATTTCACAGTCATTTGATGTGTCATGATTGACCAGCATCTTTAGGTTGTCACACGATGCTCCCAAACTTCCATGACACAGCTTTGTGGTTAAGTTAAAATTGCACCATGCATCAAATAAACCTAAAAAAATACAATTTCCTTGCATTTTACATCTGCTGCTGATGTATGACTGTATTGTGTCGCTCAAGCAGAGTGACACATGGCAAAGACTGACTAGCATTTTCGGACTGTTTGGTCACCAAATCCATCTTTCAGAGGAAAGTAAACACAACTGCTGTATTTTTTTATTTATTAATTATTATTAATATTTTCTGATCTGCAAAAATATTTCTAGAAAAGTTGTATCAGCAAAATGTACTAAAGTTAATCAAACACACTCTTATTTCAAAACAGTTCACTTAATAATGCTATATCACAGGAAATTCTGTATTAAATTAAAATAATTTCTTTGCCAACAGCATCAGATGTTTAAGTTGTGCAAAGTCAACATTGTGCAGATTTACAGGTTTCTAATTTTAATGAAAGATTTCCACTTTAAAACACCTTTTGACATGATGCCACAGTGATGTCCAACTCCGTAGGAGTGGGAACAATGTTGAAATATTACTTTAAATAATAATTATGGCTAATTACAAAAGATGCTAAAATTTAAATGCAGTTTTGTAATCCAAATCACTTCCTGCTACATTGATCTATGCTCTGAAGAACAGTTTATCTTCAGCTTATTGTACTTAGAAAACTGCTAACATTTAATTTCATTACATTCCTTAGATTAGGACATTTGCTCAGCCAACACACAACCTGAGGAAGTTTATCTAGTTCTGTCTGTTCGTCTTGATCACATGCTTGAGGTGAAGTGATGTAGATGTCTCCAGGAACAGGGTCACTATCACTACTTACCTGCTGCTTTCTCAAATAACTGTCTCAGTTAAGCAGCTTGTAACTAGACTGATCCAGATCATACAAGGCAGCTTGAGATGTCAAGTCATGCCTCACACAAAGGAAGACCGAAGTGCTCAGTTTTAATTAAATTACAACTAGACCAAATAAAACATGTATAAAATACAAATAAAGGAGTACATAAAAACAATGTACTTTTGTAAAACAAAACAATAAAACAGAGAGCCACATAAATAGGTAATATTTAAAATAAATTTAAAAAGTAAATGAGTAAATAATGAATAAGAAATAAATGTATCAAATTATGATAAAATAAAAAAGATATAATGAAACAAAAATCAAATAAAAAATTTGGTTAAAAGCTAAAATGGTAGGTCCTAAACCTCTTTTTTAAAACCACCAACAGTCTCTGCAGCCCTGAGGTTCTCTGGCAGGCCGGTCTACAGATGAGGGCCAAAGTGGTGGAACAAGGCCTAACAATTAGTTTTGGTTTTGACTTGGGATCAACAAAAAGGGCAAGTACCAGAGGACCTCAGGGAGACGAGGGTTTATGATTTTGAAGGAAATCAGATAATAAGACCTGAGATGATGAAATCCTGTCTTTGTGCTATTTCTAATATGTGGAATAAAATCCAGCTCAGAGTCGAAAAAGAGACCCAGATTTATACACTCTGATAAAGGTTTAAAGTTTTGTAATTTTGGTATCATCAGCATAGCTGTGGAAATCAAGTCACGCCTCCTGATTACATCCCCAAGTGGCAGAAGTTACACATTAAAAAGAGTAGGCCTAGCATCGATCCTTGGGGAACCCCACACTTGATTTAATGGATTCTTGAGGATGATGTATTCATTCTTACAAAAGATTTGTTGATCTGTGAGACAGTAAAACCACGTAAGAACAGTACCAGGTATGTCCACCAGACATTTCTGTCTGTGTAATGAAATGTGGTTGCCTATTGTATCAAAGGCAGCACTAAGATCCAATAGCACCAGGACAGAAAGTTTCTGAAAACAAACATTGGTCGTGGATGAGGATTTATTGGCAGATATTATTTAGAGGGAGATTTAACAGAGCCAGTGTGGTAATTGATTAAAGTATAGCTACCTGAGGCCTGATAACTGCAGATTTTTCACTTTATGACAGTTTTGTGGCATAAAACTCTCCTGCACGGCCAACGTGTCACATATCCGGTTATTTTGTAAATTTTTTTCTATTCACCAGTCATTTAGCAGACACTTTTCTCCAAAGCAACTTACATCTGAGATTAAGAACAACACATGCAAGCAAGCGAGAATTCAAACAGGATGGGACATCATAAGTAGTAGTCAGGCTGCTGTGAGTCCAGTTGGACCCAGGTGCTGTCATGTAGTGCAAGAGGAAATGCTTTTTTTTCTTCTTTTCTTTCTTTTCTTCTATAAAAGTTCTTCGTTTAATTACAAGATCGCAATTTCATCACACAATATCATCTTGGGCATATGTGTACGCAGCTTTTTTAGTACTGAGTTGAGCCAAAGAGCAGAAGAGTTAAGCTAAGTGTGATAACGCTCCTTAAACATAAATATATGTGATTTTTAAAGACTTCTTTCACAGCACACAAAAAAAGAAATGATTGTCACTGTATAGACAGTTTTGGTTTCATTCCTATTAGAACATTTCAAAACAACCAAACAAGTCTAAAAAAAAAAAAAAAAAAAAAGGCTAATTCAGAGCCCTTCTGTATAATGAGGGGATATTTCACTGGCATGATTTGGGTTCACTTATACCTTTGAAGAGAATGGCTAATTCAAGGACTCACTGAGTGGTTTTTAATAGCCTATCTTATGTAGGTGTCCAGCAAGTACATTAACTTGTGCACTTGTGATTATGACAACAGAAAAGTGCGTGCATAAAGCATGTACTTACAAAGCCACGAACGGCCCTTGAGGACGATGTTTTAACTCGAGTCTCCACTCAAAAGGTATTATTTATACCAAACCACCTAGTAAGTCCTCGATTTGGCCATTCTCTTCAAGAGTTACAGTGAACCCAAATCATGCCAGTAAAATATCCCTTAATGTAGAGAAGAGCTTCCAAACTTTCTATAGGAATGAAACCCAACCTGTCTGTCTATACAATGACATTCCTTTTTTTGTGTTGTGAAAGAAGTCTATAAGAGTCACATGCATTTATGTACATCTGTGTATATGAGCCGCACGTAAAATACACAGTGTACACAATGTAATAGATAGATAGATAACTTTATTTATCCCCAAGGGGAAATTAAGTTGTCCTAGTTGATAATGTATACAAAATACACAAAATACAAATAAAAAAACAAAACAACAGTAAGATGCAGTAGATAAGTAGAAAAGAAAATCTAGTAAACAAGTCGCACAGTTGCTGTTCTCTGGAATAGGCTATGTACACCGTTAAACAGCATTCCTGCTCCAAGAACTGAGTCACTGGAAACTTTTCTGAATGACACAGCAGTTGCAAGCTGAGACAAACCTGGTGCACCTCAGGTGGTAGACAATTCATTGTCAAGTGAGTGGATGGATTCCCCGCTGACGTTTCTGCTGCTAAAGGACCAACGTGAATCCAGGGAAGTGTAAATAACACTATGGAATCTGGAGGGGGGTCCCTGCAGCTCTGATTTGACAATAGATTTGAACTTGTCCGGTCTTGTCTAAACCCGCTGAGGTGTTTCTTCACAAGCAAAAGTTTAAGTGATTGTTTGTGTTTTATCTGCAGATTCAAAGCTACAAAATGTGTATATGAATCCTCATCCAAACAAACAAGTGTAGTCTTCTGAAAAAATCTAGCACGTCCTATTTTAGCTCTCAACTTTTATGTATCAGGACATTTAGATCACATGCTTGAGGTGAAGTGATGTAGATGTCTCCAGGACAGGGACACTACTTACCTGCTGCTTTCTCAAATAACTGTCTCAGTTAAGCAGCTTGTAACTAGACTGATCCAGATCATACAAGGCAGCTTGAGATGTCAAGTCATGCCTCACACAAAGGAAGACCGAAGTGCTCAGTTTTAATTAAATTACAACTAGACCAAATAAAACATGTATAAAATACAAATAAAGGAGTACATAAAAACAATGTACTTTTGTAAAACAAAACAATAAAACAGAGAGCCACATAAATAGGTAATATTTAAAATAAATTTAAAAAGTAAATGAGTAAATAATGAATAAGAAATAAATGTATCAAATTATGATAAAATAAAAAAGATATAATGAAACAAAAATCAAATAAAAAATTTGGTTAAAAGCTAAAATGGTAGGTCCTAAACCTCTTTTTTAAAACCACCAACAGTCTCTGCAGCCCTGAGGTTCTCTGGCAGGCCGGTCTACAGATGAGGGCCAAAGTGGTGGAACAAGGCCTAACAATTAGTTTTGGTTTTGACTTGGGATCAACAAAAAGGGCAAGTACCAGAGGACCTCAGGGAGACGAGGGTTTATGATTTTGAAGGAAATCAGATAATAAGACCTGAGATGATGAAATCCTGTCTTTGTGCTATTTCTAATATGTGGAATAAAATCCAGCTCAGAGTCGAAAAAGAGACCCAGATTTATACACTCTGATAAAGGTTTAAAGTTTTGTAATTTTGGTAAATTCAGGATTAATAGTTAAAACTTCAGTTTTGTCCTGATTGAGCAGTAGGGAATTCTCAGCCATTCATGACTTAATATTTAAAATGCAGTTTAAAATTACATTGACTGACTCCAGGCCATCAGGAGATCAGGAGACACGCAGATGTAAAGCTTTGCATCATCAGCATAGCTGTGGAAATCAAGTCTAAAAAAAAAATCTAGCACGTCCTATTTTAGTTCTCAACTTTTATGTATCAGGACATTTAGAAAAAACACAAAAGTAATCTGATCCTTACCAGGGAAGACGTTCCCTCACGTGCGCCCACTTTAGAGTTGATTCTGATTTATGAATGGAAACATGTGTGGGACGTGTGTGTGCACTTTTATAAATCTGAAAGTAGAAGTGCATTCCCTTTTTCCGCTGCAAACGCCACCTGTAGTTTGCTTTGCTACACACAATTTAATTAATGAGGCCCCTGGACTCTAAATAAAAGCTATTGAAATGCAGCAGAGAACAAGTGGGTCTTCAACCTGGATTAAATTTTCAGCTGATCTGAGGCTTTCTGGGAGTTTGTTCCAGACATAAAACGTGTTTAATTCAGATTTAATGAATTCATTACATCTGCTGTTTATGCTGCAATACACTCCTAAAACTCCAGTAAACAGATTATTCTGAATATAGGTTCGGGTTAACTGATCGTTTGTTCATTTTAGTGCCCCGTTTTTGCGCTTATGATCTTCAGAGATCATCATCAAGGATCCTTGTCCAATTCGTGCTCCTGATGGTCTGCTTGTTTTCTTAAAGAGCACATAGGATGTTTTCTGTTAAGTGTGGAAACAGTTATTACAGTTGCTTTCCATTACATGCTTTTCTCCTCTTTCTTCTTTCCATTCTCTACTTACAGAAACTGTACAAATTCAATTAGGAGAGAGACAGTGGTATTAGGTAAAGAATTTATTATAAAATGTGTTACACTATAAAGTGTCAGAAGTACTAAGAACATGGCATTCCCAGACATGCTAAAAGAACGAAACATAAATAGCGACAAAAAAAGACTTGTGCAAAGCAGTGATAAGACCGAAGTCTGAGGGAGAAATTCACTCAAAAAAAAAAAAGAAGAAGTTTGTTCCTCCTCATAAATATCCACCTGTTTCTGTTTACTCGCAGTCTGAACCCTCTGGGGGAAAGAGACGCAGACAAACTTCATAATATCATAGTGATTTTTAGCTTTTACAACAAAAACAAGTAAAACAGACATAATATTAACTTCCCAAAACATTGCTTCTCAGCTTGTCATCTGTACAAGGCAACAAAAGAAGAAGAAACCAGTGTGAATCGTTGGCAATGATTACACATAAAACATTGTGGGACATTTCTCTTCGTTGCGTTTTTGTACACACAATTAACTCTTTCATTTTATTTTTAGTTGTTGCTATTATCTTAGGAAACATGTTACATTCATTCTGCCTCAATGTATTTGGGCCAAAAAAGACATAAGAGATCTTTTTTAAAAAGGAAAGAAAAAAGTGAGGGTGACTGTGAAAAACAGGAGAACAGGCCTGGAGTATTTACATTACAGCTGCAAGTTTGCTGTGTCAATTGGCAAATTCAGGCTGAGACTAAACCAGCTTTAAAACGTCTAGTTTAACTCTGAACAGATGGTAACACTGGAGGAAGTGAAGCACACAGGAAATACTGCAGTCTGGCACCAAGTTCATCTTTTACAATTACATCCTCAAATCCTAATCTTGGAAATAACAAAAGACTTTCACATCAAATGTGCATTTTTCTGTTTCCATGTGAGGACAAACATTAGAAAACACCAGCTCACACAAAGTGAAAGTGCGTCTGACATTTCCGTCGTCAGCAGCCTTTAGCCATTTTCAGCTCACACTACAAACTCCAATCCATCGCTTCCCTGCCTTTTTAGCTTCATGTAAAAAAGACAAAGTGAAAGAAGATGTGAAGCCACGTGTGGCCGGCCAACACTGACGATAATGAAAGTAGCTGAAATTTAGCTTGATAGAGGCGGCGTTGATGCAACTGTGCAAAAAACCTGACGCTGTGGACGATTACTGGAACCGGCTGCTAGAAAAGACTAAATTACCATCTCCCTTTTTTTAAAGTCTGTCGGACCCCGTAGCTCAGCGGGATCAAAAACAAACGCCACCCTGTCTGCGATCATGATTAACAGCAGCTCTACAGCAATCTGAACCACTGCAGGGAGCAGGTTACAGGCTGTAAAGATTAAGAGCTTTTATTATATGTTAAAAAAAAAAAGAATTTTTTATGCAAGTCCGAAAACCCCTTTTGAGGATGTGAAAACTTTACATTAAAACTGTTCACAGGTTCCAGAGTTTCCCACCTTTAGACAGTGATTAGTTCCTATTTACTGACATGTTGCTGCAACAGAAAGACCCTGGGTAACAAACAGATCTGTAAAACATGCGATGAAGCCAGAGCTTACAAAGTCAATAAGATTTTATGTGTTTGGTTTACCTAATAGTTTGATTAGGTTTAAAATAATCCTACAAAAGGATTAAAGGTCCAGTATGTGTGGTATGTAGTGACATCTAGAGGCAGGAACTGAAAACTGCAACCAGTCAAATTCTCATCATCCCAGCGTCTAAACATTAGAATAATTTAGATAACAGCAAAAATAAATGGTAGAGGGGTGAGGAAGATGACCTAATGTGAGTTTACATCTAAATGTTGCATTTAAAGGTTTGAGAAATGACTTTAGTAGTAACAACAAAAGCTAACAAAAAAGCCCAGTCAGGGTATTCTGCTCCAAAAAGAGACACAACTGTAACATAACATAATTAAATGACTTTGAGGTGCTGAGAATTTTCACCATCTGGTTTGTGATTGTAACAGAAAAAAAAAGTATTTGGCCCTAGAAAAAGATAAAATGCTAATATATTTATATAAAACATTTTTGTACAAGCAAATGTGAGATATTCTGACTTATATTCACATATTTAGGGCCAGAAAACCACCGGTCAAAAGTGAATATGTTTATTTTAAACACAATAGACTGCATTGCAGTACGATTACTGCCATCTGCTGGGAATAAAGGCTGTAACAGGCAAGGCCAGTAGACGAGAGGTCCAATCAGAGTCTGAGATAATCAGCATTTCATGTTCTGACGTGAGACAGAAACTACACCAGAGTGCAGACTTATGTAGTTTTAGGGTAAAATTCAAATTAAATAAATTTAATGAGAAATTCTGAGACCTCTAAAAACCAGTTTACACATAAATCAAACAAAATATCAGATGTTTTACTGTTGGATGGATCAGAGAACACTTATATTCGATTTTACACCAATTAAACATGAATGAAAATGTTTCCCTTTGATTGATAATAACTGAACCTACACGCCAACAAACAGCTTTGTTAGCTTTTGTTCAAACAAAAATGACAAGGTTAACCTTAAAAACATGCTGAGGGTCCTGCACTGGATCTAAAAATGGCCTTTTCTTTATTTCCTTGACTTCTTTGAAATTTGTTATATTTTGTAAAAATTCGAGTGTCAACAAGGCACAGTTCTTCAAATGTTTTTAGAGAACTACTGTCGTAATAACAAGACTGTTTGTGCTTTTTGGGAGGTAGAAGGCCACAAAGGCACTGAAAAAAATGCTGTAAATTCATTAAACACTAAGATGAACAGAAGAAAAATGAGAAGCAGGAAGGGAGATATCGGCTGGAACTAATGGATGGAGCTAGCAGCCTCCTACACAAACACAGACACACATTAAGTCGTAGAGGGTGATATCAAAGGTCCAAACAAAGAGGCTGCAATCTTTTTTTTTTTTTTTAAATAAGACAGAGCATCTCTTATTTTCTTTTCCTGTGGGCTGTAAGAGAAGTGAGACTTGAGTGTGCAGCAGGGTAGGAGGGATATTTATAAGCAGCACAACAATATTAAGAAGAGAAAAAACACAGGATTCCTCTTTGGAGCTCAGGATGTTTAGTTCTTTCACAACATTCATGTTTTAGGGAAAGGTTGGCTGTACAGCACAAACACATCTGGTTCATTGGCCAACAAAATGGAGTGATTAAAGAGCGAGCAGCTGGACTCCGGTAACGATTGCACTTAATGTTCATTCACTCAAATCTGAGACCTTCCACTTAAAAGAAAAACTTCACATCAGACTAACTTTTGGCAAAAGATACTGAGCGCTCCCCTCAGCGAGATATGACGGAGCTGATGGAGTTGTACGATGTGCCGCCGTTGCAGGTGGGTGGATAATTGTTTGGGGCACCACCCAAAGCCTCCATGTTGACCCTAAAAACAGGCGATGCCTTGAGAAGGAAGTCTGCGGCATCTCTGCGGCCAAGCTCCCTCAACTTAGTCATCAGCACGCCGACCGTGCTGTTGGCTCGCCCGCTCCACTCCTGCAGCAGCGCCGCGGTCGGGCTGGGCTGTACCTCGGTTTGCTGGGAGTCTGGGTTTGGGGTGCCATTTGGAGTCCCATTGCTGTGTTTGGCCACCAACTCTGTCAGGCCGAGGTTCATGGCCAGCAGGCACCAGTCTTTCCCCAAAGCGTCCGGGGGGTCCAGCATGCGGCAGAGCTTCCTGCGAGCCAACAGGGGCACGTCTGATATGTGGATGTTGCTTCCCAGAGTCCCCTGCTGGTAAACTTCAGCGCAGCCGAAGGTCAGGATGCTGCTGAAGCTCTCCCGGTAGCCGCCCATGGTGTTAGTGAGCGAGGTTTCCCGCTGGACTTGAGCCCGGAAGAAATCTTTGGGTTGGTAGACCATGATGGGGGCGTGGTGCTCCCGCAGCTGCTGGGGACTCAGGTAGTATTTGGCTGTGAGCAGTCCTGGGAGGGTGGAGGCCAGGAGGTTCTCCGTTATACTACATAAGGTGTCCAACAGGGTGTAACACTTGGCACGCTTTGAGTCCTGTCCACGCACCTGAATGTCCACGCCCTGCCCGTGGTTGACCAGCAGTACCATGGCCTCCACTCCCGCCTGGCTCACTCTGGCTCCATTCGCCCACAAGTGGAAGTCACCATCAACATCCTCCCCGCCCTCCTTCTCAGGCTTCTGCTGGTGGCTCCAGCGACACAGATTTACCTGCAGCTTGTGAAACAGGCCACAGGGGAAGGGAGTAAGATGCTCCGCAGGAACCAGACGGATGCCTCCATAGATCAGAGACTCCTCTTCCTCCTCTTCGGTCCAGGAGCGATGCAGGCCATTTGTCTTGATGAGGGCGGGAATATCCACCATGGAGGGGTTGGTGACGTCACGGGCACAGACGTCCATGGCATCCAGGATCTGTAGCAACTCCTCGACGTCGCTTTCAGGGGCTAGAGCCTGCACCTCCTCCAGTCTGTAGCGCCCTCTGTAGTGGTGAATGGCCTTCGGGGTTTCAATAGAGAGTAGCTTGCCGAGGATGTTGGTGCAAAGCCAGCGAGGTTCCAGAAGAACAACATCCTGCACCGTCTCACTCTGCATGATGTTGATCTGTGGATGGAGGAGGGTCAAGATGTGTCAAGAGATAAAGAAAAAATACTCAAAACATTTAGCTGCTTGTTTGTCCTCCTGTAAAACTCTCAGACAAAATGTTCCTGCTGCAGAGTAATTCAGAGAAGCCAATTAAAACAATGTTTGACTCTTGAACCTTGGTGTAGGTCTCGTGAAGTGATCCTTCCTGTGTCTGAAACACTCACCTCACCCATGCTGTGAAGCTGTAGGGCCAGCGTGCGGAGATGATCCTGGCTGACCAGTGGGTTGATGTGCTCCTGGACGTCACTGACAAACTGCTGCCATGATGTGAGCTGGTTGGGTCCGCTCAGCTTCCTCCAGGTCGGCAGGGTGGCCAACAAACGCTCGGACAGCTGCGTCATTGGACTGCACCTCTGTAGACGTGGAGAAGTAGAGGAGATTAACATCATACATGTCTTCTTTGAGGAATAATAAAATGAGTTGTTTTGAAAATGAAGAAAAATAAAAATGTGCCAGAGAAGGGCAGCAACAGTTCTGCAGAACTCACAGTGATGACGTTGCTGCGAAGCTCCTGCAGGTGACTCCTCAGCAGCTTCATGTCTTTTGAGTTTGAGGCTCCGGCGTCCATCACAAACAATTTGTCACTGACCTGCAGGTCGTTCCCAAACCTGGTAGGAAATAATGAATTATGTACAAACATGTTGGCAGTTGTCCTGGAGTTAGAGGGAAATAATTAAAAGCTCTGTTTTATCCAGATATTTTGACCAGCCAGACATAAGTATTGCCATGTTACCAGCCAGGCTGTGATTTAGCTATTGTGCTGTGAAGAGGGGGTGTGAAGGACCTGTGCTTTGCTACTGTGACTGAACTGTTAATGGTTAAAAAGACTGGAATTTGTTGGGGCTGGAAGCAAGAGAAGGACCAGGGACAGTCGGGGCAGTGTGCCCTGAAACGGAGAATTGGTCTGTTTTTGGGACATGGACCCATGAGATGGATCCACCTGTGCACTATTATAGCCCAGGTCTGTACAGTCACGCAGCACTTAAAAAAGAAAACTTTAATCAAGTATAGTAAAATAAAATAAATTTAAATAAATAACATATTTAACATAATTGAAAGGAAACTAGCAGCTGCAAAAATCCTTTGGGTCTGAAGTGTGATGATCAATCTTAGTAAAATTTTGTAAATAAGTTGTATTGAATACATTTTTTAGTAAATAAAAAAACAAAACAAACAAAAGCAATACAAAGAAATCTAACTATTTACTCAACAAATTCAAATTTTCTCAAAGAAATTGATCATTAGGTTTTAGTTGTATCAGATAGATGAATCATAAAAATAAAAATAAAATAAAATACCACTGGAACTTAGCCCCTCTAGTTCTGCTTCAATGAGCAGATAACGGTCAGCAGTCTTAGAGCACTATTACCAACGAAATCAATAAAAACCTCAAGTTTTAAAGCAGAAAAGGTTTAATAAAAAGAACAAACATTAAAGCCTAACAGCCTAAATGGCGCGCCGTAAAAATGGCTGCTGCCTCAGTCTGTTTGATCCTGTTTATGTTTATATGTTGTTGTCTACTCTTGGATGGGTTTGTACTGGAAATTTTTTTTGTTGCACCTGTTGCAATGACAATAAAGTTTTTATTTAATTTTCATTAAAAAAATTTTTTATTTCAATTCTAGTTGACTGAGAAGTGTCACCAGAACAGAAGCTCAGTTTCAGTCCTGACCTGTTGCGGACCTCCTTGAGCAGCGCTCTCTCTTTATCGTAGGTGAACTCTCCAGAGAAAGCTCTGGGGACGTTGGCGAGGTCTGCGTGGGTCGCCACCAGGACGACCGTAAGAGGCTGCTGGATACGGCCGCCAAAAACTGGACAAACACAAAAAATAAGCAAACGAGGGATCATAATGGTCTCTATCTTTAATGATCGTCAAGTCTGTGAAGGGTACGTGGACTTAGAACTGCAATAAAATCCAGCTATTCAAAATATAAACTTTGATGTAAAGTTTTTCTCAACAGCTTGCTCTCTCCTCACCGATGTTGTCCTGTGGCAGGGTGATAGCCTTCAGCAGGTTCAGCCAGTAGGTGATGTGACCCAGCTGGGTTTCGTACGGCTCCTCGAGGCTGAACAGAACCAGATGGATCGCTGTGAGGTCGTTGGCTGCAAAGTAGTCGTAGCAACAGTGGTACACGAGGTTCCCTGAAAACTCCCACACACTGAAATCCCCCACACCTACAGACACAAATAGCATGTTAGTGTTATACACTAACATTTGCCAATCAAAATAGCAGTCCACAGTGATCCCTCGCTGTAACGCGGTTCACCTTTTACGGCCTGGCTATTTCGCAGATTTTTTTTAGCGCAATTTTGCATGTTTTTTTTTACAGCGCATTGTGTTCTGCGGTTCGATTCTATAATACCGGACTTATTTTTCGACAAAGGTTTGAACTTTTAGGGTTCAAGAGAGAAAAGTGTGAAAATGTTAATGCCTGTCTGAGAAAAGTGTGTAAAGTGTGTAGTGATGGTTTTTACAACCTTAAAACATCTATAATAATTGTAAAAAATAAAGCTGGACTACTTCGTGGATTTCGCCTATTGGAGTTATTTTTAAAACTTAACTGCCACGATTAACAAGGGACCACTGTGATCATTAATGTTAATGTCTCCTTGGGTTCAGGTTGTGTGAAAGTCTTGTCTCTCTCACCGTGGATGTTAGCATGTTGGATATCGATGGCCTTCGTGGCCTGTTCGTCAGCCGTGGAGAGAGCATTGTGGACCGGGGAGAAGACCTCCAGGACGCCTTTCGTCAGGCTGGGCTCAAACATCATGCTGCGACTGCGCACGCTCACATTCTCGCAGCCTGGGTACAGGTTGGAGATGCTCACCGACACTGAGAACAGGCAAGAGGAGGGATGGAAACCATGTTAATCATCAGCTGCCGTTTTAGTAAGGTCTTCAGGACTACGTTCACACTGCAGGCCTAAATGCTTAAATACGATTTTTTCCCAGTAATCTAATTGTTTTCGATGGTTCTTTACATTATCTTTTATATATAGCCTCCATCACACCTCAGTGGCCCTGGAGAAAGACGTGACATCACTCGCTGTGTTTGCAGAATGTGGATGCTACACGTGTTGACGTGTTTATCAGATTTGTTCTTACCATGTCCCGCCTCCTCCGCCACCGAATTGTGACTTCACTGACGTAAGAAAGTCAGATGAAATGCGACATGACCATTCAGAGTGAGGTCACTTTGACAAAGATTGATATTAATCTGATAAAGCACCACATATTATGAAAGTGATGTGGGTTGGAATAGAAGAAATTGGATTAGTGCTTTTCAGACTATGATAAAAAGATAAAAAAATGAGTCACAGATGGGAAAAAAAAGTCAGATTTAGTCACTTTTGCCAGCAGTGTGAACAGAGCCAGTTAAGTGAGAACCTGTCCAGTTTCTCTACTGCAGGGAAAGCAGGGAACGTCTAAAATCTGCAAAACATCAACCCTCAAGGACAAGGATTGAGGATCACTGGTCTTCTGCATCACCTCCACTCCCATTCTTAAGTTTTTACTTAGTAAATACACACTTTGAAAATGTTTTATCAAACAGCCTCATTTTAATTTATTTATTGCAATTAAAAAATAAAGAAAGAAAAAAAAGAGAGATAAAAAAGGACACATATGTATTATAAATATTTAGTGTGAATTAATTGTCAACCACTTGGGGGGCGGTTAGGTTTTCCACTAACAGCATGAGCTATACTGTAGGTTCAGACATCAGGGATGAAAAAATGACCAACTATTAGTACTTACTCCTGTTCTCTTAAAATAAAAATTACCATCAAAACACAACCAATGTCATTATATGTCGTTTACATGAAAAATGAAAGGAAGGCCTGCAGCATCAACAAGCTGAAAGCCAAGAAACTGATGCTTCTATCAAGTTTGAATGGATATAAATCAAATGCAAAAACAAACATGACAGTGTGGATTTGTTACGTACTGCTGCAGATTTAACGGAGTCAATAAAGACAACAGATTTCATGGGAAACTAAAGGAACAACAAAAGACTATCTGAGTCTGACAGACATTGCAGATATCCAGATGGTATAGACGACTGGATCAGTAACTTGATACAGCTCATGTACCTGACTGCTATCTGAATGAGCATCAAGTCTGTCTGGGTGGTAATGGCTCAGAGCACCACAAAACAGAGACAGAAACACACCAGCATGTGTACATGAGAGTGCAAATCAAGTATAGACTGAAGACAAAGTGCTGGAGTGTGTGATGGATTACATCAGGGAGTCTAACCACAGACCTGTCACTTTGTGCAGAACTGACCTCAATGAAAAGACCAGAAACAGCAGAAAATCAAGTGATTCAGCTCAAGGTTTTCAGAAGGATGGAGTAATTTTTACAGTTAACTGAAGGTTCTGCTGGATCCCAGTGTGTGTACACATTTTTCATTTTAGTTTTTATCACACTGTCTTTTTTAAAACCTCCACTAGGGGGCACCAAAGCACAAAAATTACATCTATTGATATGCAAACCGAAGAAAAAGAATTACCCCATGAATATAACATAAAAGCTTTAACCTGAAACGTGGGGAAAATGCTCACAGTGTGATTAATTATTTTAGACAGTTTAGGCAGAATACACACCAGCAGGTTTGGAGTTGATGGGGGAGTTGGGGTGGCGGGCCGTGTTGGTCATACGTGTCCTTCTCCTCCTGAAGAAGCTGCGCAGGATGCCACATTTCAGAGACTCCAGCAGGGTGCTCTTCCCGGACCCCGAGTGTCCGAACAGCTTCAGTTTGATCCTAGACTGGATGGTCTGAGTGGGCCTTAGCTGCTGGATGTAACTCAGTTTATGGTTGTCCTGAACCAAAAAACACAACAGAATAGGATTTATCAAAACTAATGACATTTCAGGTCTTTAATTGATCAGATTTCTCTTTAAGAGCTCTTTACCTGGCAGACCTCCTCCTGTTTTATTACAGGATGGAAACATAATGTAGACTCCCATTTGTCTTTTTTTTGTAGTTGAATATACATGAGTGTGCAACTATGAATCAAAAATACTGCATGGGTGCAGGAGTTATTTAAATTTATCTTGACATACTTTTGTGCAATACAATTAATATTAAATTATAATAACACAATATATACAAACCAAGCGGCAACCTCTGGCAGTAAAATGTGAAGCCTATGTGAAAGTGCAAAAAGTTGCAGTTCACCCCTCATCCGCTAGGCGCTGGCTTCAAAACAGTCAATCCCCATTGACTCCCATGTTAAAAAGACCAACTTCATAGCAGAAATAAACATGTTGAAAGACTGGTACAAAAAGGATTTTAGGATTAATAGGTCAAGTTTACCTTCATGACAACTGTGAGGCGGGTGAATTTTTTTATAATTCATCCGTTTGGATGTTACTTAATCTTAAAATTCGGCATAACTAGGGGCGTGTCCTTTTGATTGAGAGGTATCCAATATCCGCGGCAAGAAGCTAGAGTGCAGCACAACCGCGGTTTTTGGTCGGCTAACAGCGTACCTTAGCTTTAGCTTGCCTACCTCCTTTAGCTGGTTAGCTGTTGTTAGCTAGCCGTTCCGGGTTAGCTCTTAAGATACAGGCAGCTCGGCATTTGATGGGTGTCAATCATCCACCCCTACCCTCACAGCCACCCTGTCAGCTCCACCTCTTTGCCCATTTTTGGATTTTCCAAGAATGACGGCACGCGTAAGGCTGCCAAAATGGCGACGGTGGGAACCGCCCAATTAAGCTAAGCCGGGAAAAGTTCTTACATCTGCCTACGTTTTTAAATCATAATAATTTAAAGGAAATGTCTGGTAGTTTTCTTTGTTACCGGTAGATTTGTTTCTGTTGTTTATTTTCTTGTTGACTTTGAACTTCTATGCCATTTACTGCCATTTTCTTCTTCCCTTTTATCCCACTTACCTTAGTTTTGTGTTCACAAATCTAATAAAGTAATAAGGGCTGCTTAAGGTTTGCAGTTTCCCCACAAAAACCCCAAAGAAAAGCTTTCAACAATAAAGTTGTACGTAAAAATGTCCCACAGAAATCAAACAGTATTCAAATGGATTTTTTAAATTTTTCACTGTTACAAAAACAAGCCAAACTTAATGTATGATGTGTGTATGTGCATCATTTGATGTAGCCAAAATTAAATATTATAATTTTTCATACCACTCAGTATTGAGGTCTGTCCTCTTCATGTTATTTAAGTGGATCCATCCATTAACCCACCAGGAAAACAAACAAAAAACAAAGCTTTTTCTCTGTACATCTGTAATTCTGCCAGTTCAACAGATAACAGATGTTGACATGTAAGACGGTTTTTTAACCATCCACTAGATGAGTCATGCATCAGAAGTGGCCTCCGACATTATGTGTGATTGTGTGGGATGTGAAAGCACTTTGTATGCCCACCTGGGTTATGTTAACGCATTTAATAAATAAAGTTTCTAATTTCAATAGCTGTTATTCACAAAGGACAGTTTCTAGTTTAGGAGTAAATTTAAGGTGAACTCAACCTGATTATTTTATTTATTGATTATTTTTCCTCTCCTGGCCTTAAGAAGTCATCCTCTCTATCAGAATCTGGCATCCATGTGGCAGAGCGTCTTAAATTAGCCCAGCATATGCAGAGGATGACTGTTTTCACAGTTGCTGCCTTCATGTTTTCACGCTCTGTGCTGAATCTCAGCAGGTTTTCTGGAAAAATGGATTAGAGTTGAAGTCGTCTACTTTTAGCTTTAAATGTAAAGTCTGTGTGTTCTGGTGGATGAGACTCAAGGCGCTCTCCATACACCTCAGGGTTGAAAGGATGTAAAAGAAAGTCCACAGCTTTGATGGGGATGTGTGCCGTCATGCTGAAGTGACTTTTAAGTCAAGCCCAATTTAATCTTACAAGAATTTTCTAGAAAGGATCTTGATGCTTTTATACTCGTCGAATCACAAGCACAATGCAAATGAGAGGAACCTTTGGTGGACTTATTAAAAATCTATTACAGAAACCATTAGCTGATGATTTATTTCAACTTTATTTATTTGTTTTTTTGTTTGTTTGTTTTTTTTTTTTGGGGGGGGGGGCAGCGCTTGTTTACAGCTGGGCATAGAAGAAAACCTGGAGGCTATTTTCCCCCTAAATTTAAGGATTAAATGTTCTGAAATCAGTTATGCTAAGCTATCCAACTTCAACTTCTCACTTCTGAGCGGGACTCTGAATTACCCCTTTTAACCCACCATGGGTTAAAACTCATTTTAGTGGGTGTAGATGAAAGCTTACTGGCCAGTTTGGCAGGTGATGAATGAAGCAATGCTTTAGGTTATTTCTCCTGGCAGTGTTTTCACTACGTTTCCCATTAAGACTATTCCATGAAGCATCTTACATCCATTGGCTGCGTGCTGATGTTAACATGGCCTCGTTAATGAGCTACAACCTGAATGAGAAGAAAAGTTTAAACAAAGAGGCATGTAGAACTAAAAACGAAGATGTTGTGAGTCGGTGGGAAGAGGAGCCTGGTTACAACAACACAAAGGAGGCAGGGGAGGGATAAAGTCGAGTTGTGCCTAACAGTACTTAATAGTAATAAAACAGAGTGTCTCCTGGTTTTCTATCACTATTGGCAATTCTTCTACTTCCCCGCCCCTCTGGACTCCCCCTCCAGGAGTCATCCTTGACTGCACACTATCTTTCTAATCTCACACCCACATCACTCGGTCTGCAGTTTTTCATCTACATTAATGACCTCTGCCCCTCCCTTACCCTCCATACCACCGCCATCCTCTTCCACAGCCTTGTCATCTTCCAGATCGATTCCCTACAAAAGCTTCAAAATGTCCGCTCACATTGAAACCAAAGTCACACCATTCCTGTTCTGCAACCGCTTCACTGGATACCAGTTAAACTTCGCATCAACTTCAAAATCGATCCTCAAAATCCCAGCTCTAAAACTCTTTACCATCGACATCAATGACCTGCTTCATATAACTTTATTCACTTTCCTGAACTTTATCTTTGATTTTATATTCCTTCATCTCGTGCTTCAACATTTAAATCTGTGTTCTTATTTTAGTGTCCTTGTGTTTTTTGAAAGGCATTATTAAATAAAATGTATAATTATAATATTAAATAAAATTTAATAAAGTTAATGTGCAAACACAAACCAAGTTAAGTAAACTGATTAATTAATTGGGATTAATTCAAATGGAGGCTCTGAAGATCATAGTTCTAATGAAATATCTGAAGACATGTAATTATGTGTCAATTAAATAAGGTCTTATTTTCAAATTTAAATTGAGATTGTATTTATTTATTCTTTACTTTAATCAATCTTTGCCTGTTCAAATTCTTCTAAATGTAGGACAGCCAAAATAATTAAATAAGTTTAAAGACAATATCTAATGTGTTCAGAGCAAACGGTTACTTTGTTCCTCATTTGGCATTTTCATGAAAAACAAAAACATCTACAAAAAAAGAAATAAACAAGAACGATTAAAAGCATTCAGCTATACTTACAGTATAATCTGACTCATTTTCCATGAAAAAAATACGGCTGGTGTAAATTCTGACTGGCTGATAACCGGATGCAGCATTAGCCTCTTGGGGTAAAGGTCAACGTTGCCGGATTTCCAGAGCAGCCAGTGGATATCCAGATAATTGACGGCCAGGCTCAGACTTCCTATTATCTGTCAGTCATTGTTTGAATATAGATACATAAAACAAGCTAAATAGTTGTCAAATATTGTATTACCTTCTAATTTTAAGATTGTATGTTGGCCACAGTTTTCTGTTTTATGCTCTGCAACCATCAACTCATATGTGACTAAATACAATGAGAACAAACTTTCTAAAACTGAATCTTGTCCCTTACCTGGAGATTTCTACAGCATGTACTCATATACACCTCTGCATGAAGATGAAGAAGCTATAAAGCAATGGAAGTTTGCAGTTCTAATCCATCTACTTGTTGAATTAAGTGCTGTCAGATACTCTCACTTCTGTTTTCCTCTCGACACACTTGCACCAAAATAGATTAGTGTGACTGTGAAACCTGACATCACCACCTTCACTTTTCTCTCAAACAACACACACAAACACATCTTCCTTATACTCAGTAATTCATCTCACCTTATGGAGTTATATCATTTCCTTTCTTTGTCTTCCATTTAAATAAAAGTCTGATGTACATGACGTTAGTGTTTACCTTTTTAAGCTTGCTCAACAATGTGACTATGTGTTCGTGTTGCTCCGCCGAAGCCAAATCCTCAGTCGTTTTTCCATCCTGACAGAGAAAAAGAAAAAGGAGAGAAATCTTCAGCCAGAAGAAAATCCCGGATTTCCATTTCGCCTTTTTAAACAAGCACCCTATTTCTAAGTCACACATTAACCAAAAATTAAACCCAGAAAATTGTTCTTAATCAGTTAAATCATCACTACTAGAAATGCTTGTTGTGTGTTTATGAGCCAAAGCTGACAGCATCGAATTCACCAGACTGTCCATTAAAAATCCTGAATCGGTAGTGTTGTATAGAGCAGTGTTTCTCAAATGGGGGTACACGTTCCCTTTAGGGTACTTGGAGACAATCCCAAGGGGCCACGATAAACTAAAAGAGGAGGATAAGTTGTATTACTTGATGAGTCAGTTTAGGTGGTCAGGATTACTACACAGATATAGAAATGTACATGTACTTTATACATACATTTAGAATAACTACTAGACCTTGAAAAGTTATTCTGATCATGAGGCTAGTGCCTCTTAATGTGAAATACTGGATTTTTCAGTTCCAGATGTTGTAGATTATTGATCTATAAGTTTGCATGTGCATGTGTAAATAAGCAAATATATAAAACTGTAAAATAAAAATATGTATATAATAAAATAAGACTATATATATATATGTATATATATATATATATACACACACACACACACAAACTATTCTACATGGGGTACAATGTTGAAAAATGTTTGAGAACTACTTGTATAGATCAATAGCTGCTATCTTTCATTCCTTCTGTCTAGCTCTTCTAGATCTGATCTGCTTTGTGTTAATCTCTAATTCCTCTTCAACACTTCGACAGATAAACCACATTTGTGACAAGTTTCATGTCTTATTGACTAACGGAGCCATCTGTCACTGTCTGGTCTTCCCTCTACAGACCATTAAAGCAAAACATGTTCAACACTGGTTTACAACAAAAAGGGTTCAATCAAATTTTCTTTCTCTTTGGTCATTCGAGTACACGAACACTGACCTTTCAGTTGTTTGGATGAGCAAAATCTCACAAATGTAAATTTGAATGAAGTGAAGCCAGAATATGATGACTGGAATAAGTGAGAAAATTAATGGGGCTGCTGCAGATGGTGGGGTGTCATGATTATTACTGCTGATGCTTGGCAACGACAGACTGAACGGCTGGCCTTGTGTTTGCCACGGAGCTGGAGCATAATATTAGATCATCTCCATTTTAGATTCAATATCAATTGCTATATGGATGGTTCAAAAGGGTGAACAATAATTACATAAACAAATAAAAGAAATTAAAAATAAAAAAGCCAATCACAGAAAACAACGATCTCTCTGCTTTCACTCCCTCAGCTTCTTCCAAACACAACACAGGCCTCTGGACAATGAATTATACATCTCAATATGCGCCTTGTGGATTAAACATGCACAGCACATCAGCTGTCATACAATATTAACTGCAAGAAAGATAAAGAAAGAGAAAAAAACATGAGCATGGAATAGCTTCCAGTAAAGGTTATTGACTTTTTCCTTTTTTATTCTTTGTGCATGTACATTTAGAAACCCCAAAGTCAACAACAAAGGGTGTCATCATCTCTTCAAGCTGTCTTTATTGAAGTCAATTTAACTTTTCCATCTAGTTTGGTTCATCCCAGCCACAGAACTGCCATTTTCCTGCCTGTCTTAAAGAAGCGGGAGTTAAGCAGAGCATTTCAGAGAGAAGCTGGCAAAAGATGCTGGAAAGACGTAAAATGAGGGAAAAAGATGTCTTCAAACATATTCAACTAGACTCCACAAAAAACTTCCATCTCTAAATGATTATTTGGACCCTTTAATTGTATTACAAGATGGGTTAAACTGACATAGATGAACTCAAAAGAGCAAAGAGTGACTTCATTGTATGCAGGATTACAAAGAAAAGATTATTTTAGGTACTTTACTCAGTGTATCACCAAGGGAAGAGTGGGGGAAGCCCAAAGTGTGTTTTTACTGCTCAGCAACATCTGGAAGATCCATTAATACAAGCTAAAAACAAAACTCTTTCTTATAAACAGCATTATGAAGCTGAGCCTATTGTGCAGCTCTGAATACAGGCAGGAAAAGAACTGAGATGGGAGCCCAAGCAGCCAGTATTAACACGACAGCAACCTCAGTAACGTAGTGGAAAAACAAACAAGGCTGTGACTCTGCAGCTGGGTCAGGTGCTTCATATACAGGCAGTTCACAACCCAGGGGCAGAAGGAAACCCGAGGGGAGGATGGGAATTACAGATGTTCACAGTCAACTGGGAAGCAAACAGAAGAACATCCCCAAATTCTATCAAGCTTTAGATTTTGAAAACATATATTTTTGGGAACAAATTACATGCTATAATTCATATTTCTTATCATTTATTAAAGTATTTTTGATTTACTTTTGGATTTTAAGCATAAATTATATATGATTCACCCTTAAGATTTAATTAATTTTAAACTCTTTTAGAAATCTTTTTTAAAATCTTTAAAATTTAAGTACATCACTGTTTTTTTTAAGATTATAATTTTATTTTTCATATAAACCAACATTACATAGATGACAACAGAATATTAATAATTAGTAGTAAGCAAAACTTGTACAGTGGAAAACAAAAACTGACTTGAACAGTTAGAGAGAACAAGCTACATGGAGAAAAGAGTGGACATGTGTTATACCCTGGCAGATGTTTCACAGAAATTAATCATGTCATGTCATTATCTGTACCGCTTATTCCTATTATGGGTCGCGGGATAAGCTGGAGTCTATCCCAGCAGTGTTTCAGGTGAGAGGCAGGGTACACCCTGGACACGTCACCAGTCCATCGCAGGGACAACATATATAGGGACAAACAACCATTCACGCACACACTCATTCCTAGGGAGAATTTAGAGTCACCAATTAGTCACCAATTAACCTAACATGCATGTCTTTGGACAGTGGGAGGAAGCTGGAGAACCCGGAGAGAACCCACGCATACACGGGGAGGACATGCAAACTCCACACAGAAAGGCCATCAGCCCCCCACATTCGAACCTCCCCCAGCCGCGGCTTGAACCAGCAGTCTTCTTGCTGTGAAGCTGCGGTGCTAACCACCACACCATCGTGCAGCCCAGAGAAATTAATGAACATCATAAATAGTAAATTTTGCATCTAAATAGATCCAATAAGTGTCGGGTCACCAATGAAGGAAGGATGGTTTCCTACTTTGCTGAAATTTTCCCACTTAATTAACCTCTTCACTTTGATTTTGAAGATAAATTTTTATCTTTTTTACAGCACAACAAAATTCCAAATCAAAACTAAAGCACCAAAACAAAAACTACAATATGTCTGGAAACTGCATGTGGGTGAAATTTGCTTTTTTTGTTTTTGTTTGAAAGCTTAAAAGAAAAATCTGTAGCGATCTGAAGCTTTAAACAAGTTTGAAATCTCTAATATGGCATTATGAACTCGCAGCAGTGAAACACACAATATGGTGGCTGATTCCTTTTAATGAGCCACTTCTCATCTGATCCAGGGCCTGATGCTGTTAAAGCAGTAAACACAGTTATCCCTCAGGAATCCTCATCCTTTAACAGAAGCTAAATACAGAATTTGTGGAGAAATCAGGAGTACCAAGGCTCAAGAAGGACAATGGGTTCAAATGATTTAAAAGCGTTATTAAGCAGCAATTGATTGCATAATGCAATTTACCATTTGTTTCAGTGTTTACAGTATAAAGCATAATTAAACCCAACCACCACCCCAAACATCTTCACAGCTTACTATCAGAATGGTCATGTTATTACATTTCTGCACCCAAAGACTCTGCGAATCAAGCTTAAAATTAACAACTCACCACACAATTAAATATTAATGAAAAAAAATAAATAAATTAATGAAAAAAACAAAAGGCAAGTAGTGGAAAGTAACTTGTACTTACCTGCAGCGCAAGCACAGCATTATGTAATAGTTAGGATACTATTGTAAGTAGGAAAACCAGTGTGTGGTGACGTACATTGGTAACTGCGTCGATGTTTGCTCCGGCCAGGCAGAGATGACGGACGACTTCAAGGCTGTTGTTAGCAGCCAGGTGGAGGGGTGTTTTACCGTACTGGGTAAAGAGAGAGAACAATAAACAAGAGTTCCTAGGTCAACACAAGGTGACAGGACCACGAAAGCGGGCATAGTACTAGACAAAATCTTTATAGCTCAATCACAATTTATTTGGTTTGAAATCTGCAGCTCATTCTGCAAATAAGCAAAAAAGGTGGATGGAAACGGTTTATTTTAAGAGCAACAAACTTGGGAAAAGAGGATGGACTGAGGTTCCACAAGTGCCAAAAGCAGAGAATCCTCATAAGCATGGACTAAAGATTTTGTATCTGAAAATGTTCAACTCTCATGATGTGTTTTAAGACTGTATCTTCTGTAATAATTACACAGAGAGAGTGCTGGGCCGTATTATTGGAGATGGTAAGCAGTGAAAGTCAGATGTCACTTGCAGATGCATTTGCGAGACGTTTCACTTTTGCAACAATAAAAGAAATTGCTGGATCTAGTTGAACAACGCTAAACTCATACGGTTAAAGATGGTTTTGCCAACTTTCATGGAGAAATGTTTAAAATACTGGGGGCATGAACATGTTTATCATTTTTGTACAATGTACAACTCATGATGATGGAATTGGCTCTTCTTGGTGTAATTAATGCTGTAATTAAACTCTCCATCAATAGAAAATGTGGTTAACACCAAGACAAAACAAAATACAGTCAAATACCATAAAACGGATATAAATTAAAAAATTACTGTGAAATATAATTGTGGTCATACTGCCCAGCACTAGTGAATCCTATCAAGCTGACTGTGGAAAACACTGGAAGAGAGTATGATGAGAGATTTGAGGTAAGTTGGTTGTTTGTGTTTTTCTTACAGATGTTCATCAGCTGAAGAGCGGTTTAAGAGCAGTTTCCAACCTTAAAACTCTGTGCTTCTGATTTCTTTTAATGGCACGCTGACATTAGGCACATCCCTGGAACACTGGGTTTTTAAAAACATGTGTTCATCAGGCCATCACAGAAATGTTGCAGTCAACAGAAAAAGCTACCGGTCACTAGTTTCTTGCAAAGCATCTTTATGTTGGTTGTAATTTCTGTTAAATGTGGTAGGCTGTAAAGTTTAATTTTCCTATGGAGTCCAGTGAAACTAACATCATAACCATGCTGAGGATATTGTCCAATAAAATGAGCATAAACAGAGCTAACATAAAAAACCAGGGGGATTCAGAAAGTTTATATTTTCTTTAAGTATATATCAAATCTTTTATGATGGAAATATCTCATTATTGAGTCAACAAGAATTTACAAGAAATGTGGCACATCCAAAAAAGAAACTAACTATAAAGCCTCCATGTGGCTGTGCTGCGATTGATTTAGTAGATGGTATTAACATAGCAAGCCACAGCAAGACTTTGTTCCTGCAGAGCTTGTCCAGCCTGTTTGAGCTGAGGAAATAAGGAGAATAAAACAGGAATGCAACGGCCTCTGAAAATCATAATAACTGCCAAGACTAAAGATAGAGTAAACCCCAAATAATGACTCCACCTGTTAAGTTTTTTTTTCTTCGATATACAAAAACATTTTAACTTCAAGCATCTACAAATATTAACCCCCAACAAACTAAACCATCTTTGAAGCAGCATTTGAATTATTTTCCCTTGTCACTATTTGAGAAAACCCTGAAGCATTCATCACTTTCTATCATGATGTAAACAGACCAGGAGACATTTTCAATTCCATCTTGTCTCATTCTTTTCCCCAGCAAAGACAAACCCAGGCACAGACTCAGCAGTGTGTGATATGCTGCTTTAGATGAGCCTAAAATAAGAAAAAAAACTGAGAATAATGCATAAATCACAGCATCTCTGGCCGAGACGTCTGCTGTGGATGTGATTCAATTCCCTGAACTGTGCTCGCTGAAATGTTTGAGTGTGAGCAGCATTTCAGAAAAGCTATCCCATTCCAGAATATATTAAAATGGATGGTGTCAATATAGAAAATAAAATAGTACAGGGAACTGGTCAGGCAGTTTGTGGAATGACGCGAAAACCATCCCCTTATCTTGAACTTGAACAAAACAGAAGATTCTAATTATTTAATCTAAGTTTAATAAATGATGACATGGTATGATAACTTCCCTGGACTTAATAGAAAATGAAGTGTGGTTGTGCTCACCTTGTTGGGTAGGTCGAGGTTTGCCTTGGTGCTGCATATTGCCATTACAATCGGTAGATTTCCATCCTTACAGGCAATGTGGAGTGCTGTGTTGCCATAACGATCCTGCTGGTCCAGAGGGCAGTGGTGTTTGAGGAGGCAGCGAACAACTTCAACCTGACACCTACGTACGGCCAGATGAAGAGCAGTGTGGCCATCCTGGAAACACAGACCGAGTCAACAGTTCAGCTGGCAGTGGCATTATTGTTATCTACATGATTGTTTTTTTTTAACTTGTCAAACTCGTTTTCATTTTGTTTTCTTTGTACTCTGTTGAATCATTTTTTAGATCAGTATCTACTAATCAGAGGCAGGACAATGGTAAATGGCCTTGTACTGATATAGCACTTTTCCAGTCAGCTTGACCACTTAAAGCACTTTACACTACCTGTCACATTCACCCATTCACACACACACTCATACCCTGTTAGCCACATCAGGAAACAACCTGGGGTTAAGTGTCTTGCCCAAAGACATTTCGACAATTTTCCATTTCTTGAGATTTAGTTTTATGAAAATCGGGATTTTTTTCCTTAGTTAGTTAGCAGCGGACTTAGTCCTCCCTCCCCACCAGAACGGTGTTTGTCTGACAGATTTACAGTAAAGTGGGCCGTCACTCACGCCTGGGATTTAGCTGCACGTATAACTGCAGTGAGAAATGCTGCTCTCTACGAGATGCAGAAGTCAACTTCAGCCCACAAACTCGTTAATAGACGACCAACATCAGGGGAATTATTACCGCAGTGGATCATGTATGATAAGGATCCAGATAGAAAAAGATCATGGATGCAGTTGTGCTGCATATTTCTATGCAAGATGTGAAGTTATTTATACCATTGAAAAGTTATGACATCATTCATTTTCTTTTAGCTGGCATTCATTTAATTTATATGAAAGAATAAATGCCAGCTAAAAGAAAGTAAATAATGTCAGTGATCTGGAAAGCAGGACGGGAATTGCGGTACAAAATAAACAAATGTTTTTACTAAGTTTAATTATGTTTTTTGAGAAGAAGAAAAAAAATCTATTAAAATCGAAAATTGTTAGAAAAAAGGGAGATTTTATTTTTAAGCCATATCTCCCAGCTCTACTCTGGAACCTCTAATAATATCACAAGACTCTAGTACACATGCAAAAATGACTAATTTGAAAAAAGGAAACTGGAAGAACTAAAAAGTAGCTGTTCGTGCAGAACAGCACCTGTGAATTAATGCGATTAAACCGAAATTCACAAAGGCTCAAGATGGCACTGAAGGTAGTAAAAAAGCTGAATGTTTTACTGCTGAAAACTAATCATTAGTATAGTAGATGATTTAAAGTTGAGAGTAAGGCAATCAGACTTTATATGGGATGATGCCCCTGACTGGATTTGAACCTGTGACCTTAGGAACCAGTCATCCTATTTAACCACCAGACTATGCAGCCACACGGTATGGCTGGATTTAAACTTGTACAAAATGCTCAATGACTCAAAAAGTATAAAAGTTAGACATGACGAAAGTCATAGCAGAATCTCCTGAATTTGCTGAAGAGTTTAATATTTTAAATGGCTGAAGTGGCACAAACAGTGTAGGAGGAGAAAGGTGCCAAAGTTTGGCGGAAGAACAGTAAGAAAAAGAAAGAGAAACAGGAACAGAGTGTGAATGCTTAAACACGTTCACACTCATTATACAAAAAGTTTGATTTTTGTGAAGGAAACTACTGTAAGTTCCAGTGTTCATAAGCTGAATTATTAAAACTCTACATGTGGTACTGGGGTTATGGACGACATAAATCTATTTAAAGACTCATCACCTTATCAGTTGTTTTTAGATCAGCTCTGTGCTCCACCAGGCACTCCACGATGTCCACAAAGCCTCGTGCAGATGCTGTGAGCAGTGGACTTTCCCCTTCGCGGTTCTTGGCGTCTACATGGCAGCCTGCCTGACAAAGTGCCTTAGCGACCGCAGAATAGCCATGCCACGCAGCACAATGGAGAGGGGTCTCCTGCTCCTGGAGATGGAAAAATAACAACACACCTCAGTCTCTCTCTGAAAAAAAAAGACCCACTTCACCATTATTCTGCTAATGAGGGAGAGGCTGCTCACCCTGTCTGCCAGGTCTGGGTTGGTGCGGATGCTGCACAGGTAGCTCACCACATCCACGTTGCCATAGCGAGATGCCACGTGAAGAGCTGTCTCCCCAGACTTTAAAAACAAAGGAATTAAATCATGTTTGATTCATGTGTTTTTGATACAAAAAACAGAAAATAATAAAAAAAGCCCCCTAAGACTCTTTTTTTATTTAAGGTAAGACAAGTTAAACACGTGCTCCTGTAAGCCATGCCGTCTACACTGAGTCAGCCAATACTTCCATTAAAAAAACATTTTAATTTTCTCATTTACGATCCATTCGCTTTTAAGTTTATACCTACCAGTAACAGTTGTAGTGCATTAGCAGGGAGGCTGACTGGATAAAACGACCCAAGACAACAGGTTTGCCCATAGATGAATAGAACCACTTATAACAAAATTCAATTAATTTTGGTCAGGGACAAAAAAAAAAAAAAAAGAAAAAAAAAAAAGCCATATAAGATCAATTTCATTACAGAAAATATTTTAAAGCAACAGATTCAGCTCTTTTAGTTTTCCACGACACATTAATGTGGTTACACACAAGCACCTACAGACTGTGATTTGAAGCTTACAGTAAAAATAAAGTAAGATGAAACTTTAATGATCCCCTGGACAGGAACTAGATAATAATCAGGAAAGTGCCTGAAGTGCAGATTAGCATTGGTCTACTGGAAGTTGATTGTGCTCGTTGTTCAGACAGAAGAGAACACCACCAGGCGGGAAAATTATTTAAGAGACTGGAAAAATGTTTCTGGGATTCTGTGTGTCTGAGCACGTTCTATGATTGAAGCCACACCAGCAGCATTAAAAACCAACATGCACACTCATCTTTCTCTGCAAGAGCCGTTTCTATAGCAACGACAAATAAGATGATAAAATGCCAGAGTAACTGAATTTCTCTTCAGGTGTGTGAAATGTAGAGTGCGAATTTTAGTGTGTCTTGCTTTGTAAGAGCTTTAGTGGTAGGAGGTGGTGAGTAATAGATGATGGGTTGGGATGTGTGTTTGTAACATGCAGAGAGGAGAAAAGACCCGTTCACCTTATCTTGGACATCCAGAGGGCATTTCTTTTCATGGAGGAATTTCAGGGTCTCGACGTGACCATGTCTTGCTGCGTAGTAGATAGCGTTCGCCCCACTCTGAAGATTCCGAAGAAGAGAACATTCCAGATTTTTATCCCTGAGATTTTGTCTACAGCCAGATGATATGAACACACTACACACTTTGTTTCTGTGCAGCAACCTGCACACATTTTCAGGATGAGCCAGCATCTTGCAGCTGGGCGTTGCATTAGTCAAGATGCTGCCATGGTAACAGTGTAAAACCGTCAGAAATCTGGTGCACATGTCTGCTATTCAGACAGCTCTGTGATGATAAAAACCAAACAGATCCACATACAAGAGGCCGCTGCTTCTTGTTGACTAAGAGCTGACCTGTTACTGGCTGAGTAACAGTATGCATAGTATTTCACTTTATCCTTATGTCACCTCATGCACATAGAACAGTACTTCTAAACTTGACTGAGGAGGAAAAATTTATTAAATTTATACTCCAGTCACTAAACAAATAATCATCCCTGACCATTAAACTCCACAGTGAGAACAAACAGTCTTTACCTTGTCATTAACCTTGATATCTGCACCTTTTCTTATCAGCACCTCAATGATCTGAATGTTGCCGCAGCCAGCAGCGATTAGGAGGGGAGGGGTCCCATGCTGCAACAAACAAGCAGTATGTTTACACTGAGGTCACAGAAAAGTTGAAAAGGGTTTAAAGAAAATGCTAAATCTTTATGAGGATAAAATGCATCAAATACTGCTGCCACACAGTGAAAATATACAATAAAAAACATCAAATCTTTATGAGGATAAAATGCATCAAATACTGCTGCCACACAGTGAAAATATACAGTAAAAAACATTTTAAAATTCTTGACATGATTCCATCTTAAACCTTTGTGAACTTACCCAACAGAGATTTGTGCACAGATATTCAGCAGCAAGGGCATGCTTTGATGGGAAATTAAATCTGGTTTAACATCTCAATGTGTAATGTGTACTTGAATTATGGAATTGTGTCAGACCTACTTCAGAATATCTCAGACCTTTAGTGTACTTTCACCATTCTTTTAACTAAACAAAGAGTGTTACGGTTCAGTTGCTTTGGAATAATTGCTTTACATCCAGGGCTTTTATGTCCTAAGATTGGTATAAATTTGGTCACTGCACAGTGTGTGTTAGCACAGTTCACACAGCTCATTTGACTGACATTTTATCTTCAGTAATTCAGATGTTTTTCCCTTTGCCTTATTAAAATTTGCATTCATCTTGCTCTGCAAAGGTCATCGTCCTCCTAAATGGCCATATTCTCATGCTTCCTCTGATTTGTGCTTCCTATATTTCTGTGTAGGAGTTTAATAGCCTAACTTCCCCACATCACACATCAGCTGTAAGCAAACAGCATATTCTTCCCCACTGAGGCAGAATGAGGTGTGAGGTGTGAAATCTGTACAATCGTTGTTAGGTGTAAAAACAACTATTTCTTTTCTGCACTAAACTCCTGCTTCATACGTAAAGTTGCTTCCACTCAGCTTGCTTTGGATGAAGCAAGTGGAAAAAAATTATAGAAAGACTGTTAAATAGCACCACACAGGCCGAGAAGAGCAGAGTAAATGCTGCTCTGAAACACTCAAGAAAACCCTGAACATCATAACCTTTATGAAGGCTCTGTTCATTACCTTAGTATACCGTGACAACTAAGAGGGTTGTTGAAGTTATTCCTTTTAAAAAGCTTCAAAACTAAAACTTAGTGGTCTGAACCGTGTCTTCACAATCAAACATCCCTCCACTATCCTTCATGTTTTATCTGGTTCTCTATTCTTGATTATTGGCCTTAATGTTCTGCTTTTCTCCTTGAGTGAGATGCTTCTTTCGTAAGCTGAAGTTAAAAATTGTGCTCTTGTGATCTGACACTTCCAGTCCAGTCCCTAAAAGAGGCAGCTCTACCTGATTTGGGCAGAAATGTGAACAACCTCAGAATTGTTCTGACTTGATTGGACTATCAGCTGCCTACACAATGACTATCAATGTCTCTGTGTGTGAGTGGGCTACGTTACACACTTATCAAGATCCTTTCCTAAAAGTTTGGATGAGGGTTTGGATCTAAAAAAAAAAGAAAAGAAAAAAAGAAAAAGTAATAACCACCTTGTTCGGTTGGTTTACGTCGTAACTGTTCAAGGAGCCGAGAAGATGTTGCAAACCGGGCACGTTGTCATCGTTTATGGCGTGGATGATGGCCTTCATCACAAAGGAATCCTCCTCATCCTGTGAAGTTTGAAAAAAAAGTAAACTTGAGTCTCTCCTGAAGACTCCATCTTTTCCTGAAGAAAACAGATGAATTTTATTTCACTTCTACAGCTCGACACAAAAGATTAAGACTCTGTTGTTGACATGTGACCCAATAACCTTGAGCCAAAGTCTGCTGCACATTGCAGAAATCAGCTGTGAGGCACTGCTGCACAAAGAGATGAAGAGGAGTGAAGGGGATGGAGGGAGGCCAGGCCAATGTGGCATTTGTTCAGCCAAGCTTAACTCTCCAGCTACATTCCTCGACACAGCCGTCCTGCTGGGCGAACCATGCCTACAGCACCTCACAGCGCTGCAGCACAACACAAATCTGCAAAAGCAGCAAACTGCCGGCTGAGAATATTAACACTGTTATTTGGAATTTTTTACCCTATGAAAAGAGCAGAAGATGAAGAGGTATTAGCCATCTATTATCTGAAAGATGATTTCTATATTTTACCTCAAATAACAAAAAAATGTCTCAAAAAGCAGCTCGAAACACAATGAAATAAAACGAGACTTTTTGAGTCATTAAGATATCATTATGTGGTGCTTTTTGACTTTCTGAAATATGTTACTTGACAGCAACTGTAAACCTAAACTCATTTAATTCTCTGTAAGATTCTTACACTACTCATGTATGCTGCAGATTGCTCCATTACAAGCATTCAGAGTTCAGAAAGCTTCTAATGTCTGGTCGACACTACAGCAGCTGGACGTGAAGGAACCGAAAGCTTTTTTTTAAAGGTTTAATCAGTAGAAAATTGATGAAACTACAAAGGAAAGTAAAATATAACAGTGAATGCAAAATACAAACACCAGTAAACATGATTTGCATGGTGCATTAAGACAACATGCAATCACTAAAATCAGCGATAAGTTAAAATGCTGCATTGCCTCAGACAATACTAATATATGCTAAAAATGAGGAAATTATGCATAAAAATACAGAAAATAAATGCAGTAACAATTGACACTGAATGCAGACTACTGATCAACTACAAGCTGAGACTTGTGGGTATTTTAGGAGCCATCCAACATATCAAATTACTGGGATAATAATAATCTATATAAAAACACAACAAATATAAAAAAAACTTAAGTTCAAACTTATATTTCTACAATATCAGACTGAGCCATGTTTCAAGGTTTAAGACTTTTGAGGATCTTTAAGGGAGAAAAAGCACCAGATTGATATGTACACTCACCAGCCAAGTTATTAAGTATACCTGTTGAATTTCTTGTCAACTAAAACAGGCTAATTAAAACTGGACAATACAAGTTTGGAAAAAACATCGCCTGGTCTGATGAGTCTCAATTTCAGCTGCCACAAGAGTCACAATTTGGTGGAAAGAAGAATGAAGCACTGAGGCGGTTCTGAAGGCACAAGGAGGTCCAACCTGGTCCTAGCACGATGGGAGCAATAAAGTGGCCAGTGAATGTAATTAATAGATAAAGAATTATGCTGTATTCTGTGTATAAACTGATTTATTCATTTAAAAGATGAAGCAAGAGTTTCCTGCCATGCTGAATCTGGTTCAAAGCAACACACTGAAAATCCAAGTTAAAGAAACATGTGACCAGCGGCACAACAGATCAATTACACATGGTAGCCAGAGATTTTCTGACATTGTCAAGCTGGAAATACAAGAGCTGCCAATGAGAGCTCAGGGTCTTAATGAGCCAATTCATATCAATGAAGTGAAACTAAAACTCATTAACCCGCCAGTCTTCAGTCAATTACTTCACTTTTTCTACTTTAAGATACAAATAAAACAGCAGAGATAGCTGTAATGTTCTGTTGCTGCAAAAATATTTCACTCAATTCGAGGTCTTGATGGTGTTACAAGCCACAATTTGAAGAATCTGGCTAAAGATCTCGGCTGCAATGTTGCTGAACAGCCCTGCCCATCCTGTCTTTTCCCCAATCTCTTACTCTTTTAAGCTTGCGGTGAGTTAGCTTTCGCTAATGAAAATGGGAGGACTGGGGTCTTACCAGTGTATCATCACTGCGAGCCACGCTGATGTTGCTTCTGGACAGGAAGGAGCGAGACAGGCGGTTACATAAGGAGATGAGTCGGACGGATTGCTGGGAAGAAAAAAAAAAAAGAAAAAAGGCGGTTCGTGAATGATCACAACTTCATGTCAAGTTGTGTTAAAGGGGCTGTCGGCTACCTTGCAAGTACATGTAAAGCAATTTTCTGCTCTATTTAAATTCCGCTTCTTGACTTGCTGTGATTCAGTCTTGATAACCAACTGATCCTCATTGTATTAGGTGGATGTCTAAAGACATTTTTATGCGATGTTAAGGTTTTCTAGGCCTGCAATGTTGGTTTAGTTGGTTGGCTGAAGATGTTTCAGTGTAAAGATGAGATTTTCTAAATATCACTTCTGTTTTAGTACATGTCTTTAATATAACACATATACTCAAAAGCCAAATCAAGGTTACTCCACAGCTAAAACTTGTTCATGTGGTATATTGTCGAAGCATAAGACAAACAGATAAACAAGCTCTGCATTTCCTGCAGAATGGGAGGATGTGATGAACCAAAACAGACAAACTGATGAAAATCTGATGGTTACGGCAGCCAATCTTCCCTCTTCATTAGTTCACAGCACGTGATTTGTATAAAACTGATCCTACTAAATTATTTAAAGTATTACAAATAAAAACACTTACTTTCCACTTCCTCCGAGCTGCAAACTTCTTGAACTTTTCCATATTGACGGCCGACTCCTTCCTGCTCAGAGCTTGCTGAGTGTCTTTTGGCTGATCGCACAAAAAAAGTAAAATGATAAAAGCAAATTAAATATCTTTAGCACAAAATTTAGCTTATCACAGTTTAGAAATTAACTACTTTCACAATATGAAAACAGAAATTAAATTAAACAGATTAAATCAGATGTCGACAGAAAAGCAAAGACCAACCTTAATCCAGGGGTGCTGCAGGCTCTCCTGGATCGTCATTCTCTTTCTGTGGATAAAAACATTGAAAAGATAAATAAGACATTCAGTTGCAACTATTTCTATAAGTGCTATCTGGTCACAAACTTCCTAAAGAGGTACTTTAACCAAGGTAAGAGTGGAGAAAATACCTGCAACAGTTGTGTGGGATTAAGAAAAAAAGAGTTTTATATTCTAAATATTTTCACTGACCACTTCTTAGGTACAATTAATCACACAGCAGCAACTTAATTCATATAGACATACAGACATGGTCAAGGTAACTTGCTGAAGTTCAAATTGAGCATCAGAGTGGGGAAGAAATGAGATTTTGTTAATGTTAGAAGAAAATGGGCAGACTGGTTGGAGATGATAGAAAGGCCACAGGAGCTCAAATAAGCACTGGTTCCAACCAAGGTCTGCAGAACAGCATCACTGACCAAACAACACGTCCAACCTTGAAGCAGATGGGCTACAGCAGCAGAAGACCACGCCGGGTGCCTCCTGCCAGCTAAGAACAGGAAACTGAGGCTACGATTCACACAGACTCACCAACACTGGACAATAAAAGATGTAGAAACGTAGCTGGTCTGATGAGTCTCCATTTCAGCTCCAAATTCAGATGCTAGGCTCAAAATTTGGTGAAAACATCATGAAAACGTGGATCCATCCTGCCCTGGATCAACAGCTTAGGCTGCTGGTGGTGTAATGGTGGGATATTTTCTTGGCCCACTTTGGGCCCCTTAGTACCAACATGGCCTGGTTTAACCACCACAGCCTACCTGAATATTGTTGCTGACCATGTCCATCCCTTCATGACCACAGTGTAGCATCTTCTGATGCTACTTCCAGCAGGATAATGCACCATGTTACAAAGCTCAGATCATCTCCACCTGCTTTCTAGAACATGATGAGTTCACTGTACTCCAATGACCTCCAGTCACCAGTTCTCAATCCTATGTCCTGTTGAGCGACTACATAATTAAAACCTTTATAAAACCTCATGTAACTACTTTATGCCTCTTACAGCTGGCGCTGTCACTTGAGCTTCACAGAAGCAACTGTAATGAATCATGTTGATGGATGGTTGGAAAATAGATGATTAAAATTCAACACCTTTGTTATTCTATCATTCATTCATTCATTTTCTTTACCGCTTAGTTCATTACGGGTCACGGGTAAGCAGGTGAGAGGTATTGTACACCCTGGACAGGTCACCAGTCCATCGCAAGGCCAACACAGAAGTGGGCAAACAAATATTTACACTCATTCCTAGGGAGAATTTAGAGTCGCCAATTAACCTAACATGCATGTCTTTGGACGGTGGGAGGAAGCCGGAGAACCCGGAGAGAACCCACGTATACACGAGGAGAACATGCAAACTCCACACAGAAAGGTGGTCCTCTGACCCCTCAAGTTAGAAACCTCCCCCCCAGCCGAGGCTCGAACCAGCAACCTTCTTGCTGCGAGGCTGCGGTGCTAACCACCACACCACGGTTATTCTAGAAAATCTAATTTCCATTGTGAAATCTAACTCACTTCCGCTTAACAACACGTCAAATAAGGAACTGAAAAACACCTTGTGATGTGTGGTGACCTAACTCAATTAGCAGAGTGACGCTCGGGATCAGCAGCTAACATTCCTGGTGTGGTTGACAGTACACACCACATCTCTCAGTTCCTCTCTACCCCATCCCTTCATGTACAAAAACGACTGTAAATTACTAATGGAAACCAGAATTTGTTTAAAAGAAGTGTCTAAAATCAAGGGAACCTGGTCTGATCCACAAAACTTTATATTACGATGCACTCAGTCAAGGGATTTTCCAGTTTCCTCCTTTTCCATTTTATTCACCCAGTGCCTATCTGAACCTTTACCCCTCCCTTCACTGTCTCCACACCTGAAAGTTTTCTCTGTTGCAGCCCCTTAACAAAAAAACAAACAAAACTATTCATGGCAGTTGCTGTCAGTGGTGTTGCCACTGCGATGTAGATATTGCTACAGCAACCATGTAACGAGGCAACACTAGTTCTGGTGGGCATGTTGCCCGGTGACCAGGAGACAATGACTGGAATAACTCAAAGAGCATTCTTGACAGCTTTTTATAATAAATAAAATAAAAGAACTAGTATTTAGAAATAGTGTTTTATTAGTATGTGTATTATTAGCAATAAACTAGTAAATAAAATGATGCAACAATAATTAGCTTTAAAAAGCATTTTGCAAGGCTCCAAAGAGGAGCTATGAGCAGTAAACAGATCAGGAGGTCCAGATTCTTTAGAGCATATTTACAGAGGATGACATTTAGTGTGGTTTCAAGTCAAGCAGATGGAAAAATACCTGTCGAGCTGAATGTAGAACAAACAGAAAGAAATATGTTAAAAGTTAAAGAAAATTAAACAAGATTATAAGAAGCTGAAGGCCCACAATAGCCAAACTGGGTCTGAATGCAGTACCAATGTGTGTGATGACAAATCTTTTAGGACTTTGTGGTTATGGTGGAAATTATCTGGAATTCCAGGTAATAAAAATCCCAGTGAACATTGGTGGAAAACCCCCAGATGCATTAATACTGTCACAGTAAATGTTTTCAGTCTTGATAACAAAGGAAGTTCTGCTGTCATGACAAATGTTAACAAGCCAATCAGCCTCCTTTACTGACAGATACTGGTGAGTTTAAGGTGTGATGACAAATGAAAGAGGCCTCAACCCCATTCACAAACATTCATAATCAAACTGAGCATATACCCAGACCAGTCAAGTCCTTAAAAAGACACCAGATGAGGGAAACCACAGACTTTACAACTGCTCTAGTTCTTTAAACACAACCACTTCTTTAGCTTTAATAACCAACTTATATTTTCAAGATCTCTGTCACAAATAACATAAATCTGACAGATTTTCTCACTTCCAACGAAGGCCAATTCACCATCTGCCATGCACCCTGTCTCTCCTCTGAGCTCTCTCCAGCCAGTAAAACTGTCTGATGTTGGCTCTTGTCTTATCGCTTGCTTTTTAATTTTATCTTTCTTTTCCTCACTTTCTCCAATAAATACCCTCTTGTATTTCTTTGCTGAATCATTATAAACACTGAGCATACAGGCACACTAGTCCTACCAGAGGCAGAGCAGATGAGAGAAACCACAGACTGGACCACCATCCTTTTCACAGCTCCACAACTACTCTACCTCCTTAAACCCAACCACTTCTTCAGCTGTAACACCTCTGCTTTACATTTCCAGGACTTCAAATAACTCAAGGAAAGCATCAAAAAGACAGATAGTACATACTTTGGATCTTTGACAAGAAGCCTTGCAATGAAGTCTTTGGCCAAGGCGCTTGTGTTGCTGAAGAAGTCTTCGTCAAACGTGTAGTCCACGGCCGACACGTTGGCCAGCGTCTCCTGCTTGTTGTCGCCCAGAAAGGGAGAAGCACCACTGAGACTGCAAAAAGAAAAGAGATAAAGGATAAGGTTTCAAATGTTTACACTGAGTAAATAAATACATACAATATAACTATATTTCAACACAATAGGCTTAACAAAAAACTACAGGCTGATTTAATCTAACAGCAGCAATGCTGGTTCATCCCAATAGGTCCTATTACTAAAAAGAAAAGCTGTTCTCTAAATTTTAATCTAAAATACTGACACCGACTGCAGATTAACTTTGACCCATGAAACTGAGATCTTACTACTCTATGATGAGTAAACGTGATCAGACAGCCGACTCATAAATCCAGATTGGCTATCAAACTAAAGTATTTAGTGCGTGTTATTCACAGGAAAGCCAGCTGGATGACTCCCAGTGTAGGTGGAGTTGGGAATTTTAATTCTTTTTCACACCACCACTGAATGCGCGTAAGAAAAAAAAAAGATATTTAGTGAAGGAATAAAAGATAAAACCACATTTTGCTGGACAAACTGACTAAGTGGATGAAGTGAACAGCGTGACAAACTCAAGTCTTTCCTCTCCACTGAAGCATCTCCTGCTCATCAACACCACCCGCTAGTTAACACAGCAGCTTGGACAGACATGGAGGTGATGTGGGTCAAGCTCAAGTTCAGCTGCTAAAAAACAAAACAAACTGTTTGGCTTCACAAAGCCAGGCAATAAAATCAGCAGGAAAGTGTTGAGTCAACACTCCTCCTTTACATTTTATCCAATGTTTTCCCACAGTGCTTTGCATATGGGACGTAAATGCATATTTCTGTGCTGAAATAAATCCACCTTAACAACCAGAACCCAAAATTAGGGCTCCAGCATAGCAGAAAGCGCCACTGGCGGATTCATCACATCAAGTCTAATGACTTCTGGTTGCTTCATCTGAAGCCATTTTCTCTTTAAATACCTGTGAATTTGAACCATCAGCACACCTCAACGTCACTCTGCGGTGATAATAAGCAGCGAACAAGCTATTTTCTGCATTGCCTGGCGGAGCTGTGACAGCTGTGTGGGTGGAAAGCATGGACATAGATGTATGTGCACAGTATGTACATGAGCTTGTCAGCATGTGTGCATGTTTTATATTGTGAAGTGCAAGCACTGAATATTGGATAATTTTAAAAACACCTACATGTTAATTTTTTAAAGTGAAGCATGTAATGTTTGCAGCTCCTGATTACATAACGCCATCACATTTTTCCCCTGCCATTTAACAATCGGTTTCACTTTTTTTGTGTTTTCAGAGGTGGCATTTGTGTGGGAATACATAACTAATGTGCAGAAACCAAGACCATTAGCTGCAGCTAATGAAACTTTTGTAGGTCAAATATTGTATTTTTGTGACTCATTTATTTTAAATCTATAATAATTTAGATTTTTTGATAAACAGATTTAAAACTGGATATGACAAACACTCAGGACTACTTTTGAAGTTTCATTTGCAGCTCAGAAGCAGCTCGTTAAGTAATTTTTCTCTTCAATTTTAATGAGAAGATGCCCTTTCAGAACTGTTAACAATAGGAAGTAAGGTTGTTTACACACAAAAGTCCTCTGGACTTGGTATGATTAGGGACTCGGTTCAATTTGGGGTTGCAGCATTCAGCTGGTAGAATTTTGCTTTCACATACACTTTAGTTAAACAAACCAAGCTTTTTGAGAAACACTGAGGAAGTGCTGCATGAAGAATAACTAACAGGATCCGCCTTCTGTACTTTAGTTCCGTTGAAGCGATCCGACAAGTATGAAAGTGAAACAGAAGTAGATAAAATTCTTTTATGACATTTTAATGTCATAAAATCTTGACATTCTCATTTCATAATAGGGTATAATAGGAAATGAAGCCCCTCATATCCTCTGACGTAATAATGAACACAAATGTGAGGTGATATTAGCAGCCACAAATGGAATTAATAAAACAAAAAAGATGAACATAAATATGAAATGAGACTTAAACATAATGTTTATGTTTATTTGATGATGTTTGGTGAAGGAAAGGAACCTTATTTAAAAAGACCAATCATTTTGTTTGGGCTTTAATTAAACACGAGCGGCCGAAACACGACTCAGACATTTTTCCCAACAGAGAGGTCAGAGAGCAGCCGTTAACCCTTTTTATGTCTCATCAAACAGTCTGACTGTCACGCTCGGTGATCGATGGTTTGGGAGGAAACGCAAACACAAATCTGAAGGTTGCCTTTGTTAAAACCCCTACAGGGTTACATGTTTCCACTTAATGGGTTTCACACCATTATCCACCAGTACTGCTGGTAATTCATATACTCACAGGATGTACGTTATCACACCAACGCTCCTGCAGAGGGAAAGACAAAAAAAAAAATGGGATGAAACAATTCATCTCATCTCTAAACAGCTGTTTATTTTAACAGTATGAATATCCTGTAAAATCTAAATATACTTTGCAGCAGATGTCATAAAGTTAAAAAGCAAAGTACATAATAACGCTCAATGTGGGTCAGATTATTTATTTACTCACCACATGTCGGCCTCCAGGCCTAAAGGTTCATAGTTGACTACTTCCGGAGCTGTTCAAAGAAAACAGGAGAATCTTATAAAAGCACACAAAACAACTACATACCACACAGTTTTTATTATTTTTCTATTTTATCATTGCAGTGTCTTTATAATTTAGTGTTTTATTTGGGTTTATTACCACCATCGACTAGGTTCGCTGCTGACTTTGTCACCTTCAAAGTGTTATTTTATAAGCTGGTGTTTTCTTAATCGCACCTTCTCAAGCTGTGAATATTCCTCTTTTTTCTCTTGTGAAAAGTTTTCAAATGTTAAAATAATTGCAAAGGAATCAGTCAAATCATTTCTAATACAAAAAAGATGTCATATGAAATATTGGTCTGTATTAGTTCACATTTTGACATATTTTTATGTTTTTAATTTAATAGTTGTTCCCATTACCAACAATATTAACACAGCTATTGCTGTATGCTTTTCATTGTAGATTTGACATGACTGCATTTGCTTTCCTATTAAACCTTGATATACAGTAAATTAAAAGAAATGTGTGTATTCTGTCTCTGTGTTAAGATTTGCACAAGCTTTGACTTGGAGTTGGAGTATCATTTTGATGCAAATTAATGTAATTAAGGTTTCAAGGGATCTTAATCACCCTAATTTCTCCCAGGAGGTGTGTTTTAGAGCATTTAATCTAAAATCTGCCTGCATGGATAAACAGACCAGGTTCTGCCTGAATTATATTTTTGGTACTTGCTGTTAATTAATCATAAAATCTTTGGGTCTTCATTTACTCCATTTGACTCCTGACATCCTGCTTGAACTGGGAAGAGACTCTGGTCTTGGCTGCACAATGATGGTAGAGAACATTGGCACTGGGAAGGTTGGCAGCTGCCCTGGGCAAAGGGCAGATGGTACTGATGTGTGTGTGTGAGTGTGTTTGGGCTGGCAGCGAGAAGCAGAACTGATAACTCTGGTCTATTATCAGGACTGTTATTCCCAGTGGCACATTTGGCACCTGCTCTCCCCATGTGCAACCCTTGGGATGAAGCCAGGAAAACAGGGTGGTGCAATTTGTGCAAACTCATCACAACAGTGTCTGTTCAACACAAAATACGGCAAATAACCAGCATAAAGATGGGAAATAACTGATGCATGTGGATGTGGGATACTGACCTACAAATTCTGGAGTTCCAAAAATGTTTTTGAAATCATTGCCAAAATCTATTTTGTGGGCTAATCCAAAGTCAATGAGCTTGATGCGCGGGTGAGGCACTGAGCGGTTCAGCAGCATGATGTTCTCCGGCTGGAAACAGAAAAAAGGAAAGAAGACACATTATTGAGGAAAAAAGCAAACTGGACTTTCTTTAGCAAACAGTTCTTTCAAGAAGGATTCTGGCCTGTAGCCACACAATGTAAGATTAAAAAGATAGCATCAGTAATTCATAAAACCACAATCAGTCTGACAGGAAGGACGCTTATCAGGGATGGAAATTTCATGCAAAACACGAGTAAAACCTTCTCTAGGAAGTGGGACAAAGGAGAGAATGACAAAGCTAAGCCAAACAACAGAAGCCAGACAGTCCTATGGACATGCTGCTTCATTTAGACAAGCCCATCTTTGCTTCAATTTATGTCCTTTCTGCTGGGTTATGAGCCAGAACTAGGACGTAGTCTGGGAAGGAAGAGGAACAGATTGGCTGTGGGCAGCAGTGGCAACTGGAGACACTGGAGAAAATACTGTTAAACTCCAGCTTTGGGTTTGTTCTCTGCTATGTGTATTGTACTTTGTTTACTCTGGAGTTAAATTAACTCCATGGGCTGTAAGACAATTAAACTTTGCGTATGTTCTTACTAGCGTTTTTTTATTAAACGTCTTGTTAAAAAATCATACATTGTGATTTCAGGATTTTTTTTTTTTTTGATTATGTCTCTCACAGTGGACATGCACCTA
>JBAMHW010000012.1:5272656-5283336 GCA_037177495.1 Rhadinocentrus ornatus
CATCACAATACTTCCTTAAAATATGCAAAGAGGTACTACGACTTATTGCAGTTTAGACAGTTGTTGCGATATGTATACTGCAAAGGCTAGTATTGCCATGAAGGTAAATTTGCGATATATTGTGCAGCCCTACTCTGAACATTACATTACTTCTGGCTGCAAGGTGATCTAGTGATTCTGCTTCTAGGCATACCTGTTGTAAAAGAAAAGTGTGCCAGATAACTATTTTAAGGCAAACATCCCCTGATCTTACTTTGTTTGTAGGCTGGTTAAACTGGTCTAGCTGGTGTTGGGAACAAAGAAAAGTGGCCTTCTGCCACACGACACTTGTAACAGGTTCCAGCTACAGTCACATTTTCTAATCAGTCTACCCTGAATACCTGTGAGTGATTTTTGATGTGATGATTTAATATTTTACTATTGAAAATATATAAATAGCTTGTGAAAGTACTATTAGACAGTTTAAAATTGTGTGTACTCTGACGTGGAAAGCAAATTAATCTTAAGCGCTGACAAAGGCTTCCCAATGTTCTCAGGATCATCTCTTAAAATCTTCAGTAAAGTGCCTCATAAGATAAATACTTTTTGGTTATCTACCGCTGTCCCAATGTGTCAACAGAAAGGCAGATTTGGTCACTATTTATGTGTAATTTGTTTAAGAACAACAACAAAAAAAGTCATTAAGCAATGACAGAGCTGGGACAAAAATCTGGGTTATGAGGAAGGTTTGTCAATGTATTTGCTAATTTAAAAAGATAAAACAATCAACACAAATTAAACCAGTAAAAGCTGAGGTAAAAAAAAACAAAAAAAAAACAAAACAGATATGACAATGGTCTGATTATTTTATAAAACTGCTGATCTACTGGGATTGTATCTGCTTCAGACAGTAGGCTACTGCTAACAGCCTACTGTCTGAAGCAGATACAATCACAGTCATCTCAAATAGGGACAGAAAGTTCTAACAACCACAAAAAAACAAATGAAGTGGTTGCTACAATGCTGCCGTCCACGGTGCTGAAAGACACTGAACCATTTGGAAAATTTTATGTAACCTCTATGAATAACACACAACACTGACACACTGACCCATATCATTTTAATTTTAAAAACATCAGGAAACTTATGGAAAATAAAATAAATTACAACCTGAAAGTGGACTATTTTTTAGATATAGATCCAACTCAGGTCAGTGTTTTCAGGGGACCTTATCTGCTTATCAGGGAAGCAAAAATTCCGCTTAGCTGATCCAAAAAAAGCATACCATGAGTGTTTGAATTTCATCTTCAAACCATCTTCTGATGCTACTTTCAGCAGGATAATGCACCATGTCACAAAGCTCAGATCATCTCCAGCTGCTTTCTAGAACATGACAATGAGTTCACTGGACTCCAACGGCCTCCACAGTCACCAGGTCTCAATCCAATAAAGCAGCTTTGGGATGTGGTGGAACGGGAGATTCCCATCATGGATGTTCAACCAACAAATCATCAGCAAGTCTGTGATGCTTTCATGTCAATATTAGGGCTGCTCGATTATGGGAAAAATGATAATCATGATTATTTTGACTGAAATTGAGATCTTGATTATCTAACACCATTAGAGAAAGAGCCAGGTTGGGGAGGACAACATTTTAAGCGTTGTCTGTGGTAATAGACTAGTTCTTTCCACCAGGTCCCAGTAGCTATTGTTTGTCTCAGACCAGCAGCAGCTATGTTTTGGCTGATGTGATCTGGAGTAAATGAGACTGGACACCAGTGTCCGAAATTAACTTTCCGGAAGTCGGGCCTCCTGCTTCTTACAGTCCTTGTGCGGCAGCATTACAGCCTTAGTGGGATCAGACTCCCAGATTTTTATTATTTATTTTATTCTTTAAAAAATAAACTTAACAAAAATTGATGATAAATAACTTTAAAGCTTATTGATCTGATTCATAATAAATCAGTAATATTAAATAAATAGCATATCAATAATAATAAAAGCCTATCTATAATAATAATGAACTTAATAACTGATCAAAATAATAATAATAAGCAATATCATTTTTCTTTTTATTAGCTGATCGGTTGACAGCTGTTTGTCATCTCGCGGAGTCACGTCACACCCGTTATGCAGCTGTCATCACCCTTCAGGTTAAAAACAGCTAAGCTAACAGGCTAACAGACAGCGCGGCCTGCGCCGGTGTGTCCGCCTACAGCCGGTCCGTGAGCGAGTAAGTGAAGCGAGCGGAACCGGGCGTGAAGCAGCCAGAAGGCTTCGTTAAATCTAAACCATCACTTTTCACACAACTTCCTGGTTGAGGCTGTAACACCTGGTGATTTATCCTCCAGTTCACCAAGTTTTCTTCTGGAAAGCTGGCCGGCTTCTGCTAAAAATCTCCACATTTTTACCTACTCAGTTAGCCTGAGCTAAACGGTAAACAGAACTGAAATAGTGCGAGCGCGTTGTGTCACGTGCGACTGTTTGCATCAGTGTATGTTTGTTTATGTCCGTCCGTCCGTCCGTCTGTCTGTATGAATGTATGTATGAATGTGTGTTTATACATGAAGACAGCAGAGGAACATGAATTAGAAATCCACCTAAAGGAAGACTAAAAAACTTGACTAGTTTGGTACAAACATTTACTCGCCATTAGGCGGATAGCCCTCTGAGATTTACTCGCCAAACGGAAAATTTACTCGCATTTGGTGCCTTGCGAGTGTTAATTTCGGACTCTGCGGTCGATTTGCAACTGAAAACAGCACAAGAGTAAACTGCGAAGGAGCAATTCAGTTTTACTATCGTTGAAAACCCAGATCGTAATTGTGATTAGAATTTGATTAATTGCACAGCCCTTGTCAATACTGAGCAAAATCTCTGAGGAATGTTTCCAACACCTTGTTGAATCTATGCCACCAAGCATTAAGGCAGTTCTGAAGGCAAAAAGGGGTTCAACCTGGCACTAGGAAGTAGGGCTGCAAGTAGGGCACAATTACTTGCCATTGTCGACATTAGTCGGGATAACTTTACGTTAAACTTAAAAAATAGATTAAATACATGTACGATTTGTAAAGCAGACCTTGCATATCACGGAAGTACGTCTGCAACGCTTGAACATTTAAAGAAGAGGCACGTCGGACTTACATAACAACCTCATGCAAGATTTAAAAGCTGAAAGTGAAATAAGAGCCATTTCATAATTAGGAGATATATAATCTGATTGGTCGACTGGTCGTTTTAATAGTCAATGACTAATCGACTATCAGAATAGTCATTAGTTGCAGGGTTAGGGTTAACCCCTAACCCTGTTTTTTAAGCATATTGATGGAGTTTTTCCACCAATTTAGCTGTAAACTGTGTATAGAATGACCATAAAAGCTATCTTACTGCAAGCAGTCCACATGATAAAAACAGTGCTTGATGTTCTTACTTATTTTAGTTTGCGTTTGTCTGTGGGTACCTGTATGACCTGTATTAATCAGGTCGGTCTAAGGCTAGATAGATTTTTAACAACCTGGTAATAACTTCCTGCTAAACAGGTGGTAGAAAGTTTTAATGCAGTGGCTGACTGGTGTAAGTTGCACCAGTGAATCTTGATCAGCGTTTTGTTAAAGTATAAGCCAACACCTAAAGCATAGACATTGTATTTCAAACTATTACTATATCTGAAGTTGTAAATAAAGAAGTGACTTACAGTTCCAGGATCAGGATGACCTCCACCTTGTTCTCAAAGACTTCATGCAGAGCGATGATGTTTGGGTGCTGGATCTCCTTCAGGATGTTAACCTCACGCTCTATGTCCTCCCTCGTCACCCCTCGTCGACTTGACTTGTTTCGCCGTTTCTTGATGAATTTGGCAGCATACTCCACACCTGTGCTCCTGTACCGACATCTTCTGACCACAGCAAACTGCCCGCTGTCAACAATAAAAAGTGTGTTCAGGTTAACAATAAAGCAATAATTCACTCTGATAATAAGAAAACTGTATGTTAGCAGTGGATTATGTTTATTTGGGCAAAATAATGCAATACTCCAAAAGATCATTAATAAAATATGGGTCATATCATGAGCAAAAATGATCTTCAAAATATCTTTGATAAATTATGAAATGCAAGCACAAATTTCCATTAAAATACACAAACAACATTAAAACATTGAAACAAGGAGGACTGTACAGGTACGAACTGACAAAACTAACACGAATAAATGATATTCTGTAGGGACTTTCTGCTGCTAAGTGGTTCCACATAATTCCCGAATGTTCGGGAACAGTTAAAAAACAAAAAACAGACTTCAGGCCATGTATGAACCAGTTTCAGTGTGGTAAACATAGACATCTCATCCACAGGGAGTGGGTGGGAATGAAGCACGAAAAGTGTTGATTAGAAACAGCTTAAATTATTAACTAGCTGATGAATCACAGCAGACGCTGCCTGAAAACAGACACAGTAATAAATACTGAATTAAGACACCAACTGGAATTCAGGTAAACGTGAGGGCAACATCAGTCAAACGTGTGGAGGCGTTTCTGACTGACACCAACATTATGATGCTTGTCTAACATATTGAAAAAGATTAACACCACTGGGTTATATCTCATATCATTGCTTCTCTTTTGATAATATATTTCTAATCCAGACAGGAGTGAGAGAAGGGAGAGAAGTGCAACTGTATCTGCAGTACTACAAATAGAGTAATCATGGATCCCCTGGACTGTGTAAGAAAATAAATAAGAAAATAAATAAATAAATAAATAAAACTGCTTTCACCTTCAGCAGTCCCTTATAATCAGTTTGACTACAGTGTATACATTATAGCCAAACTGTGCAACTTCAGTGTCAGCAGCTCACTGATAAGAATCAAAGCTCAGCATAATATCAACACAGCTGATCTAGGACTGGGCTGCCTCTCCATAGGGAGCTTTGCTTTACAGCTTTAATTACTCACAACAAAATAATAAGATTTTAGCATTTTGTGCAGTCAGTTTAATTTTTTTCTCCCCAAAACAAGAATTAAAACGATTAGAAAGAAGATGTCAGATTTGTGCCTTTACCAGTGGAGGGGAACTTTGGCTTTTGTCCATCAAGTTTTCAGTGTTTCCCTGTTCCAACACACCTGATTTAATTTAATGAATCACTGGACAGAATTTAATAGGCTGTTGATTAGAGCTGCACAATATATCGTTTGAGTATAGTTATCACAACGTACATGTAAACAACAGTCACATACATTGCAGGCCCTGTGATGTAGGAGGCAAAATGAACTCGGCGTGTTTTCATCTAATTTCGAAGGTACCTGACACACACTGCATGCAGTGATCCACGAACGGCAATTGTTCTTAATCGGTATCATGAAGCAGACAACGACCATTCACATGGAGCGAGATGCTGGTAACAACAATGAAAAATGAGCAACGAACGAGAGACAATCACTGAAAATGAAGACTTGGTGCCAAAAAGAAAAGCAACATCGGTTAACTGGAATTTTTCAGCTACAAGAGGGACGATATTGACTCAACGCATGTTCTATATCGACTGCCTTTCACCTGTTGCCACAACGAGAGGTAACTTAACTAATTTGTTTGACCATTTATGACAGCACCACAATGATGATATGATGGTCGTGCAAAGCAAAAACACATTTCGGAAGCCTTTGCAAGTGTTAAACCATATAAGAAAAGTTTCAAATGGCAGAAAGAAGTAAATAAAAAAATTACAATCCAATATCGTGCAACCCTATGTTGGATCCATTTGAGTTGAATCAGGTGTTTTAGAGCAGGTAAGACCAGAACCCTCCCCCCTCTGCCTTAGACTTTACAAACCTAGACTTTTGGCTATTGGGAGGACCAAAGGTAAACTCAACACCGTTTTTATCCTGGGAGAAGCGATGGAGGTGGTAGACTACAGATACATGAATGTTTTCCTGAACAAAAACAAGAAACTGAGCAGACCATTTCTAGAGGAGGCGGAATTCATGAACAATTTGCACCAAGATGTTCTAAGCTGAACAACCCTATGAGGGCTGGCTTTGAGCTGGCGACTGCTCAGGAGAACCTGGAGACGATTTTACAAATGTTGCTCAACATAAACAAACCTGCACATTCGCTGAAATACAGTGGTTAAACATTGGAGTATGGCTGGGCGATAAATCAAACGATCTCTGAGAACCATGAGACACTTTTAGTCAATCCATCTACAGAGGCAACGGGGTATCCAGACAGTCCAGTTTACTAGTTGGCAGTAACTCGCCTCTAAGCTGGTTGCTAACAGCCAAGAAAACCCAAGGAGAAAACAAAAACAATGACCTGAAAAATGAAAATGTAGCAGGAATGCTGGAGAGAAAGTGTAGTGGAAAAGAGTCATGAAAGCAGGGTTGAGACTAAAACTTTGTTCATGTTATCTGTTATATAAAAAGGCCCCGTTATGTCAGTAATTAGAACTGGATTCAGTCAAAATGTTGAAGAACAGATTAATTCAAGGTGCAAACTTAGTTGTGTTTCCTTTTTTGGCAAAAATCCACCAATAAAGTTTGCAAAAAGGTATCACTTAGCAACTATGCAGATTGCATGAACACGCAAGCAAAAACAACTTTGTGCACCAGTTCTTGCATCATCTCATCTCAGCTGTTTTATGTTTCATAACAAAAACCATGACGTCCGATGAGGTCATTATCAGTGTACTTTTGACAGCATTAACAATCTATATTATGATATAAATAGATCAATACAGAAAAAATATTAATATTTTATGTATTATGAGTAATAAAAAAATGATTTATTTATGCCCCAACAATATTATTTCCCTTTTAAGCTTCAATAAAAAAATTATTCAATTAGAGAACTCATTAGAAACAATTATGTTTGTTACTTAATGTTATGCATGTACTAGCCTTTAAAGGACCTGCATCTCCAGCTTCATCCACAAATATGATTTAGAAATGTCTTTATTCTCCTGATATAGACTAAGTCTCACAGAAAAAGCCTTCAGAGAAAAAAATCTGCAAAAACTTGGTTATAATACGTTGATTAAAAATTATTGTTCTGAACTTTTTCATATCCGATACAAGTCCTGTCTGTATTTTCAAGCCTTAAGTGATAGCATCTCTGTTTAACCTCTTAAATCGGTTTGGCTTCATTCTAGGTTCCTTACAGACAGAAATAGTAGGTTTTAGTGGACAGTTTTAAAATTTGCAGCAATTTCTCAGGTTATAGAAGGTGTTTTTTTAATTAAGCACCACATCTGAATGTGCTGAACTCAACATACAACAAGAAGCACTCAGAGTGTGCATACCTCTGCCAAACTATTGCAAATTCTTTTGTCAATGATTGTAGGCATTATTTTTTTGTTAGAAGCTCTAATGGAAAAATTATCCCCATCTCTATATAGTATAGAATACTTAAAAAAAAAAAAATCCTGGATCCAGGTGATCCAGATCACCCGACTTGTTCCTTATTCCATTTATGAGATTTCCTGAAATTTTAATCAAAATCTGTCCATAACTGCTTTAGCAGGGGTAAAAAGTTTTGCAAATTGTTTCCATTTAGACTAATATTTATACTTCCTTCAGTTTTTCTTTGTTCTTTTTTTAATGTGACTCTTGTGCATTCAAGCTAAATGTATCTGCCCAGGTACAATATTAACACACTGCAGGTAAAAGAAAGGTCAAAGTCCGGTGCAATAAATCTGTGTGAAGCTGGACAGCTAAAAGAGCACAAGCACTATTAGCTGTTGAGGCAATCCAAATGTGGTGGGTCTACTTGACACTATAGCATGACAAATTACTTTGTGTATGAACAACACAGGGGCTGTTATGGAAATCCTGCCACTATGTTGCCATGCAGCGTTGTTGTTTAATGCTGCTATTTGAACAAGGTAACGCTGACTCTGCTGTCACTCGACCAAAACACTGCCAAAAAAACCACTTGGGGAAGTGAGGACACTTGGCTGAAGGCTGTTGACGCCTCCACCGACTGTGCCTCCTCACAGCCCTAGCAATCATGAAGCACTTAGTGTACCAAACACCCACAGAGGAAGGAACAGAACAAGGCAATAGGGGTGAGAGAAAGAAGAGTGAGAAAATTAGAGACAGACTTATTTTTCAGATTTTCACAGCAAGATTTTCACACAGATTTACATCAGAGGAGCATATCTGGAAGCAGTTTTTTCTACCTTGGCTCAAAAAGACAACTACAGACAATAAATTAAAATCCCTGCACTGTCATCTGTCTCCCACAGTTCTGCTGAGACTAGTGTCACAGTTGTATGGATGCACTGTTGTAATTTAGCTAATCAAAAGTCTCCTTCACTAATCCTTACTTTACAACATGCCTCTCAGTATTAGGCGAGTAAAGGTGAGATTCAGATTATATTGCTACCAGCTGCACAGGAGAAAATTTTACTTGGAAGGAATCAGGAAACACCACCCATTCAGACTCAAAAGTTATTTCACATTGGTGCTTAAAGCAACACTACTGAACTTTGGCAGATTTTTGTACTTCAGCGCCCCCTAACAAGGCCAATTCGGCATCCATCTTGCCTCTTCTCTGAGATCTCGCCAGCTGGTAAAAGTCAGTCCAATGTTGACTTTTGTCTTATCTCCTGCTTTGTCACTTCCTCTTTAGTTTCCCCACTTCCTCTGATTATGTCCTTGTGTTTCTTTGCTGAATCGGCCATGGTGCACATTGAAAATGGCCAGTGTTTTAAAATGCAGACTGGGGCAAAAAAGTTGTCAAGTGCAGTGTGTAAGCCTCAGGAGGCCCCAGGAATGGGCCTAATGACTGTCCATGTGCCATCATAATGAGTCAGAAGCCAGAGTTTTCAGGTAGGAAACTTTGGTAGCGTTGCTGTAAGGTCAGGTAGAATTTCTGCATCTTAAATCCTGTTTCTAAATGTGTTGGGACGTTAAAGAAAGTACAAAAGTTGTTTAACAACAATAACATGCCATGATGCGTTTAGGTTCCTGGCTGTAGTAAAGCTACTACAGACAGCTGTTCTGAGATCATGCCTGGACCCAGAAGGATTCCTGTGTTAGATAGTAAAAGAAGGAATTGAACACGGTAATCTTGTGGGATGAATCGATCTAATCTGTTAACTGTACCATGTATAATAACTCAGAATACAACAGGGACCAGTGTAAGCTTCATAAAGTTAGCTGTACTTAATATTAGATCTCTGTCCAACAAGTCACTCTCTTTGTCCAACAAGTCACTGTTAGTTAATGACTTGATCATTTTAGATTTACTTTTCCTGACAGAAACATGGTTAACAGAAGACACAAGTGCTACAGTTCTTAATGAAACAGCACCCCTCATTTTAGTTTTATGAATAAATGTCAAAATGGGACGAAAGGGGGAGGAGAAGCAGCCTTATTTAAAGATTCATTCCAGTGTAAAGAGATTTCATTTGGTGATTTTACTTATTTTAAATATCTTAGTTTTATTTTAAGGGGTGTTTCAAAAATCCTATTTTTAATCATTTACAGAAGTCCAGGACACTGTACAAATTTTATTAATAATTTTTCTGAATTATTGTTGGTTATCTCTACAGATTTTAACCATTTTATCTTGGGATTTTAACATTCACATAGATAACATGGTGGATGGTAATGTCAAGGAATTTTCTTCCATATTGGACATGTTTGGTTCAGGGCAACGTGTAAAAGAACCGACCAGTGTGGTGGTAGTTACTTTAAAAAAGTAATTTGTTACTAGTTATTCATTACTTCTGTAAATTGTAATGAAATTACTTTTCGTTACTGCATTTGAAAAGTAACGCCACTACTTATTACTTTACTTGACCATAATTCACCATGTAGACATGGACAATCATCACTGCCTGTCTGCCTAGTGTTACTGTATATTATAAACAAAACGGCTTTAAAACCACATGAACAACATGGCTGTCTGTGGGAATAAATGGACATACTTTCTCATAATCATTTTATCTAGTATTTTTCTAAACCTGGGCGAACAATCGACAGGGGGAGCATGTCTCCTATAATGAACCCTGCAACTAGCTTGTTAATTTCTGTCTGTTACCGGCTGCTGCGCTCCAGGAAATGTTGAAAAAAGCTTAGCTTGTTTAGGAGGGTCGGCTGCTGAAGGACTCCTTCCACTAACTGGCGAGCAGGATCTTTCATCACAAGTTTGGACTGAAACTGGACTGAACTGAAATTAATGCTAATATCGCCACTGACCAAAAGCCTGTATCTCTGACTCCTGCAACCTTAGAAAGCGCACAATCAACTACGTCATGCAATTCGATCTCTATGGCAACGTGCCCAGGCAAGCACACACACAGGCAGCAGCACGCGCGCACCACTTAAAACAGATGAGAACTTCACACAAAGGCAAACACGGCTCGAGTAACAAAGAAAAACGCGTTACTGTATCCAGTAAAGTAATTTCGTTACCAATATTTTAAGCATAACGCACTACTTTACTTCGTTACCCCAACCATTGTAACGCGTTACTCCCAACACTGGAACGACCCACATTCAAGGTCACATTCTGGATCTGGTTCCCTCAAAAAGGTGTTGATATTTCTTCTTTGCAGTCACTGACTTGGCCTTGTCTGACCACCTTTGTATTTTGTTTGATTTACTGATCACTCAATGTCCAAACAAACTGCTTCTCAGTTAGGAAGAGGTACATTAATGAAAGAACAAGTGCTAAGTTTGTGGAAGGCATAGCTATGTTACCAA